>JARVJO010000330.1:9477726-9497794 GCA_031762555.1 Cynodonichthys magdalenae
CTCGACGTGGAGGAGCAGCGGCTCTACTCTGAGTCCCTCCCGGATGACTGAGATTCTCACCCTATCTCTAAGGGAGAGCCCAGCCACCCTGCGGAGGAAACTCATTTCGGCCTCTTGTATCCGCGATCTCGTTCTTTCGGTCACGACCCAAAGCTCGTGACCATAGATGAGCTCTCCTTTATGATGCAAATCTTTTTAGACAGGTCAAGGTGTTTTCAAGTGTAATTACATGGTACTTAAAATGTTTTATGTAGTTTTTGACAGAACCAGTGTGGGAGGGCGGATGTTAGTAATTTGATACTAGAGTTAAATTTCGGTCTTGTTGTTTTTGATTAAAATCGTATTTAACTGATCAGCCACAACATAAAAACTACTTCCAGGTGGCGTGACTAACACTGACTTTCTAATACAGAAAGATTGTTTTAGAAACCCCTCTAGGCAGCAACAGCCCACATAGCCAGCAACCTCCAATCAGGACTATGCATTCTATTATACCACGGAAACTTCTCAGAAACATCGCAAGAAACACAGAACCCACTGTGCTAAAGTTCCTGCCAAATTCCACAGATCTCAGTATGACCAAATCCTACAGAGTTCTGCAGCTGAAACTGCAATCCCAGACATCCCAGGACAAGCCCAAGGGCATTGATATTCAGTATCTGCCCTGACACGCCACAGATGGTTTGGTTGGATAAAGGGGTCATGCAGAATACAAAGCATCTTTTAATGTTGTAGCTGTTCAGGTTTACCTCAGATGAAGGTTCAGAACCTGATCAATCAGTCAGAAAACAAAGCAAATGCTGAGCTCTTTGTTCTCTAATCTAAGGACAGTTAATTTTCTACATATTTTTAAAAAGGTGTACAGGAACTCCTAACTTTCCAGTTGATTATCTTTTGGACAGAGACCTGAGATGACATTCATTGTGACTTATAATATAATATATAAATAAACTGAATTGAATTGTTACATATTTTTATTTTGAAACAACACCATAATCAGTGGGTGGCATCCCGTTGTTGAGCTGGGTTGGTTCTTTGAGAAGAGAGGAAATGGAAAGACGAGGCCTGTCTAATTAGCACAGAGAGAACTGTCCATAATTTAGCTGCCTCAGCAAAAGCACCGTTTTCTCTGAGCTCAGCCGTTGAGAGATTCAGGAGCAGCTGATCAGCTGACCTGAGTGAGTGGGTGTAACATTTCAGAGAGGTAGGGCAGGGTAACACCACAAAGGGCTTTAAGAGCAAATAAAATTATTTTGGAATGGACCAACATTTATTGGCAGCCAGTGGAGTGAGTCTAAAATAGGAGTAATGTGCTCATATGTGCATGTGCCAGTTGCAGCAGCCTTTTGTGACTTGGTGAGCAACAGAGACCTGCGGTTGCAATGGCATGAAATATTGTTTAAAATGCTGCTGGGAAAGACAAAAACATGGATCTTAATTACTTTTTTGTTTGCAGTAAAAAACACATGGCAGTTAGTCAAGTTGGTACAAAATAGTGTTTTCATTTTAAGTGTTAATAACTAACATCAGGCATCCTGGTCTTAGTTATCAACAGTGCAACCCATATCAGTAACATCCCATTTATTCAGAGAGCATTGTTCAAACTAGAGGAGAAAGGCAATATCTTTCAACAAAACTGGGATTTATTATAAATGTTTTATTCTGACGCCATCTGGTGGTTGTATTTAAAAACTGTAAGTAGAACTTGAGGTTTGTCAAGTTTCACTTACAGTTTTTAAATACAACCACCAGATGGCGCAATATACTTATATGTTATCTCTGAATAATGTTACTAAAATGGGTTGCAGTGTTAATAACTAAGACCAGGACGCCTGATGTTCGTTATTAACGAACATCAGGTGGAATGCAGTGCCACCTTAATGCACAGACTTACCTGGGCCTTCTCCAGGTCTACAAAACACATGCAGACTGGAGAGGCAAACTGCCACGACCCCCTTAGCATCTCTGCAAGGGTAAAGATCTGGTCCACATGTATCTGATGCTTGACCATCGATTGGAGCCTCCCTTCCAACACCCTGGAGTAAACTTTCCCAGAGAGGATGAGAAGTGTCATCTCACGATAGTTGGACCACACTCTATGGTCCCCCTTTTTAAAAATGTGAACCACCACCTTAGTCTGCGACGTGTCAACCATAACAACCCCACAACATCCAGAGCTTTCAGCATCTCTGGGTGAATCTTGTCCACCCATGGCACTCTGCCACCAAGGAGCTTTTTGACTACTTCTGTGACCTTTGTCATAATGGACTTGTCTTCCCCTGAGTCCTCAGACTGCCACTTCAAAGGTGGACATGGAGGAGTGATACCAGGATATCGCTCTTGTTGTTGAAAATGGGATGCTCCCTTTTTTCCCTGACTGAAAGAAGAATAGAAAAAGACAGAGAGGGAGCATTATTACATTGTTCTCAAACAACAATAGTTTCTCTTGTCCTCAGTGTGTGAGGCCTCCCAGCACCACCTGACTCATTGGTAAGCTCAGAATCGAGGCACAGCTCTGACTAGGGTTTTGTTGGGACATTTCGGACACTCATTATAACACTTGGTAAGGCTATTCTTTAAATGCACTAATAAAATTTATATCTAAGCTAAATGCTTGTATTAAAATCTCAAATGCATATTTTCCTGTTAAACTATGCTCATGTAATTTATGCAGATTACTGGTTTTGCCCTATCAGATTTGATTTGGAAGTGATCATGAGCACTTTGACCGGTCTGAGGGCCGACTCGGCCCAGTTCACTCTGAAAGGAGAGCCCTTCTGCATCCTGGGAGGCTCTGTTCATTACTTCAGAGTCCCCAGAGCCTACTGGAAGGACCGGCTGCTGAAGATGAAGGCCTGTGGTCTCAATACTCTCACAACGTAAGCTCTTACTGCGAGTATTATTGTTTAGATTAAGAAGATAAAATGTTCTATATCATTCAAATGAAATCTAAGTGTTGCTGTTTCAGATATGTGCCATGGAACCTGCATGAGCCTGAGAGAGGAGCTTTCAACTTCCAGGACCAGCTGGACCTCAAGTAAAGGCTTCTTCAATTTTTCTGCTAGATTATTATTTTTAAAATCTGCTGGGTGATTTTATATAGAACATATTATGTCTGTGTTGCCTTCAGGGCATATATCAGTTTGGCAGCGGACCTAGGTCTCTGGGTGATCCTGAGGCCTGGACCTTACATCTGTGCTGAATGGGACTTAGGCGGATTACCCAGGTGAAATCATCTGTCTGTTGTTATAAAACTTGACTGTTTTTCACAGCCTGCGTGTGTGTGTGTGTGTGTGTTAGCACTACTCCTATTTCAAATAAGCATGGATAATTAAATCCACTGAACTGAATTAAGTGGACTGAAACTAATTTCAGTAAAATCAAAATAAATTAAATTAAATTTAGATAAATTGGCCTGAATTAAACTGAGTTGATTTGAGCTGAACCGAATGTTCCAGAATGCCTGAGTAAAGCAGCCAAGAGTGGATGTTTTCCACAGATAATTTCTTTTCCCTGGTTTTCTCATGGTAATGACACATTGTGTCGTTATCATAAAATAATGATCAGCGTTTTCTCGAGATAACAAGTTATGATTTTCCTCTTGCGTATCAAAAAATGATCTGTGGAAAACTTCCGCTCTCTGCATCCGTACATTAGAACTAATATGAGCTGAACTAAATTAAAAATATTTAAACTGAATTTATACAGTGCACTCTGAAAGACGAAGTGTTGAATTTACTTAAACAAAATGGTTACACTAAAACAAATTGAGTAAACCAGAGGTGTCCAAAGTGGGGCCCGCGGGCCAAAATTGACCCGCCAAGCCATTTGATTTGACCCACCAGCAGCTGTCCTGGTTACTAGATCGTAATCTCCTGTTTTATGTAGAAATACTATATTTCCACTTAGTCTTTTCAACCATTGGTCCAACTATACTTACAAGGAGCTGTAGTCAGTAAGTCTTAACTCATGGTACTCATTTTATCTTTGAATTATATTAAGATTAAATATAAAATACAATTAACTACAAGAGACATTTAGATTAGTTTTAAACTCATAGATTTACACATCTTATAAGACCACATATACTCAAATTTTAAATTATGAAAAGTCGGATGAGCCTTTGCTGCCCGAGCATACGTTGAGTTTTCTCTGTGTCCATGGGCTGAAAACAAACAAACAAAAGAATATGGGCAACCACACTGGTTGCTAGCTTAATCATAAAAAATAAAGCAACTTTACTTAAGAAGTATTTGCATTTTATGTATTATATTATTGCATTTGGCCTGCCGCCCTCAGACTCATTTTAATTTTGGCCCCCACAGGGCAAATGTTTGGGCACCCCTGGAGTAAACTGAGCAATTTACACATTCTCATTTAAAGAAAGTATGTAATGCTTTACATTTACTCATCTTAGTTTAGTGGAACCAAGTGACATAACTTAGTTAAGTAAAATCAACACATTTTTAGAGAGTATATATTAAACAGAGTTTGAATTTAACTTAACTGATCTAACATACCTGAATTCAATTTAACAATACAAAATGATTAAATTAAGTTAACCAAAATAAAATGAGTTATATAAAACTAAATTGCAATACTTGTATTCAATTCAATTCAGTCCTACAGAATTTAATGCAATGAGCTGAATCGAACAAATCAAAAATAAATTAATTGTACTACATTGAATTGAATTGAAATTAGTTGAATTGAAATTAATTGAATTGAATTGAATTGAATTGAATTGAATTGAATTGAATTGAATTGAATTGAATTGAATTGAATTGAATTGAATCAAACTGGATTGGACTGGATCTAACCAAATCACAGTAAATTTAATTAAAATGCACCAGTTTTTCAAAGTTCCTTTGTTTTTGTTGTTTGTTTGTTTGTTTGTTTGTTTGTTTGTTTGTTTTCCAGCTGGTTGCTTCAAGATAAAGACATGCAGTTGAGAACAACTTATCCTGGATTTGTAAAAGCAGTTCACTTGTACTTTGACAAGCTCATCTCTGTTGTCAAACCACTGATGGTAAAATATAATCTTTGTTTGTTTAGACTTTGTATTAACAATGGAACGTTTTGCCATACAGTAACTTTGTGTGTTTGTAGTTTGAACATGGAGGACCAATCATTGCAGTTCAAGTTGAGAATGAGTATGGTTCGTATGCTAAAGACAACAAATACATGCCACTCATCAAGAATGTAAGTTTATTAACAGCTTATTTTTGTCATCAGTTTTTTTTAACATCGCTTTGGCCTCAACTAAAGCTTCTAAATAATCTCATTTTAAACTTCTGACAGAGCCTCCAATCCAGAGGGATCAATGAGCTCCTGATGACTTCAGACAACTGGGAAGGCTTGAGTTATGAAGGGATGGAGGGAGGTAACAGATTCATAAAATAATTTCAGTTTACTTTGGCCATTCTTTTTGTTCATTTGTCCTCCTGTTGTAATATATCTGATAGTCTGCATATTTATTATTTCAGTTCTGAAAACAATAAATCTGCAGAGACTGTCATTTGGAGCCATCCAGCACTTAGCCTACATGCAGGTAAACGTAGATAATGTGTGGACTGAATGATAATAATATAGTCTGATTTTAATACTCACACATATTTTGGGAACCTCAATAAAACTATTTTTGTTAATTTTGCTGAAATGTTTTTGACATATTTTGTACATTGGTCATTTTTTTTAAAAGAAAAATTCTTTTTTAGCCCTCCCAAATGATTAGAAAGAAATTTTCAAAAATCTACTTTGCTGAATGAAAGTTTACAACTGACCACCACCTGGATTTTTTAATGGCCACAAAGCAAAAGTTAAAATAAGCTATTTCGTTTTAAATAGTTGCAGTGTTTTTATACACGCTTTAACCAACAGGTGTGTGTTCTGTTCTTTGTTCTGCAAAGCCCCACAAGCCTCTGATGGTGATGGAGTACTGGTCTGGGTGGTTTGACGTTTGGGGGGAGCATCATCATGTGTTCCACGCAGACGGTAAAGAAACTTAATTGCAATGGGACTCTTTTCCTCTCCGTATTTGGAGCTATCTGTGTGCTGTCACCTCTCTGGCAGACATGCTTGCTGTTGTGTCCGAAATCTTGGAGAGAGGTGTTTCCATTAACCTCTACATGTTTCACGGTGGGACCAACTTCAGCTTCATGAACGGAGCGATGGACTTTGGCACCTACAGACCTCAGGTCACAAGTTACGGTACAGTCAGAAGGTCAAAAAACAAAGCGTGCCTAAAAGAGAGGACTATGTTCTCCAGCAAAGAATTAATGGTTTCAAACTGGTTTTATTGGCAGATTATGATGCTCCTCTGTCTGAAGCTGGAGACTGCACTCCCAAATATCACCTTCTGAGGAATCTGTTCAGCCGGTATCACTGTAAGACCTTCCTCATCCAAATGTCATGCTTACACTACAAATTTTACGAGAATATGTATGAATTTAAGGTATTTATTATCTGAAACATTTTGCTGGCCTAAATGATTTTTTTTTTCTGACGTGTTTTCCAGCTGAGCCTCTTCCTGAAGTTCCCCCGCCTCAAGAGAAGAAAGCTTACCAGCCTGTTTTAATGCAGCACTACCTTTCTCTGTGGGACAGCCTTCAGTTCACAGATAAGGTGAGAACCTGTCTGTTGTGACAGCTAATAATAAAATGCACTGTGCTGAAATCAAACTCAATACATACAGTATGTCTTCATTCTCTTAAACTATTGTTAGTTGTAACGTTGGTAAACTGGCTGAATTGAACTAACCAACTGGATTTCAGGTGGCTCCCCTTGTGTAATTTCCTAAATCTCACTGCCAATTTACAAACATTCACATACCAGTTTAAATATTTTATCTTTAGAAACCAGGTTGTCTAATTAAAATAGTTAACAATTTAATCCATTTGTAACAGAATACCAGAAGTCTACCTTATAGCTGCCAACATTTGCTGCCAGCTGTGAGGAATACCTGTGGAGTGAACCAGTTCTAGGGGGGTCCAGGGGTATACACCCCAGAAAGATTTTGTCATAACTATGCATTTTTTCAGCCATTTGAAGAGCGTTTTACTAAATTCTCGGAATTAATAAAACATAAAATCAGTATTTTATGAGGGTAGAACACTGAAAACCAGACTTTAACCTGAACTTTATCTGAGATCATAACTGAAACTTCCATTACCCTTATTTTGTTTTATATCTACACACTGCCCCCTTGATGGATGGGGTCCCTTGCCATGGGCCAACTCTACCAAACATTGCTTAGCGTCTACAGAAACATCTTCTATAATCCTTTAATTATTTTTATTGTCTTTTCTAATACATGTGATGATTCATCTGTGCAGCCGTCCAGGTCAGAGAGGCCAATAAACATGGAAAACCTAACAGTCAACAACAACAATGGTCAGTCATGTGGTTACACTCTATATGAAACCACCATCAGCAGAGGTGGAACACTAAACTCTTGGAACAACGTCAGGGACAGAGCACTGGTGAGGACATGTAGAGAAGTCACTGATGCAGCATAATGCTACCATAGAGGAGCTTTAATGGCTGATGTTCTGCAGGTTTTTGTGGACAGACAGTTTGTTGGGTGTTTGGACTACAAGAATCAGGAGGTCACGCTCCCTGACACTGAGGTATTTCTTTCAATAGGTTTGAAATGAATGTCTCATTTGTTCAAGCAATTCTTCTTGACTTGACTTTACATTGGTCAACAATTTCCTTTTTAGTTGAGTAAGAAGAGAATGATACGCAAAGTAATTAATTATCTTTGAAAAGATCATAAAAAGGAAGAAAATCAACTTTAAACATATACACATTTTATTTAAACAAGTTCATGACCTAATTGGGCATATGAAGGCATGGATGAATCTTCAGAATATTTTAACAATTTGTCTTAAACAAAAGTTTGTAAAATAAGAAGTTTATTCAATTTATAATCATCAATAATACATATTTATTGTGGGAAACGTGCAGTGATTCAGACATCAACATATGGGTTTAAAGCATGTTTCTATCATGTCTATTTATTATTAGGTCTTGCTTAGTTCAGCAAGACAATGCTAAACAATATAAAAGACTAAGTATTTATACTTGTGTGTGAAACTGGCCTGCAACCTAAAACATCATAAAAAATTGTACTTTTTTTCAAATTTTAAAAATTATTAATAATAAAACCAAAAAATTATAAATCTTATTCTTAGTCTTCATTTTTTTTTTCTAAATAGCTGATTTTTATTTGTTTGTATTCTTTTTTTCCTCAACAAGTTTTCAGGAATATTTTAATCAGAACTGCATGTGAACTTTTCAAATAGTCTATATATTTGTGCATTAAAGGGTCAGAGGACACTGGCTTTGCTTGTGGAGAACTGTGGAAGAGTGAATTATGGAAAAGCTCTCGATAACCAGCGCAAAGGTATCCAGGCATTACTCTCATTTTATAAAGCATGTGTTGGTTCTGTTGCTTTTACATTATTTCTTTGGGTCTATAAAGTTGCATTGCTTCTTTATTTGTCAGACATGAACATTGTTTATATTCCTTCTCCTAACTTTGTTAATGGATGTTGATGATTTAGAGATGTGGTGAAACATGACGGTGTTAAGCTGCTGTTCAACTCTGCTGTAACTGAGATATGGTTTAACAAAAACTGAAGAGTAAAAAAGGGAAATATAGGTTTATTTTAAACCTACTCCTTTTCAATAAGTTGGTCAAAATGTACACACACACATACATATATATATATATATATATATATATATATATATATATATATATTCTAAAATGACAGATAAAAATTCTGTAATTTATAAGGTAAATAATATTTTCAGTCAACTTAACCCTTGACTACACATTTTTGCTTCAGCATGGGAAATATACATACAGCCTATTTAATAAATCTATGGTACAAATATACAGTACAAATAGATCATATTATAACGTATATTGTTGTAGTATACTTTTTAAATATTACTATAGAAATGTAAGTAAAACTGTAAGAAATAATATGCATGTTGAGGAGCTATTCTACTCATGGCTCCTCACATTAGTTTGATATTGGAGTTTTATTGTCATGTGATCCATTTTTAGCATTTAATTGGTTTAAATGTGTCCTGCTTTCAATGTAAAGGCCAATCAGTGTTTTAATTGTTTTTTAAATATCAAGAATTTCCTAAAAAAAAAAGGAAAAAAAACTTTGCCATATGACAACGCTGTACAGTAGAGAGTTAAAATTGCTTGTAGAAAATCCCAAACTTTCTGATTGTTTTGAAGGAAAGTTTGTTACTAATTAACTGAATGTTAGATCCAGTCTTTCATTTTAATACTTTCTGATCATTGCAGCCATATGGTTTAAACAGAGAATGAGAGTTAATGTATCTCATCGATCTGTTCTTTCTGTCTGTATAAACAAAGTTGATTTCGTTCTGACGTCTGACGTAAAAAAGTACCACCTCCAGGGGTGTGACCTGGAAGTCAGACACACATTAAGAAATTGATTCATCATTATTCAGTTTGTCAGTTTTTTTGTGAACAGTCTTCTCTATTAGAGCAGTGGTTCTCAATTCTGGTCCTCATAGACCACTATCCTGCATGTTTTAGTTGTTTCCCATCTCTTCTGCAGGTCTATAGGTTCTGCAGAAGCTTGTCATTAATTTAAATCAGGTTTGCCAAAGCAAGGACATAACTAAAACATGCAGGATAGTGGGTCATGACGACCGGAATTGAGAACCACTGTCTTAGAGCAGCCTGGCACAGGGACCAGCTGTCTGAGAGTTTGTTATTGTTATTGTTGCTGTTCTGATAAGGCCCAAGGCCTTTTTACTCTGAGGCCTGACAGTCTGGCTGCTGAGGAGCTGAAAGGAGTCAGATTTGGAATAAAGTCTATAAAATAGAATCAACTGCTTTCTATTTATTGATACCAGATTTCTTTACAGTTTGATTCAGTAACATTGCATGCTAGCTACTGCACCAAAAGTTTACTTTTTGTCTTTGGGTGCCTCTGCTTTTCTTCTTAGATTGTACAATAAATAAAAAGCTGCCTGTTAATGCTTGTTACAGGTATAGTGGGAGACATTGTGTTGAATCACACACCACTCAGAGGATTCACAACATTCTGCTTAGATTTAAAGCCAAGCTTCATAAAAAGGTTTGCTGTCTGAATTTCAATTTTCACCCTCCAAACAAATCCATGCATGGCATTAAACATTTTCTAGCTTAAGATATTTTAACTTGCATTTTATGACACAAGGTTCCAAACCTTTTGATGCTTATTCATCCTAGTGTAAGAAAATGTGACAAACATTTGGAGTAGGCCTTCTGATAAATGTTGATTCATTTTTCTCCACCCCCTTTTAGATTATCGAATTCAGGTCAGTGGAAAACTGACTTCAAGTCACTGTCTGTCCCAGGATTTCTCCAGGCCACACTGTGTGTGGATGGTCCACCCAAAGACACTTTCATTAAACTCACTGTGAGTCTGCAGGCTAAGCAGTACTGTCTACTAAACTTCACATAAAGATAATTTATTATTTTAAATAACATTTCTTGCTGATATGTTAAAAAAACTTATATTTATGTATCACAATGTATTTATCTACAGGGTTGGGGTAAAGGAGTTGTATTTGTCAATGGGCAGAACCTTGGTCGTTACTGGATCATTGGCCCTCAGCATTTCCTTTATCTCCCAGGCCCTTGGCTCAGATGTGGAGAAAATCAGGTACAATGTCAACTGCAAAGTAATTGAAGATCATATTATTAGCTTTAGATCAGCTAGGGATGAATTATCTGCGTCTTTTAACATTTTTTTAAATGTTAGTTTGAAGCACTATGTGTAAAATGCTATTTTTTCTTTTTCTTTCAGATTCTTGTTTTTGAGGAGCAAAAAGTGGATGAAAAAATACTGTTTGGGGAAAATCCTGATCATGGAAAAACAATTGATGTGTATAAACTTCCCTTCTGCACGCTACTGTAAAAAAGAAGAAAAAAAAACAAACGAAAAATTATTGTGCACCAGAAATGCTGTTTTTGTAATAACATTTGCAACAAATTACTGTGATGCATTAGTGCAGTTATTAAAATATATTTAATAAATGTATGCATACGTTTTACATAAGCTTTTCAGTAAACTAAATGTGTTTGTTAATTTTTCACAAATTTGAAAATCACAAGCCTAAGCAATCTTCTGTTATCATTTCAGTATGAACTTTGCTCTGGTTAGATATGATCTGATTTGACAGTGAGATACTTTAACAAGCGTATCATTGGACTAAACTCTTGTCTGTCACTTCATTTGCACCGCCCACATACGAACCTAACATTGCACAGCCATATTGGATATTGCTGCGACGCAACCGGAAACCAAGCTTTTTCTTTCACAATAAAGGTAACAAATTATATAGTAAAATGTTTTACTTAAAAAATCATTAAAAACTGTTAAGAAAAATATATTAAAAACGACGGAGATAAAAATACATACATATTAAATACAATATATACAACAAAACATGCAATTAAGACGCACAGATTGTCAATGTGCATTTATTTTGAAAATACATAAAGGAACCATAACCTATTTATTTTTGCTAACTTGATATGAGTACGTACAAGTGCCGAAGGAGAGTTGTCATTTGGACATGTTAAAGCTGACAGAATGGTCTTCAAAAGGATTGTTAAATGAATTTAGAAGTATTGGCTGTGTTGTGCATTTACTTGCAAATCTAAACATTTGTAAAGTTCACATTTTTAGCAGGAGCTTCAGAATATTTAAGCCTAGCACGAATCAAGCTAAAAGTAGGATACATTAACTTTAGCTAAGTTTATTTGTTTTATAAGTAAGGTTTTGCATCCCCATCCGATATGGAGTCGTTTACATGCGTCGGCAGTGTCCTTGGATGCTCCGCTTGCATTGCAGTGGGTGGACTCGTGCTTGCTGCCTACAAACTTGGCGTAATTTACCAGTTGTTTCACAAGGTAGGTGTTTACAAATCTACGCCATTCATTCATTTACGTGCCTTTCGGTTACGCTGTGTGTTATCTTCAATACGGCATTGCACAGTTCAGTCGGTGTAAATATTATCTGTAAACCTCATCTATGCCCACCTTAAACAGTACAGCTCAAAGGTAAACTGAGCCCCATTCACATAAACTTTGACCAGCCTTGTGGTAGAAGCACAAAGGCTGTCATCAAACACCCTCAGGTTGTTAGTGGGATTGCACAAATTCGAAGAGCACATCACCACCACAGGTCTGAACAATCGTGCTGCTATTGTGTGATAGTGTGACAGGTGACCTACTAGGGAGGGGCTCCCATCTCATAGTGACAGCTGTTTATTTAAGGCATTTTACAACTAGTTTTACCACTTCAGGTTTCTGTTAGTGCAGCATTAACTGAACATGTTTTTTAAATTTTTAATTCTATTCCCTCACTTCATTTAGACAGAGACAAAGAGCCCTCGGCATGGTGGTGAAAGTGTGGCAGAGGTTCTCCGTGCACATGGAGTCAAGTTTCTTTTCACCCTTGTTGGCGGTCACATCTCGCCTATCCTGGTGGCTTGTGAGAAGGTTGGCATCCGTGTTGTGGATACGAGACATGAGGCCACTGCCGTCTTCGCTGCAGACGCTGTGGCAAGGCTCTCAGGTATGGACTAATAGATTAGTTACTGTCTGTGTGTGTTTGTGTCTGTTAGCAATGCATTAGATCTTCTGAACGATTGGTCATATTTTTGTGAAACTCAAAGAAAGTAATGGTTGGATGTATATTTATGGCTGATTAATCTTTGGAGGCAACCCAATTCAAGATAGCTGCCACTGCTAATTGACCTCAACCAACACGACAGCTATAATTAAGTCAGTTTTGTATTCAACATACATTGAGTGTGACATCTCAAGAGAGTGCGTAACGCTATTTCAATAAAATCCAGTTTAATGTGATTAGATCCCCATAGGCCAATTCCTTTGCAACAAGTAGACATGACATGTTAACACAAGCTTTACACAACAAAAGAAAATTCAATCGAAGACAAATGTCAATAAAAATAATAAATTAGATAAATAATACATAAAAAAACGTGAGCTACAAATTAAATTGGACTGCAGCAGTTCAATAGCAACCTTACATCAGTGCATTAAATCTACAGCTAGATAAAAAAAACAATGATTGTAGGGATAAAAGTGCTTCAGTCTGTTTATTCTACACCTAAGTAAACCATATATCCTACCTGAAGGGAGGAGATTAAACTGAGTGTGTAGATTTAAGGTTTGAAGAAAATAAGCAGCCATAACTCAACATTTCTCAGCAGTAGATAATCTCTTATGATGACCGTCATGAAAGGCGGTGGGTGATATGCATTTCTTCTACGAACTTTAGGCTTTGAATTAATAAACTGATGATGTTTTGTTCTATTTTCCATCTAACCAATTACATATATAGGTCTTTGACAGCTAATTAATGTCTAACCGTTTTTTCTTTTTCAGGGTGTGCCGGTGCACTGCAAATAGTACTGCCTGTTTAAAAGCTTGCAGGGTTAGTCCCTTTCACAGGGAGCTCTGCAGGGGGTAGAATAATAACAGTGTTTCCCACAGATGTCTTTTCATTTTAATTAGTTTAGTAAGCTCAGATGAGACTGATTATCCTAAAAAAGAGACTAAAGTTGTCCCAATTATTTGGTCTACTTTAAGTTAAAATCTGGCTTACCTTTATATTGACACATGTTAATTTAAGTGAGGATTTTTAAATTGAAAGATCAGGCTGGTGTTGTGGGGTGTGTCTTGTTACTCCGGCAAACTTTAAAAACACGTCAGACCAAAGTAGCTAACACCATGCTAAGTGGCTCGCCTATTTAAGTGTGTCTTTCTTGGAACCCTGGAAACATGAACCCTCTAGCTTTTATTTATTTGTTAATTGTACTTTTTCCCCACACGTTACGTTGTTTTTGCTGCTTCACACCAGGGACTGTCGGTGTTGCGGCAGTGACTGCTGGCCCTGGTCTTACGAACACTGTAACTGCTGTGAAGAATGCCCAAATGGCTGAATCTCCACTGCTGCTCCTAGGAGGAGCTGCTGGTACATTACTGCAGGTGGGTTATTTACAAACCTTACATGATGTGTGCTCCGTTAGGAGCAGGGTGTTGTGCTGTTACCAGATGCTGCGTGCTTTAACTCTTGAAATGAACTGCTCTTTTGGTGCAGGGCAGAGGAGCGCTGCAAGACATCGACCAGATGTCTCTCTTCAAGCCTCTGTGTAAGTTCTGTGCCTCCATCCGGACAGTCCGGGAGATCGTGCCCACACTCAGGAAGGCCCTGGCAGTCGCTCAGTCTGGAACCCCGGGTCCAGTTTTCATAGAGTTCCCCATTGACACACTGTACCCATACCATCTGGTGTCCAAAGAGTTTGCTGTTAAGAACCCTCCCAAAGGCCTGATGGGAAAAATCGTCTCATGGTACGTTATCAAAATGTAGTATTCTGATTTGCTAATATATAATAACAGTAATATCAAATATATTTTTTATATTAATCAGTAATATATTAAAAATTAATGTTGTGGATGAATATTTTTAAGGTACCTCAACAATCACCTCATGAACCTTTTCGCTGGCGCCTGGGAGACCAGAGATGTTTCTCCACTTCCTGTTCACATCCCCCAGGCCACAGACGATCAGGTAGTCCTGCTCCTAATAAACCTCTGTTACTTCACTGCTCTTCAAGATGTAGTGTTTCTTAGATTAATACCTTTCATTAGATACTTTTCTCAATACATGCAGGAATAAAGGGCATAAACTATATATGTATTTTTTTCTTTTCAATGAAACAAATCAGGTACAAAAGTGTATAGAGCTGGTGAGCCGGGCCAAGAAACCGGTCATTCTTCTGGGAAGCCAAGCGACACTTCCACCAACACCAGTGGATGAAATCAGGTAAAGAAACATCATTTGTGTTTATTGTTCATTACAAAATGTTGATACAAGTTAAGCACAGTTATTTTTTGTATTTATAGCTACTATAATGATGGTCATTATCTTTTCATAGTTAAAGTTTTCCTCTTCCTTTGCAAAAAGACAAATCCTGTATTTAAAAACGTTTCTACTCTCTAGGAAGGCTTTGGAGGACCTGGGTATCCCCTGCTTTCTTGGGGGAATGTCTCGTGGCATGCTGGGTAAAGATAGCCCGATACACATTCGACAGAACAGGCGAGACGCTCTAAAAGAGGCCGACTTGGTTCTCTTAGCAGGTGAGAGTTTAGTAATCTGTAGACAGACGTTATCTAGTCTTTGTACAAAGCAGACCGGTGGCTGTGAACCGGTTTAGACCCTGCTGTGGGTCATAAAACACTAAGCTGAGGAGCCTGAGATCATCTCCAGAAATAAGAAAAGTTTTAAAATAAGTTCTACTGGCATATTTTAACAAAATGTGTTAAAAAAATTATCATGAATTTTATATAAAAAATGTATATTATGAGTTTAAGCTATTTCTGTTGTCATTCTACCACTGTTTGCCTTTTTTGTCATCATTATTCATTATATCAGAATTCATTCCTGCATGTTCACTTTTGAGTATGAATAGTCTGTGAGAAAATGACCGTCTCCAATTCCAACATTAAGATCAGACACCTTATATCTTGTTGAAGTACATTGGAGCCTGGAAGAGGGTGGTGAACCCTTTCCAGTGAGATCAAAAGCTGCAAAAATGTCAATTCATTTATAATGTCCAGCAGGGGGCGGTGTTGCAGTAACGCAGTAAATAAATACAGATTGAAAAGATTTGCACTTTATAAATGTAAAAATTCAGTAGTGCTAAATTAATTATTTCACCAAGTATTGATTGTCATTATTTTTAACAGCAGAAGGAACACCAGTTAATGTAATGCAGAATCACTGTAACTTAACAGCAACCCCCACTGATAACAGTTTGTTCTCAGCAGCTACATACTCTAGCTGACTGTCCTGGGTGACAGTTTACATTTAGGAGACAATTCCCACAATTCTTTGTGTTTACATGGCAGGAAGCAATCTGAGCTATGCCACTGGGCGACACTCCCAGTCCCAGCCCTTCTCCAGCCTCTTGCAGTTGGACTTTGGCCAAATGTGTCTCCAGGTTCCGACCACAGAACCACGCTCAGACGTGCAGTTTGTATCTCCTCTCTGATTGTTTCGGGTAGAAGAAACTACGGCACACATACAATTTTGACGTCAGCAGAATGCTGCCCGTGGATTAGCTCTTGGATTGATTGACAGAGGAAAGGCGTTACTTGGGCTTCCTCCTGAAGAGAACCTGGCGATCTTGGGAATGGCAGAAATTGCAAACACTTCCTAGAGTGAGGTGAAGGAGTCGAAGCTTAGCAGATATCCTGGGAGGTTTTGAACAAACTGGCTGCATGCTTTTTACTAAAGCCGTATTAAAGCATAAGAAAATGACCCAGATGCAGCAGAACTATCAATCCACAACTACTGTTTATTTATCACCATGAGCCAAAAGTCTGTTTCAACAAATCATTTCCCCAAACTGCAGCAGTGTGTGCAACGCTATAAAAGTAAAGTGACGTGCCTGTAGTTGGCAGTATTACACAAAAGTGACTCATGTTATCACAGGAGTGTACTCTGGTGACCTCTGAGTCAATTTTGTAATACATAATTAGCTTCTAAGTTTTATTGAATTCAAGCACTTTAGAACTTGCGCAGCTAACTTTATGATTAGCGCTGCCCACCACTGATGAGAATAAAACGTAATAGAAAATGACAAAAGGAATAATGTGGTACCTGGTTCAGTGGTGTGATTCACTGTATTTGCAGGCACCGTGTGTGACTTTCGACTGAGCTACGGCAGAGTTCTCAACCGGCGCAGCAAGATCATCGCCGTCAACAGAGACAAGTCACAGCTGCTGAAAAACTCTGACATGTTCTGGAAACCCACTGTAGCAATTCAAGGTATATTTACACCCTGCTGCTAACTTAAATGAATACATTTTAAAGAGAATTGGAGTTAAAGCCTAAAAAGTTTGTGTTCGGCAGGTGATGCTGGGTCATTTTTAGTTCGGCTTTCCAAGGGCCTGAAGGGCCATCGCTGTCCAGAGGAGTGGCCTCAATCCCTGAAAGCTGGAGATCTGACCAAAGAGAGTGCAAACAGGTATTCATGGATCTGGTTTGGGGTCAGTTCGGCATGCTCTGGTACCAAAATATCCTTTGTCAAGGAATGTTTTCCTTCAGGACTAAAGCGGACGAGAAGACTGAGCAGCACCTAAATCCTCTGAAGGTGCTGCACTGTGTGGATGAACTGATGGATGAGGACAGCATCATTGTTGCAGATGGAGGAGATTTTGTCGGAAGTGCTGCTTATATAATGAGACCGAGAGGACCTCTGCGCTGGTTAGATCCAGGTCATAACAAACCACAAAGAAAAAAAAAAAAGTCACCTTTTTTTTATGTTGGGCTACAGAATCCGTTAGTTTAACTGTGATGTGATTTTTGCTCTCATGTCCTAATCTGGCTGCTCTGATTTCTCACAGGCGCCTTTGGGACTCTGGGAGTTGGAGGAGGTTTTGCTTTGGGCGCAAAGCTGTGCCGTCCTGAGTCTGAGGTAGAACACACAGAAAATGTTTTTGTTGGATGCGTTTTGTCAGAGTTTAAAAACTTCTGTTCGTAAAATATTTATGTGTGTTTGACAGGTGTGGATCGTCTACGGGGACGGCTCCTTAGGTTACAGCGTGGCAGAGTTTGACACATTTGTTCGACACAAGGTGACATAATCAGTTTTGTATTCTGTGTAAGGAACTCATTTATCCGCAGTACAGTTGTAAAACTTCAAGGTTTTCATCAGTAGTACTACAGTAACAACTAGAATACCAGTATAAGTATTTACAGTTCAGGAACCTTAAAGGGGGGGTGGATTATGCATTTTCCAAGCACATAGTTCAAGTCTATACCACAATCAAGGAACTATATTACCTTCAGTGGTTATGAAAATGTTAGATCAAAAATAAATTTGGCTCGTGTGGGAACTGAGCTCAGAGGAGGAGCTTTGTGTAAAGAGGCGGAGCTTTGTACCAGCAAATGTTTAGGCAGCTCCACATGGCTACAGGAGATTCAAGAATTTCTCAAACTTGCATGAATGTGTCTAATAATAATTATGTTATTATTAATATTATTATTATTATTACTGTGTGGTCAGAATTTGTATTTGGAGACAGAACGCACTAATGGAGACATGTTCTGCATGTTTTATTTTTATTTTTTAATTTTTTTATCACTCAGACACCAGTCATAGCTGTGGTGGGAAACGACGCGTGTTGGAGTCAGATATCTCGAGAGCAGGTTCCCATCCTCGGCAGCAACGTGGCATGTGGCCTTTTATTCACAGGTACGCTTTCAACCATTGCTTATAGATTATATTTCCAATTTTGGAGAGAAGTATCAGACATTTTGTGCTTGTTTTTGAAGGAATCTGACTAATCGTAAATGTCTTTTGATTGCATTTATTTCTGATTTTCTCAGATTATCATGTAGTGGCAGATGGTTACGGTGGAAAGGGCTACCTTGTAGGACGAGACAAAGGGGACCAGCTAAGTGACATCATCAGAAAGGTTCAGAAGGAGACCAAAGAGGGCAAATCGACACTCCTCAATGTTCTGATCGGAAAGACCAACTTCAGAGAGGGCTCCATCTCTGTATAGAGCTTCTGTTTCTTTAAATTAGTCGTGCATTTATTTCCTTTTAAATTTGTCTTTGATCAGTTTTCTGTACAAATTCTCTGAGGGATTATAGATTATAAGAAAATGGTTTTTAATCCAACCCCATTCAGAGTTTTGAGACCTTAAAGCCATAATATAAGTTGAAGACAAATAAGTTAATGATTTGCTAATCTTCATTAAAAACCATTAGTTGCAAAAAGTTATTTCCTTGAACAGATCACAAAAAAACAAACATTTTGAAACAGTTATGGATATTAAACCTCTTCAGACCGTCAGAAAATAAATGCTGCATTTTAAAAGGGAAAGTGTGATTATTATGATTATTCTGCACTGGTTAGGGTTTTTCCCTTTTTTAAGATTCGACCTTTAAACAGCCTCTCGCAAGTTTTGTAAATAAATCAAAAACTAGAATCACTTGTGAATAATGGCATTGATTCAAAGTCATTATATGTGACCAAAATATGCCTTTTCTACTCTTCCAGCAGGAACACGGGGCCTTTTCTGCTGACTCAGGAAATCTTTGAGACGTAACGTTCTGTGTCTGCAGATGATTTGAGGTTAATTGTTCAACGGTTTCTTTGAACGCTGCTGTTTGCCTTTTAATACTTGATTGCATCTTTAAATGCATCGGTGTGTGGATTGGAAAGCTTTAATTTGGTGAGAAATTCAGGTTTCACATGGATTTGTTTGCAGTAATGTAAGCAATTGTCTTGAATGTGGCTGTAAACTGTTCTGCCGTGTCATAAATACTTCAGACACAAAGTGAGGATTTTGTCTGATGCTTTGAAAAAAAAGTTTTGTGCAGATTTCAGCTGTTTAAAAACTGTTCATATTTCTTAGTTTTATAGTTAAATTAACTTTATTTTATTTACATTTCTGTATAAAATGTATTCAATTAACAGACTTTTTAGAGTTAAGATAAGAAAAACTGTTGCTAAAAGCAAAATTAAGAAATGGTTGCTAAAAGCTAAAATAAAAGAATAGCTTCAAGGAATAATTATCAAAATTGTAGCTCAAAGCTAAACAGCAAAAGCTAAAAGGTAAAATCTGCATAGCTATTTAAGAGCTAAAACTACAAATGGTAGTAAAATATGAGTAAACGCTGGCTAAAATGAAAATGAACTAAATCATAGCTGAAAGCTAAAATTGGCAACTCCATAGCCAATGATTAAAAGCAGCAACAAAAAAGCAGTTGCTAAAAAAAGCGTATGAAGAAACTATTACAGCAAATATGCTGAAGTAGTTTTTAGAGAAAAATCTTTTTGAATAAATTGAAGCAATGTAATACATTGTGTATTGTGTGTAATGTAATCCTTTGGGGGACGGAGTTCTCTTCCTGTTTGTGGACGGAGTTTTACTCGCGACGGAGTTTTACTCGCGACGCTTTTTTGATTCTCC
>JARVJO010000330.1:9533028-9545528 GCA_031762555.1 Cynodonichthys magdalenae
CTTTTGAACAGTGGCTGTTTTGTTTCCCCGATGTATAACTGATCACAGTCCTCCTGACACTTAACAGCATACACAATATTACGTACTTTGCTTGTGCCGAGGAGCTAGATCTTGGGATGTACCAATCTTTGCTGTAATGTTTTTTGGGCTTTGAAAGCCACTGGGACGTCATGTTTAGAAAATGTCTCAGTTTTTCTGAAACCCATGTAGGGTAGTGCCTGTAAGACATGTAAATTCAGTCTTCCTTTTACAGAAAAGAGCTGTCAGAGTTATTGATGGAAGTGATTATAGAGATCATACAAACCTAATATTTTTAAAGTTAAAACTGCTGAAAATTCACGATTTGATTGATATTAAAATTGATATATAAAGCTCATAAGAAATATTACCAAACAACATCCAAAAAGATTTAAAAAAGAAAGTCAATATAATTTAAATTGAGTTGAGTTTTTTTTTTTTAACTAAATTTAGAACAGTGGCAATGGAAAGATGCATTTAAATTGAAGGAGTCAGCTTACGGAACAGTATTGATAGAGCTATAAAACAGTCTAAATCTTTTTTTGTGTTTAAAAGAAATTTGAAAATTATGATGAAGCAAAATGGTCTTGAATAGGTTGTTTTTTTGTATATTTTTTGTGTGCGTTTTGAGTTTTTGAGTTGGTAATTGATTTTTCTTTTTTTTTCTCTTCTCTCTTTTTTGTGTAAATAGGGGGCAGATATTAATAAGTTTATACTTCTTTCTGCTCTCTTTCATTCATCATTACATACGCCGCATACTCTTCATAGCAGCCAGTTTTACACTTCTTGTTGACTCAGCCATCTGTTAGAAGCTACCTGACCCATCAAAACAAACTGGACTTTGGATTGGGCTGCAGTATTGGAGATAATGGAGTACATAACCATACATTATTAAACTCCCAAAGTAAAAGCAAGAGCTTGTGAAAAGCTAACCTTTTTAATGGGTACCAATAAAAAGTACTAGTGCAGTAATTTAAAAAATCCTCACTTCAAGCATGGGAAGACCTTTGAAATAGAAGGTCAAAAAATGTAGAATAGAAACTTGTTGCAAAAGATTAACAGATAAGTATATTTTCCTTTAATGCTGAATCGTGCATTTTAAGCCATGTAAATTTGAATGAATAAACCCAAAAAACGCTCCTGTTTCAGGTTGAATGATGCCCCAGTGAGAGGCTACGAGGACGATGTTGGGAACAAAACCACCATGAGGTTCTTCTACCCGGAGTCGGCCTACTTCAACCCCGGGTTGCAGAACGATCCGGATACACTCATGGTTCTGGTGCCCTTCAAAATGCAAGATCTTCGCTGGCTGAAAGAGATCCTCTACAATGAGAAGAGGGTACACAACACACACATAAATGCACACACATTCCTTACACGAACCCCTGCTGTTTAATTTCTTTTCCAGCTCATTCCAGTCTTCCATGTCAGGAACAAATACTTAAACCGTGTTAAACGTCCGTAAATCCACTGCCTTAAATGTAGTTTCCATCGTACACATCCTTCACTCTGTTGCTCCTGGCATCTCCGGCCTCCAACCACTAATAGTTACAAGGTCATTACCCGATAATTTGCACATGGATTTAGCCTCAAGAAATGAGGGAGTCAAAGGTTCAATTGCATCTCTGTTTGCATAAATGAACTCCGTCTGTCAACCAAAAAAACATTTCCTTTTGTGTACTGACTTTTTGTTCTTTTTGTTTCAATAACATCCTGGCTTTTATCTCTCTCTGCTCATTTGTACATTCAAGGTTAGGAAAGGCTTTTGGAAGCCTCCGCCCCTAATCTGGTTGGGTGACCTGAGTAAGACCCGAGTGTTGGACCCTCATTTTTTCCACCAGGCTGCTGCCGATTTTCTCAAGATTTCTAATAAAAAAGGAAAGGTGAGGCATCACTTTCACAACACTACATTTGTGCAGATTGATTTTGAGGCAGAACTTTTGATTTAGGGCAAATTCAAATTGTTTATTTATGAGTACCGTCAAGTCCTGTTGCTCTGTAACTGTGGTAACAGTGGTACTTCTCATTGGTTGTTTTTTTTTTTGCATTCTGTAAACCCAATTTTCCCACAAGAGTCTTCTCTTTTGGTTGTTGCCTTCATTACATGCCCCTCTTTTTATTTTTCCTGCCTGCCTCTCACTGGTTCCCACATGAATGTTAACAAGGCTGGATTCACTGATTAGCCACGATTCCTCAAGCAATTGTTTAGAGTTCTGTCTAAACAGTTTATTTAAAGAGTCACATGCCTAGAAAGGTTGTTGTCTTTACATTGAAAATCTTTAGGGAGTTTTTCTGGGTGCAGTCAGTCCTGAATGTGATGAAGATTAGCTTGTGTTTGGCATTTCAGCATGTCATTACAAGAAGCCTTGTGTTTTTAAGGGCTGCACAATAAATCCTTGGATAATTGGTCTTTGAACTATAGCCAAAAAATATTATACATTTTAATAACCTGTAGACAATATTTCTCTTCTCTGGGAAGTCAACTTTTGGAGCTTGTATTTGCTGATTTTTTTAGTTGAAGTTGCTTCAGACTAAAAGCTTTTCTTACCAGTAATTAAATAAATTAAATGGCCCAACATTCTTTGAAGGAATCCAAATCCCATTCTGCCTTCCATACCATACTTTGAGATAACGACCATCTTACTGAATGATGACAGAGGTGTAGTTTTGGTGAGATCCCCAAAATAACACTATGTTCCATCTCCTACATTATTGTGAGATGTCACGCTCAGAGTGTGTTCTTTGAATGGCTCTCGTGTACTTCCACACCCCATTTCAACTTATCTGTCAAATTTACAGAGTTATAGCATTTTTGGAAATTTTAAGTTGAATTGATCAGTTGTAGATGTTCATCCTATGATGAATTTCTTCAAGTTTAAACATAATTTAGACAAGGGGTCCCCAACCTTTTTGAGACCGAGAGCTACTTCAAGGGTACCAAGTAACACAAAGGACTACTTGTTTAATACAAACATAAATTTGCACAACTCATCTTTATTATAGTATTATTAATAATAATAATAAATTAATATATGTAAATATTTGACTCCCTGATTACATCTCAATGTTCAAGATGATAATCATAAAATACTGTGGTAGATATGATAAATTATTATTATTAATAAATAATTTAAACTTTGTGCAGCAGCATTTGATTCCAGAGCTCCAATCCCTTTTGGAGCTCTTTGTGTGATTAGAGACAGTTGTTTGTGTTCCTGTGTGCCCTTGTCTGTCTGGAGACCAGAGAAAGGCTCCAGCCTCCACCTTGACCGTGATTAGGAACAAGGACATGATGGATGGATGATTTTGTTTTAGCAGAAAACAGATATTTAAATATAAAACAGTTTTTTTTATTTAATCTCCATTAGTAACATTTAAAATTTTGTGTATTTTGCTTTGTAGGAATGAACACATTTGTAATATTTATTTAAAATAAACCCTTTTGTTTAAATTAATTACCAACATCTTTACCATTTTTTTAAAATAAACTTTTACCAGTAAAAAATAACTCATGTCTTTTGTGCTTATCATTCCTACTTCCTCTTGTAGATAAAAAATACTAGTTATGTAATATAAAAAAACAAGTACAAAAAAACTTTCCCCCAATTATTGTGAAAATAATTTGTTCTCCTACGTTTTTAATGCTTGTTTCCCTTCTACTTAGAGGTATCTGTGCCCTAAAAGGTTAGTTTTCTGAAGGGTGGGGGTTGGTGGAGTTGAGTGTGCGCGGCTGCCTGAGGAGGAGGAGAGAATTAGCTGTTCAGTTTAACGAGAGATGTGGCTTTTGTTATTATTTGAAAGATGTTTGGTTAATGAAAGCTCAAAAGAGCACAAACGAGCGACTTTTGTTTTCTCTTATTGCACGCTCAGGGACATCACATTAGCATTTAGAGCACTGCTTCTATGACGATCAGTGCTATTTTTAGAATGTGTCCTACGGGCGACTCAGAAGGTCCCCACGGGCACCGTGTTGGTGACCCCTGATTTAGACAATGGTTCGTGAGATAGTTTGCTAACTGACACATGCACAGAGAATAACAATATCCGCAAAGAAAACT
This sequence comes from Cynodonichthys magdalenae, assembly GCA_031762555.1. Taxonomy (NCBI): domain Eukaryota; kingdom Metazoa; phylum Chordata; class Actinopteri; order Cyprinodontiformes; family Rivulidae; genus Cynodonichthys; species Cynodonichthys magdalenae. The sequence goes on from JARVJO010000330.1 coordinate 9,537,105, forward strand.
GGAACCATAACCCTTCAGGAGTTTATGGGAAAGATGTGTTTGTGCAATGACCAAACAAAGAAATGCATCACTTTCATTTTTCCCAATCTGATTGTGAAATTCTGGGTTTTGAGTTTAGTTTTATTATACTCTTTTTGGAATGTAGTTTTATTTTACTCCTTCACCAAGTGAGGCCTGTGGGCTTAGTCCCTGGTTTGGGTCTGAGCCAAGCTTTGTTTTGGTTCTAGTTGTTGCTCCTCTCCTGGAGACAATCCGAAGCAGGAATGTTGCTCTTCTGGGGTTTAGTGCAAACAACTGGTAGGTGCATGAGAGGAGTGAGCAGTAGGAGGGCAGCCGTCTTGCAGGCAGTCAACAGGCTCATCCAACAGGAGCTCTGTGCCATCTGCTCACACTATACAGGAAGAGCCAGGGGCCAGAGGAATGTAGGCACGCAGGAGGAGCACCGAGCAGGGGGTTGTGAGTGTTGGGGAAACCATGGCCTTTTGCCAGGTTTTGCTGTCAGTCAATCAAAAACTCAAAGTAAAAAAGAAAGAATAAATAAAACAAAAGCAATAATTTTTTGTCTACATCTTTTAGTCTAGTTCTAAGTCTTTTGTATTTTACGTCACCAAAAGCTGAGAGTAAATAATATTGTCTTTGTGTTACTTGTGAATGTTTTTGTGTCTTTATACATTATTGTGTCTGTATAGCCACTGGGCAAATATTAATAATACTTCGGAAAGTAATCATTGAATGCACATCTATAATTAAGGAACTTTTGGAGTTAGTTCAATTCAAGATGGCCTCCACAGCTAACTGAACTTAGCAAACACAATGTTGCCTATGATGTAGTCAGTTTTACACAGGTTGTATTAAAATTTATTGTAGTAGCAGCAGAGTCATTCACCACACATACTCTGTGTTTTACGTTGAGTATGACTCTCAGGTACTTCCACTAATTTTTAATACATCTGTAAAACTGACTAAATTAGTCATTATTATGTTGGCTAGTGTTGCTTAACTGTGGTGGCCATCTTGAATTGACTCAAGAGTTGTAGAAATACGTCCAAGTTTCATTTAAATCTGTATTTGTAGCTAGTGATTGTGATTGTGTTTAGGCCAGCAGAGAAGGCTTTGCTGGTCCTTGACGGTCCACCACTGGTGTGGATTATAACCAAAGTGTAGGTCAATATCTGTAAAACAAATTGAGTTTTAACCATTTTTGGTTTTTAAAGTCAGTTAGCTGTGGTGACCATCTTAGAGTGGGTTGATGTACATCCGATGATTACTATCTGAAAGTTTCATTAAAACATGCCCAGTGGTTCATGAGATATTTTAGCTAAAACAGACAAATACAGGGTGAGTCAAAAGTCACAGGACAACCTTTTATTACATAAACAAAAGGGAAAATGACATTTTAATACCCCAGCAAGTAATGTGTAGAAAAACATGCCCATGATCCAATGCAATATGGTGGCCATGTTCTGTACTATCACACACCTTTAAAAGCAGAATGATAAAAATAGAACAATTTCAGAACGCCACATGGGTGGGTTTTTAAAAATGTGAAAAAAGAAAAAAATCCTCAAATTTTTTTAAAATTAAAAATAAACTTTGATCATTAGTAGTTGAATCTTTGGAAATGGGTCCATGTGTTTCTCAAACTTCTCACAGAAATAACCCTTTTAGTCAGATGTGGCTTTACATTTGCATACCACTGTTTCTATAATAAACAGCTCTCTGTGAGACTGCACACTATTCAAAATGCTAACAGAAAATTTTTGTTTGTGAAAGATGACTGAGTAGCATTTCCTATGCAGAAGCTGCTGTTGTGCAGGTTTATCTTTTGAGTTTTGCACGCTCCAGTGAGACACTGGACAGAAAGATATTTCCTGAGCGGACAAGGTCACTTTGGTAAGAACTTAATGATAACATGAGAAGCGGAACAAGAGAGCGATATGAAAAGACTGATGGGAAACAATGTTGTGTAAACAGATGAAAAAGGTTTCTTCTATCTGCAGATTGCTAGGAAGCAATTTTTCAACTTATTTCTGTTTCATGAAAAACAAATCAAGGAAATTTAGTGCTAGATTTATTTTCCTTGATTTCCTAAAGAAAAATAAAAAATGTAGACCCAAATAATACTCTGTTATTTTTTCTAACATTTATCATAATAATACCAAATTTTACTCGTTCTACTTTTACTCTTTTCTCATTACATTTCATTGTTTTTTTGCTATTGTCATTTTTTGCTTTTTTCTTCCAAATTGTAGGTCGACATTGATATGGTTCTGATGTTTCTTGAGCTTTTGGTGCATTTCAAGTGCAAAAATATTTTACCTCTTTACTTTCAGCAACAAACAATGTCTGTCTCCGACTTTGAGGACTCAGAATTTTATTTCAAGACCACAACTATGTAAATCCTTTCTTTTGGTGGATTTAATACTGATTCAAATCCAAACCTGACTTATTGCTATTTATGTATTTTTGTTACCTGCTGTCACCCATCCCCTTTCACTCACATGTGGACTCCAGGAAAGTGAGAAGTGGTTCTCTGGGAGCAAGAGAAGATGTCTGCAAAATTTTTAGTAAAACAATTTAGCTACATAAATCATAAAGAATATAGTTGTAAAACAACATCCAGGAGAAAGTGTACAGCAACTTGTAAATTCTGCAGTGCTTTACTTTAAGAGATGGTGGGGACATTGTTAAAGTTTTATCATCACTAATGTTGACAATCTGCCTCTGTAGCAAAATTCTTTCCTTTGCCTCAAAGATTTTGTCAATATTAGTTCTTTATATTAAATTAGCTACAGTACATGTGAACAGAATACTTTATCTTTTAGGGCACTAGTTTTTTTTTTTTTGCTGGTTTTGGTCTATAATAATAACTCGAGACACTGTGGTCTTGGTCTCGAGTTAGGTGGCCTTGACTACAACACTAATCTTAGGATTATTGTTTTTATCCATGTGTTGTAATGCAAAGACACTGTGTGTACCTTATTTTTGTTACCTTTTTAGGACCTTTTCTGGTATAAACACCTACCTTATCTGGATCAGTAGTCCTTTTGGAGACCAATGGCTGGTCTTAATATGGCAGAACGCCATTGAGGCGTTGGGGGTTTGGTTTAGGACCAAGATATGAATCGAGTTAAGGGTTAGTTATATTCTACAGAAATGAATGGACATCTGTACACAATCCTAGTATAGATAGAAATGCAAATTGCATGTGTGTTTGAGTATGTGGTTGATAAATTTACATAGTAAACTAGTTTGTGTTCCAGTTTATTTTTAATTCCTTTTTTTTTTTTTTTGCAAACATTTTACTGAAACAAAAGAGGCTATTTTGGAATTTTAACCAGATATTCAGACACTCCCAGCATTCTCCATTTGAATCTCGACTAGGAAATAAACAGAGGAAATTTGCCCCTAAAGCTGATCCCTAAAATGACCTTTTGATTTTTTTAGACGCTGGATGGTTGGGCGTCCTCGTCTTTACAAAGCTATCTGATCCTGCAATTGAAAACCATCCTACAACCTTGAACTAAATTCTCTAAAAACTTGTGAAGATGTAAAAGTCGTTAGGTCCTCTCAGTCAGCTTTCATTTTTAGGTTTGACTTTACCAAAAGTTGAAGTGTCATTTCTGTCAGCTTGTGTTGCAAGAAGTGTCTGTAATGTTTAAAGTTGAAAAGGATGCGTTTGGGAACTACTTAAATTTTTTCAAAGTGCAAAATTATTGTTAGTAGTCACTGGCAGGAAGTGGGATTTTCTTTCTGTATCAATCATGTTTTACATGACAAAGGTTTGTAGGTTTTGCTTCAAGGCCACGGCTAGACATGAGTTTAGCTTTATGCTGCAGGGAGCTGGGTGGTTCTTTTACAACCACCTGCTGAAGCACTGGGTGGGGTTTCTGACGGATAGTTAACACAGATAAGGAAACACCTCGTTGGTATTCACATATCAGTGGATGAAAACTTGTATAATATTACTTATTCCAAAGGAAGAAGGAATTTCATAAGTACTTCATGTTTACTGCAGACGCTCTGAACCTGTTGTAGGATTTTCCCTCTTTAACAAATCACCACCAAAAAAAAACCTGAATATGGTCACAGGGAAAAAAAAACACAAAAAAAAATCTGTCTACTGTACATACAAACTAGTTTTAGCTAACCTTTTGCTACTTTTACCTTTTAGCTTGCCTTATGGTATTTACCATTTAACTATTTGTTTTTAGTTTACTTTTTGCAAACATTTAGTTTTTAGCTTGCCTTTTTCTAGTTTTAGCTAGCTTTGCTTTGGCTCTTGAAATAAAGAACAACGTGTTCCTTGCCAACTTGATAAGGATTGTTTTTTGTTTCAAATACAGGCCAATTCCTTATTTTAAGTGACATTTGAAAACCCTGTGTGGTCTGCACTGAAACCAGTTATTAGCCCATACCTCATTGTTTCTGACAATTTGTGTCTTATTAAACAATGATACATTTATCTTATTTATTGCTGACATACTATATCTCGTTAACTGAGATTCACAAATCACTAACCAACCTGGAGTCACCATTTCAACCAGCGTCACAGTGATCGTAAATCCTCATTTAGTTGGTACTTTTAACTATTTTCTAAGTAGAATCCATTGAACATGCTTCATATTAACCCAAAATGTAGTTTATACAATAATTATCAAGCTTTTTATTAAAAGAAAGAAAAGTAGCACATGATTGGTTCTGTATATTTGCCACAAAACCTACCAGTGAGAGATTATACTGTCTAAGAATTTATAGAAACAAAACTTTATTTGCTTGTTTTGATCAACAGAAAGTGGCTGTGTGCAGCAGATGATTTGTGTTTTTTTACTGCCATCTAGTGGGTGTAACCATGCTTTATGCTTAGACCTTTTGTTCAAAGTTCAATATTTGTATTTAACTTTCAGACTTGTTTTTTGGGGTGTTTTTTAATGTCCACGCTAGAAGCTGGTAATGTCACAAGAAGACTGACTTTATTTTTCTCCGGTTTGTTACAGAATCCAGTGCATCCGACCACGGGGATGCTCGCTGTCGTCGTTGCTCTCAACTACTGTGACATCGTTCACATCGCCGGGTTTGGATACCCGAGTTCAAAGAAGCCGCAGCATCCCATACACTACTATGGTCGTGCCAATATGAAATCCATGATGGTGGGTGGCGGCCATCAGTTACACGTCAAAGACTCCATTTTTCTCAAAACTAATTCTACCTCCTCTGTCTGTTGCAGAATTCTTACCATGACATTAATAATGAAGCTAAAGCCTTACGACGATTGGAGGAATTAGGAGCCATTTTTTACTTACACCCACATCTATGATGCTCATGCTTTTCCTTCAACATCTTCTGGTTGAAAACTAACAATGGTAATGAATAGGTTGACTGACTTGAATGTGCCACGAATGTGCCTTCTACATTGGGGTTTGAGATTTTGTGCACAACGCTGTGAAAGTTGCAAAATGAAGAATAATTAAACTGCTACGAAACGCTTTTTTTACCCCGGCACTTTGGGGTCAGCATTTTCCATTCTTTTTGTAACTTGCGGCTTTTGAATAACCTTCAGAATCTTGTGACAGGACAATCTCGGAGTCAGTGACCCAGTTTTTTTTTTGTTTGTGCAAGAAGTATATGAAATCTTCTTTTTTTAAACTGGGATAATTCTGGATGTTCATTGACCTTGGGATGTAATGGACTTATCACTGACTTGTTGCAAAAAGCACATTTTCTAATAATCCAGGTTCTAAGAGAAATTGTTCACAGTTTTTACGTGAATTTGTGAACAAAATTGCAGTAATTCTTCGTATGCACACACTGTGGGTTTGAGATTGATTTTCAAGTCCTTTTCTTTGCTTTTGAGCACAACAAACTTTTTCATTACAGAAGCCTGTTAAAGTCTGTATGGATTTACATTTAATACTCTGTAGATTTGAGGTAAAGGGAACTGCACAAACTGCTTGATTCATTTGACTTTTAGGGCTTGTGGACTGGAAATGTTAGCTGTATGTTTGCTCAGCTGCTAAGGAGAATTAGCAGTTTTGTTTGGGTCATTTAATTTATTAAATCCTTTTTGTTTTTTTTTAAAAACAAACAAAAAAAAAACAAAAGAAAATAAATCAAATGGTAAATGGTACCACTGTGTATATTTGTATAGACAGAATGAGTTACATATTTGATTAAAGATGATCCAGAAAATCCAGTTTTTATATTTTTCTGCTGATTTCATATTTCTTGAAGATGTATTTATGTTACAGACAGTGTTGCTGTTTTCTCTGTAGCATTTCATTTTCAAAACTGCAGCTATCAAAAACACAAGTGAACTTTCTCAGGTGTGATTAAAAACTTTTGTAGCCTCTTGTATGAAAGCACAAATTGTTCTTTATGTTCTGAATGCTGTGGACTCCTCCCCACTGGAAGATATAAATGTAAAATTGTCTATCTAAAATTTGTCACTGTACAAAACAAACAAATCTGCAAATCCTTTTTTTTTTTTTTTAGTCACGTTTGCTGGTTCCAAGCCCAGATCAATATCAGAAATTTACTTTTGATACTTAAGTACAGTATATGTCAGATACTTTAAGCCTTCTTCAAGGGGACTTTAACTTTTACTAAAGTCATTTTTTAGTATGATACTTGTACTTTTAATGAAATATCACTTTGAGGTACTTTATACAATGCTGCATCCATATAGCCAATTATACAAACTAGGTGATGTCATTTAGTGAGTTATGGGCAGCCAATGGCTACTTAGCACCAGTTACAAAATAGCCTCACCTTTTTGGAAACTCCTTAACTTTCATCCCTTCCATTTTATATTGCATATCTGTGGTTGGATCGTGAAAAAGACATCCCTCTCCTTAGTGACCCTCTCCAGCTCCTAAATGTTCCCAGGCCAGGGAGGATACCCTTTGGTGTGTGTCTTCTAAGGGAGGTGCCTTGAAGGCATCCTAATTACTAACTCCTGTTGATGAGAATCAGAAACAGCCCTGCTCCAGTCCTCCTCTAGATGACAGAGTTCCTCGCTTTATCTCTAGGACTGAGCCCAGCTATCCTCTGAAGGAGCCCAATTTCAGCCACTTTTATCTTGGATAAAAATGTACTTCGCACAAAAAGTAATGAACGTTGTATTTCATTCTGGAAGTAGTCTGATAAATCTGCTCTGTGGGGATGAGAGTTGTCATGTTGGAGGATAAAAGTTTGGCCTAAGGCTGAAATGGGATGGTTGGTACCAGACACTCAAAAGAAAGAGTCAAAAGCTAAAGCAGAGGATTTTGTCAAATCTTTTCATGGACGCAACCAACATTCTCAGTTCTATTGCTCATCCCACAAAAGCATGTTCCTGCAAAACCCCCTTTTTTTAAGCAATAAGGAGGAATTCAGACCAAAGCATTGCAGTTCCACTTTTATAGATCCCAACTGAATGATTTAAATGTGAAAAAAGTTGTAAAAGCATGATATGTCTACTTTAAAAAGGAAATTAACAGTCTAACGGTATAAGATTTATTGCCAAATAAGCATTGTTAAGCAATAATCTACCAAGCATAAAGTTTCTTACTTTTTTAGGCTAGGTTTATATATTTTTTTCATTTAGTCATGATCCATACCTCATGACCCTTGGTGAGGTCTGAAAAAAAAAATCCATAATTTGCTCCATCCTCCCATCCCTCATGAACAAAACTCCTTGAAGTCTTCCACTTAAGGAGAAAGTGTTTCAATCTTTTATGTAGCTTATCCCCCCAATGCTGCACTTCAATTAGTGAGTGAACCAGAACTGAGCTTCTTGAGGAAAACTCTATAAACACTTTTTCACCACTAGATGGCGGAGAGGCTCCTCCCTTTGGACGACGTGCAGCGGATCCCACTGCTGCACTGCACATGGTGCAGTCATGCAGCAGCACCTTTTTAATGCGTCTGTGGTGGTGACAGTAAAACGAGCTCTGGTGCATGTGCAGAGGGAGCGCTTGCATTGGGAACATCTGGAAGAACAAACAACTGCACAAGTGATTAACTAACACACAGATTTGATGCTGCAGTGACAGATGTTCCTGATTATTTTTACGTTTTCCCTTCATGCCCGATGAGTTTTGACCTTAATAGAGATTACTCTGTCTCTTAGCTGAGATGGGAGTAGTGTTTTGGTCAATGCTGCAGCAACAGAGAAACTATCGACATAAACTGCTTACTTTTGTTTTGCTGGCACATTACATTCTGGCACCAGTGTGTGCTGTTATTGAGCCAAACCTTCCCACATTAAAGCGCAGTGTCGTATATTTTTTGAATAATGATGTTCTGTTCAAGGTCAGATTGGCGCAGAGGTTATCTTTAAACTGTTGTGATTGATGCGCGGTGCCAGCAGTGTATCTGAACCCCCACAGCCTCCAGTGTGGAGGGTTTTTATGACCGTGGCCCTGATTTTAACACTGTACATGT
>JARVJO010000330.1:9563011-9580494 GCA_031762555.1 Cynodonichthys magdalenae
TAGATTAGGATCTTTGACGTTGGAGTTGTTTAAAAATGGCCCAAATCTACTTTGAAACTGTTCCACTTTGATTAGTCTTTTGCATCTTTTTCACTAAACTGAGAAGACACAGTCCTCTGTCTACTGCAGGTAAGATACTGACTCCACAAAACAACACTTCATAAAAACTGAACTATCCCTTTTAGAATAGTATAAGTTAGATGATCCGGTCTGTGGGTTGCTGTAAGATAAACTTGTTTTTCTCTTAAATAACTGCAATGTTCAGACATGTTTTGATCCTTTTCCATTTGCTTCGTCTGACAAATTCTTAAAGCGTCGTCCTTATTTAAATATTAGACAGCTTTATACGTTGGCTATTATATGTGCTGTAACAAAAAACTACTGTATATAAATACTGTATTCAAAGCAGAAGGAATAATAAAAGTATTTTTCTAGAAAGTTCTCTAGCAGGCAGACCTGATCAGGCTTAGCAGTGAAAAATGTTTACTGCAGAGAGAAAACATGAGTTAAAATTTTACGCTATATGATACAGCTGAATACTGTAGATGAGGAACCAAAAAAGTTAAATTAGATTTTTTTAAGAAATAATTTTTCTCTCCCTTTTTAATTGTTTTTAAAGAAGAAGCCTTAACACAATATGTTTCATATTTTTGAAGAAAACAATGAAACCTTAAGACACTTTTAGTTAATTCAGGGAGTTAAAAATGCGAGTTATAGAAACATTTCAGCTCTGTCCTATAAACCTGCACTCACTCAGCTGTGCGCATTCAGAGGAAGCCAAGTGGAACAGGTGGGGAAACTAAATCTGCAATGATGCTCAGTTTCAGTCCCATATGACATTTGAGGCTCAGTATAAGCTGCCATCTGTCTGCATGAGACTGACAGGAGTCAAAGCAAGAAGGAAGTGCAGGGAGAGAAAAAGGGTGGGTGCATGAAATCGGTTGAAAAAAGCTGTAAATAAAAAAGAAGAAAACACATGTTGAGATGAGAACGGGAGGGGTGGGGGGTATCAGGACTACAGGTATCTGACAGTGACACGGAACCCAAAAAAGAGTGCTAACCAAACCACAGATCACCATAATTAAAGACTTAAACTATTCAACAAAGCTAACTTACATTCTTTTAGTCTGACTTTAAGCTAGCAGCTGTAGAATGTTTGTAACATTAATTATTGTAAAGCCCAAATGGTTCTAAGGTCACTGAATAAATTGTCTTTCTTATAACAAGATATAACTTATAAGTAGTTTTTGTTAAGAAAGCAACCTTTTAATAGACCAATATCATTTATAATCTTTATTAATGTCCAAATCATAGTGTTTATTGTACATACACAAAACAAATGATGACTCTTTAAGTATTAGATGAAACATTTTGAGATATCTAAAACATAAAGTTAAAACCAGATGTTTACAAAATCACTTCTATTCATTAAATGGCTGAATAATGACAAAAATGAGAATTATTTCCTTTCGAGTCAAGTTTACATACATTACAATGTTTTGGGAATGTCCGGATGATGATGTAATGCCTTTTAATCAGTTAGTAGACAACATTTTAGTTAACTGGAGGCACTCCTCAAACACACCGCTTTGTTTTGATTGTGTGTGTGTGTGTGTGTATGTGTGGGGCATCACAGGAAAATAAAAAGAAATCAACCAGAGATGCCAGGAAAAGAGTTGTTGACCTCCAACAACTTTGGTTCACCTTCGGGTGCAACTTCCGGTAAGCCTGAAGGTCCCACACTTACAGTATGTGTTCAAACAGTTCCACCCAAGTATAAACACAGTAGGAATGTCCTGCCATCATGCCTCTCAGGAAGGAGATGGATTCTGTGTTCTGAGATGGATGTTTTGATGCTAATTGTGCTTATCAACCTCAAAACAAAAGCAAAAGATTCTTGTTATGATGCTGTTGAAGCTGGACAGAGTCTGATTGTCCTGTTCTGTAACAACTTAAGGCCCTGTCATAGTATAACATTTTAGACAGCTTATGATTTATTATGTCTAAAATACTAATAAAAGTTATATATTTGATCAATGCGTTATTGTTAGAGTATGTAAACGCCTAAAAAAGGCTTTCAGTTTTTTTTATTCCATCTTCAACGTAGATTTATTAAAATATTGGCACAAGTTGTCAAAAACGTCATAGTGGGACAGGGCCTTAAAGGGATGAAGAAGACTTTATTCCAAAAGAAGCATAAATAAATCAGATTGCAGTTCGCAAACACAGGACAAATACCTTTTTTGGAGACGTGTCCTGTTGTTTGATGAAAATAACAATGAAGTGTTTGGTCATTATGACCACTGTAACATTTTACAGGAAAAGTGGGGCAGTTTGAATCTTCCTAAAGGGATAATAGCATCATGTTGTGCGGGTGATTTGCTGCTAAATTCTACTCATTTTTCTCAGTCCAGGTTCAAACATGCAACTTGTAGTATCACAATTTAGAATCTTTTTTGGTTTTGTTTTTGTTTTGCACTTGGATGAGCAAGTCACAGAAAAATTTAGGAACATTTCTTTTTGAATCCAGACTGAAAGACAAAGACTCTAAGTAAACAAGCTGTTCGATCAGCGAGAGAACAGGCTTAGTCGTTTGGATTTCTCAAGTGAAAAGCCTAATTTTATCCAAACAGACATTTAATGAGCTAAAGTGGGCAGTACGTTCAAGAAAACCCAGCACTGTCACATATTAAAGCTGTTATACAGAAAAAAATACCCTCCAAGAAATATCTAATAATTAAAAAAGTTTAGCTGTACTCAGTAGTTCAAAGCAGGTGCTGAAATAAAGTATCACATACATCAAATACAAGACTTTTTTTAGTAGATGTTATCAATTTCTCACCTTTAGATTATGTATAAGAAAAGATCATTTCAGTACATATGTTTTATTTATGTTCCATAAAGCTGTCTTAATGCAGATATTAGCTGCACTGAATTGGGTTATGATTTCCAAACATTTAGCAAATCTAACATTTTTCACCTGAAAGGAGCCAAAACAGTTGTTGGGAGGTTTTGTCTGCAGCAAAAATGGTAAATACTCTAAACTTCAGAAAACATGTTATGCTAATCCCAGTTAAAACTTTTAAGTAATCAATTATGTCACAATATTTTATATTTCTAGGACTGTGTTAAAATTGCAAAAGTTTGTAGTAAAAAAAAAACAGTCTATGAAAAACTGCATAAATAAACCAAGATTTTGCACAAAAGGTGGAGAAAAATAAGCTCAGGGAGCCAATGCATGAACATAGAAGCAGCCTTGTTTCCATCACAATTTTTTGATTCACATTTCTTCCTACAACTTTGGTAAAAACTGTAGGAAAAAAAATACATCAAGACCTGCAGTTGGGAACAGTATGTTACAGCCTGTGGTAGCAGTAGATTTTATGGTGTAGAGGGAAACTGCAAAAGAAGGTCCCCGTAGAGTTTGGTGAAATAAGTGAGAAAATCCATTACTTTTTGGAGCTTTATAGCTCAGATGAACTGCACAGCAGAAACATCCTTCAGAGTTTAAACAGTTCGCAGGAAGTTAGTCGTGATATGGCTGTATTGGCTTTTTTTTTATATCATCACTGTTTTTTGAAGATTTACAGCGGAATATTCAAAAGAGTGTGATGATGTCACAATAACTTATGAGTTGCTTAAACTCAAACACAGGTGTGGACCAGACCAGGTGTTACGTTGGTACTACTGGCTGACTGCTAGCATGGTAAGTGATTTGTTAACCAGATGTGGGCCAGGTCTGGCAATGATGGCAATGTTTTTAATATGGCATGCACTACTGGCCCTGTTGTGGATTGGCTTATGTGGTGCTGGCCCATGCATAAACCACCTTTGACAAACCACATCTGGGCATCATTCTTTGCAATATCTGGGCTGAGCATGTGGGCCATTACTGGACCAGACAATTTTTACTATGTGAGAATAATGTATAAAATGCAATGTATAGATTTTTGGGCAGTGACTGCTTTTGGACCAACTTCAACTCTGCATTTGATTCTGACTCACTTAATAAAAGTCCATTCAAAGGGGTGATGCCTGGTTCACATGGCAAGATTTTAAAATTGTTGGCTGATTTTCAAAAAATAAGAGACCACATATGTGAGAAAAAAAAATCATAGATGTAACAGGTTTGGCCCTTTAGTGTGTGGTGTACAGCCACACAGCAAAAGACAGCATATCACAGACAAACAGATTTCACTCACATTCAGACGTTAGACCGGAAGTCTTGTGAGACCTCTCAAGATCAGACGTGAGTTCAGAGTAAATAAACATGTCAGACGAGGAAGACTCAATAGTGATAGTTTGTGGACCATTTTTAAAAGAGAAAACTAAACAAAAAGACACTCTGATGTCCACTGGACTTTCTGGTGCTCCATGGCAGTTGTTCTTGTCTGTTCTGCTGTATTTTGGATTCTGCTCTGTGTTTCCATCACCTTGTTTCTGATTGGCCACACATCACATTCAACTGGCTGTGTGCTTGTTTGTCCTCAGGGAACCCCACACACTTTGGGATATTGGGCCAAGACAACCCAACATGCTGAATATTCCTCATTTGTGATTTTAGTGGTCCCAATGTCTTTCCAAGCTGACTATATCACTTTTAACACACCACACACAGCAAGAATGTCTCCTAAGATTATCTTTAGAGACACAACAGTAATTGAGACATCCTTAAGATTGTCAAAAGGGCAAAATCAGGCTAAAATTTGTCTTAACAGACACAAAAGGATGGTTACCATGGTGACTCTAATACAAGCATTTTGTTAGTTCTGATTATTGCTAAAAGAAAGTCCCAAATTCCTATTGCCTTTTGAGCAGAAAAATGATTTATGTTAGAAGTTTGGGCAGCAGCTGCAACGATATTCTTCAACATGTCTTGAAATGTTTTAGTCTTTTTTCTACAACACCTCTGAGTAGAAACAGATCCACAACATGTAGCTTATTTAAATGTAGTCGTACAGTGTTACAGAAAATGTCACACACTTTCACAACCCATCAAGTCCCGTGTCATTTTTCTATGATTTTTGTCATGGCTGACAGACGCCCTCAGCCATGACATCTAACCTGCATGGATTAGGACTGGCGTTATCAGGAACCATCAAAATGCATTTGTCAGACTTACTGTAGTGCCTCTGCCTTTAAACGGTAAAAGCATGTGACAATGGAGTTGCCTAGATTATGTAAAATGGCACAATTACAATATGAAATTATGAATGATGAAATTTTGAGCAATTTTACCAAATTTCAGTCAGGAATAAAAGGATTGGATGGTTATAATCTTAGTGAAAAGCATGGCTTTTTTTTATAAACTGGAAAAGAGTTTTATTTGTTTGGGGGGATGTTCTGCCTGCATATGAAATAGCTAGAAAATACACACAAACAGAATGAACCATCCAAATCTAATTAAAGGCTTTTTGCAGCTCAATCCTTAAAACAAGGGCACACACACCACATATATACGAGGACACAAAAACACGGAGCAAAGATAAGAGGGACTGCCAAAGATCCCACATGCTTGGCTAGACTTGTGAGGGAAAATTTATCAAAACATATCTTTAATTTATTTGATGTTTTCTGCATATAATATGTTGTTTATGCATATGTGGGCACAGAGATGAAATAAAATGAACAAATACAGGAAAAGAACAGCTTTTCAATGAAAAACATTCTTTCCCTCATCTTACATCTTGTTTTATCAACAGGAGGTTTTGATCAATAGCATATTTGAGTGTCGGAGGAGGCAAAAAGCTGATTTTACAACCCATCACTGTTTAGCAGCAATCATAAAAAGGCACACCAGTGGACTGAGGGTTCACTGCAAAATTATTCATTATCTCCTGAGAGCTATCGCAAATCCACAGCCATGGATTTTTTTTTTTTTTTTTACTTGTGCTTGATTAGTTGATGAAGAGAGTGGACACATGAATAATGAGAGGTCGTTATGCAGATATGTGAAAACTGGGAGTTGTGTTCTTTGGTGGGCCGGCGCTCACCCTAATCTGCTGCACCACCAGTAAATGATCAGAAAGGATGTAAAAGGACTTTTAAATGTAAATTTTTATTCCTCACATTTGAGCCGGTGTGCAAACTGTACTGACCGGTCCTGGTAATAGTTGAAAGTAATAACAATGTGTTCTAAAGAAATCCATGCCGATGGCATTAGTGCATGCAAGCACAGAAATCCTACATTCTGCAAAAGCACCTGCAGGCGTCATTGATGAAAAGCTCAGTTAATTTTCATCATAGGAAACAAATTAATTAGGTAGATGTGGGAAGAATTTGGATTTTTTTTCATCATACTGAGTTAATTGTGTGCTGGTAGGACCCCCTATAGATGCATGTTTTACTGCTTTGTGAAGAATATTCTCTCAGTTAGCTGATTCCAGGCTTCAGACATGTTCTGAACTTTCAGGGTTTTCTTTAACATTTTACAATTTTGTGCTTTATGTCGTGTTCCCCAAGGGAACACTGTCTTTTCATAATGATCTTTTTCCTCACAATTTAAGCACTGATTCGAGAAACATGCAATAAATAAATTAATTAATTAAAAAAAAAAAAAACAAACAAAAAAACTAATGCTGTAGTAATTACTCCTGGCCTGTGGTGTTGCCACAAAAATACACCACTAATTACACATTCCATACTGGGTGGGACAGCTCCTCTGTGTCACATTGAACTACTGACTGGAAGTTGTGTCAGTTCAATTCTACGAACATAATGGACAAGTTCAACCACAGCGTCCAGTGGGTTGTCTCCATGGAGGTGTATATATAACAACTGAAGTGAGTTTGGAGTGATCTACTGTAGCCGCTATGGCTCTAAACTGAAAGGGCAAGAGTCTGGATTTACCATTGCTATTCATGTTTGCAATGTAACGAGAAAAAATTATTTAAGATGTAAAAATTGTATTTTTAATGATAAACTTAAAAATATTAAAAATTATTTATCAATTAAAATTAAAATAAATTTATAAAGCTGATGTAATCAGGGTTAATTATTGAATTGGTTAGCCAATATCAATATAGAAAAGCTTCAAGCTAAAGTATTAACAGGTATGCAATGAACATTTTTTAAGTGTCATTTGGTAAAAATGTAATAATATTATTCATGACAAGTCAGAAATATTGAAAATATTTTGTTTCCAGTTGTTATTTTTTCAACTAGCTAAAACTTCTAAGTTATTGACTGACTACAGGTATGGTTTAGATCATTAGCTACAGTATGTTTACATGGACACAAGTAATCAGAATAAACGGCCAATTAGAATAAAATGTGTCATTTAAGCACCCTGTAAAGTCACCATTTTGCTCCTCCATGTCACAGTGGAGGAGATAGGCAGGACTCACTTTAGTGATATTTACCTCTATAGTTGTGTCAATAACCTCTGAAATATCTAGTTTGCTGTGTGATTACATAATAGTATATATGAACAAAATGATGTAAGGTCTATTTTTGTAAAAGAAATCAATATTAACTGATGGCATATTGGCTTTTGAACTGATACTCTTTATGACCTCCAAACAACATCAGGACCTCAGCTTTGGTCTATAAATAAAATAACCCAGCACACTTTGGCAGTCTGAAAGGTTTACTATGTGTAGAGAAATTTATTAGATACAGCATGAACTTAATTAAAACTATAGTAAACAAGTTTAGAATTATTAAATAGTACAGTGGAACAGATATGTTTAACAAGGGGAAATTGATTGGATGACATACCCTCTACACTCTTACTTTTTAGAAATGGATAGATGGATGCAAAAATCTCCTTCAGTTTAAAGGCAATCAAGATACTTTCCTTGCTCTTTTCCTTGAGACACTCTCCTGTGCCGTAACCATGCTTTGTATGTCCACACTGGTACGACTCTACTGCACCACGTCTGGCTGCAGTCATGTGTTAGGAGATAATGCCATGCTGGCACTACAGTAAAGCCTGGTTTATGCTTCAACAAGACTTGAGACAGCAGATCAGTGATTACGTCATTTTGGATGTCTTTTTACTACAGAGTGTTTATAGTGGGGCTGTAGAAGCGGGCGTATAAATCATTATAAGCCAGGGGTGTCCAACTCAGGTCCTCGAGGGCCACTATCCTTCATGATTTCCTCCTTTCTCTGCTCGAACACACCTGATTCAGTGATTCAATTACCTCTTCAAATTTTGTAGAAGCCTGTTAATCATTGATTCATGCAGATCAAGTGTGAGCAGCAAAACAAGAAAACATGCAGGATGGTGGCCCTTGAGCACAGGAGTTTGACACGTGTTGCACTCCCAATGCAGTGCATACATCACACTTAGCTAAACATCAACAGTGACAGCAGGATACATATTTATTTTTGTTTGATGATGTATAAGACATTTGAAGAGAGTCATGTGTTGTTGGTTGAGGATTTAAAGGTGGAAACACTCATTTTGACCACAGAGAAGGAAAGAAGACATAGCTGTCAGTTGCACATTGGTGTGATCAACAGTACCATAGAAGCTGCTCCTCGAAGCTGTCCACTTTGAACAACAAGCTACTTGGAGTGGACCGTTTTCAGCAAATGACATGCAGAGGCACACTGCGCCACATAAAGAAACACACCCAAAAAATTCCAACCAATCAGGCACAGCAAACTGCAGTGGTCTGCAAGACAGAGTTCTGACTGCAGGCTATGTACCAGATAAGATGACAGAAGGAAATTACACAATTTCAATGTTTAAGAATGGAAGTGAGGCATGAGAATGAAAGTATAAATCAGCCTTAAAGGAGACATGTCATGCTCTTAAATATTTCTTTTTTCACATTTAAATTATTCAGTTGTGGTCTTTACAAAGTGGAACTGCAATGCTTTAGTCTGAATTCCTCCTTATTGTAACTCCACAAGCCCCTCTTCTATCTTTTTACTGAGGTTTGTCTCAGGTTTGTCTCTTTAAATCCAAATGAGGCACTTCACACCCCTCCCCACCTCCAGCTTCTAGGCTGGTCCATTTCAGCTTGATAGAGGGGTTTATGACTATACAGCAGCGCAGAAATGTTTTATTTAAAAAATAATGAAAAGATGCCAACAACAGAAGACTTGTTCATCCAGCCTTACATGTTAGAGACAGTCTGACCCAGAGCCAGAGGAAAATTAAGGTGGCAAATCTTATTCCACAGTTCCGTTGCAAATAATTTGATGTAATAGTTTAGAAAACACCATAGAAAATAGAGAAAACTGAACGGGTTGAAAAGTACGACTTAAACATATAAAAATATCTGCACAGCACCAGGAGAGACTAAATTATTTTTTCTGCACTCCTAGAAACTCCAAGTACACAACAATATTTAACAGCTAAAAAAATAGATTTTGCATGATTTGTCCCCTTTAAGCTCCCTGGAATTATGCCAGGTGCTAAGTTGTTTCATGTCATGAGTCTAGGCATGAGGTCAGCACTTTTTCAGATATCTCAGAGACCCAGTGGTTATGTGCGGAGGTGCAGACAAAACACAGGGAACTTGTTATTGATGGTTTTACACTAATTTGGACCTAATGGAGAGTCTGCCGTGTTCTTATTCTGCAACTGAAGACTTTGCAAAGATTGTCCTTGTTCTGGATGATTTTTTTTACATAGCTGGGTCATTATCTGGTGTGAAGAAAGTCTTACAAAGACACCCTATAAATATAATATGCCATAGCCTAAATGATGGCTGTTGTGAGTCTGAAATAGTTACAAATTACATCAGTGATTTAAAAAAAATATGGTTTCAGAAAAAATAATATTGCAAAAAATATTTTCATTTATCACTACCTCCTAGGATTTGATTTTTCAGACTAATCATTCATAAAGAAAAAGTAACTAAAGGCTTCCTTGAAAACATCTTTTATTGAACCGAGCAAAACTGAAAGTGCTGCTTAATTAGAAAGAGAGAACAGCCAGTCTTTGTCCCCTCTTTCATCCAATTAGAATTTTACTTTATAAGTCAATGCTTGAAGGGGGTAGTGCTCACCATTGTCTTGGGTAATTTGGAATATTCTGTCAGCCTAGATAACAGAAAAGCAACTTTATGAAAACGGTTCAAAAAATCAGGTCAAATATTTTTAGATGAAACAAGAAAACCCTTCTGCTGTGCTGAAACTTGCACTCGACTTTTTTTTTTAACCCACAATGAGAGGATTACATAAACAAGACATGATTTAACAGCATGATGTGGATGATGGAATTAGCAGGAAAAGGCACCCTGAGTGCGAGCATGATTCACCGGAATGATCCTGGGGGTAGGCGGGTGGGGGGTTGTCAGGTATGTAAGGAACTATTAATAATATTAACTGTGAAAACTTAGGTTACCCTTCCATTTACATACTCATTGTGAATCAGGTTTATACAGTGGAGGATAAAAAACATCATATTTATGTTGTATAGTAAAAGGAAAACAGAAGAATAAAAAAAGCGGGATTGTGGGCAAAGATTACAGACTTGGCAAAGCGTGTGCCGGAGGCTGTCAGATATGCCTTCCAGAAGCTAGGTGCTCATTAGCATACTTCATCCGTCTAAATATAGACATAATCCAATGCTGAAGGACAAACAAACAAATCAAAGCGTGTGAGCAAGTGTGTTTTTCTTTTCTTGTTGTTCAGGTGGTGCTGGTGGTAGTGAAGCAGATATTGCTGATTCTTCAACCTTGAAATACTCCATCATGACAACAACGTGTGCAATTTGTAAAACAACCACCAGCTGTCTGGTTGACATACAGTTTATGACCCGTTTGGAAACATTTACTATGCTGCTTGTGACAGAGCGCCCTGGAAATGACTGCAGGCTTCATGGATATCAGGGGAATCTGGTAAAAGGTCACAGGCAGAACTAGCTGGAGGGAGGTCCTGCAGTGACGAAGCAGCTGCGAGGGGAGAACATGCAGAAATGGTAGCAGGACTCGGAAGAATCAGTGAGATTGATCGAGATTGATAGTTTGCAAAAATGGTAATACAGACACACAACATAAAAAAAATGAATCAAGTTTCAGAACATTTGGTAGACTGCAACAATCAAATGGCATCAGAAAAACTCCACTGGTAACCATCACCAGTTACTGGATGGAATATTCATTAAAATGTATCCCATTGAGATCACAGACATTGTATTCAAGGGAGGCCTGGACCTTAAGGCAGTTTTATATGCATGTTTTGGACTGTGGTAAAAAACTGGATAACTAGAGGAAACTCATGCAAATACTAGTACAAAATGCACATGAGCATGATCGTTGTAATAAACTTTTGACATTTTGTGTTTAACTTTGACTAAAAACAAAACATCACATTCCTTGTCTCATTGCTATGGCAAGCGCCACTATCAAACAACATCTGAGCTCTACGTGGTATTTCCTACATAGAAACATTGTTTTAACATGTCCTACTATAAACACAGAAAAGTACTACATGTATGACTGACTAAATGTGAAATAAATAATGCAGAAATAATACTAAAAGTAAAAGTAGAACAATTTTATTCAGTGATAAGTTATGGTGAGTAGCAGCCATCTTGAATTCGGAATTCTCCCACTTTCCGACAGGGAATTTCCACTGGTCGGTTGTTCCAGTTTAAATATACAACTTGTAAGTGTGAAAATCCCCACTTAGCATTACAACTGGGCCGCAGCAAAGGTAGCTGGTGAAAATGCAATGAAATAGAGGTTTTACAAACCAAATTTTGACATCTGCAGGGACATTTGAACCCTGTGCACCTTCACCTAGTGGTGGGTAAAATATTCAACGTGCATTATGGGAGATGTAATTTATAGTCGATGCAGGCTTTAAAGCAGCAATATATTATATATGCAGCAGAATTTTACAGAACGGCACAGCATTTTGAAGGGTGTAAGGGCTGCGTCACACTGCAGGTTAATTGTGCCAAATTCTGGCCCTTCCGACAATCCTAAAAATGTCCAGATTATCGTGATGCCTCTAAAGAAAATCATAGCAGATATCCCTGCCGTGAGTGGTGAGTTAGAAGTGATCTAGTCGGCTCAGTAACTGCTGCCTCATTATCCTGCATTTTTGTCTTTTGCAACATGGATCATGACAATTAAACATTGTTTGGTCACAGCTGCAGTTGATGCTTGCATAAGAAGATGCACTACAAGAGTAAAATGTACTGGTCACAGAGGTGTGCCATAAATTATTATGTCTGATTGTTTCCTCACTAAAGACAAAAAAAACCCAGTATATACCTCCATTATGAGTCAGGTAATAGAATATTTGCAGCATGTAGCCCTGCTACCTTCAAGTTGTCATCGACAGATGACAAACAAGTTCTGTAAAAAGTGAATTTGCTTTTAATCAGGCAAAATTTGAAACACACATATTGGGAATTAAAGGATGGGAAACAAACCAAACAAACTAATAACAAAAACAGAATAATCTTTAAAAAACACCAACAGGAAATACAGAATCTTAAAAAACAACCCTTAACTACCATAATGCCCCACAAAGCCCCAAATTCTCAAAACAAACCGGATTAAAAAAACATGATTTTAAAACATCCTCATAAAAAAAAAAATTATTAAAAAAAAAGTTACATAAAACATTAGAACTGAAATAAATGCATTAGATTAAATGGAGGAAAATGTTTCTAAACTCAAACTAAATTTCAGTAGGAAGCACAATTTACTGTTACTGTCCATACTTGTGTGTGTTTGCTTTTTATATTAAAAAGAAATGTGTTGAAACAAGTCAGTCACACATATTCAAGTAAGAGGACGGCTCTTCATCCTGTTCAGTCATTGTTTGATGTGTAGGAGGTAGAACAGCCATGAGGGCTCCATGTATAATGAAAAAAAAAGAGGAACAGGACTGATAAATATACAGATTAAAAATTGAACTATATACAAAGTTCTGTGTTTTGTCCTGCAGTTACCCTTCCCATGCACACCCGTGAAGTTGCACAGTTTGCAGTCTTGATGCGTTACATAAAGTACTGGATTTATATTACCTGGAGTGTCATGGCTCCAAACAGCACACACTGGTCCAGTCATCTTCTACTCTGGTTTCCACAAATAAAACCACATTCAGTTTGTTTTCCAGTAAACTGAAACACTCACATGGATGTAATGAGATTTAAATCAACCTGCATCATTCTAACAAAAAACAAACAAAAAAGACAATACTTTTTTATTGGCTCAGGTATTGATTCTGATGTTGTTACCTTGTGGTATTATTAAATCAATGAACCATTAAACTGACTTTGGATATTGATTGTACAACACGTCCTTTATCTGTATGTTATCTGCATGCTTACGTTTTCCTGAATAGCAGCCTGCTGTTATACAGACCGAGGCACAGAAAAGAGTTTGTGTGGGTTTAAAATCCTCTTAGAACCAAAGTGCTTCTCGATAATAAAGCTCCCAGACAGAGCTGTGAGATGTTACATGAAACTATGGATTTATTTCTAACATTGATGTAGGATATTTCATATTTTATGATCTTTTCTCTCTTTTTCACACTTTAAATATTTATCAAGTTGTCTTAAATTCAATAGGAGTTCAAAACTACTCATTATAGGCGCTCTGTTCTACCCCGACAGTGCAATAACTAGATGTAAGATGTATTGTGCTGTAACTGTCTGGGAAAAAAAATATGTATGTGGAAATGAGAAAAGAAATTGTCTTGTAACTTCACTGTTGTGAAAGCCTTTGTCTAAGAGAGAAAAATATATATTAATGCAATTACGTTGTTGCTATATACCTGTTCTTGCAACAAAGACACCTTTTGTTTATAGAAAAACAAAAGAAAAAGGGAAAAAAAAGCTATTAAACATCCACAAGTATCTCTTGTACCTGGAGATGAGTATCTGCTGCATTGCTATGTGCTGTTCAGCGATGAGTCAGTGAGTTTATAAAGTGTTTGCAGATTAAAAACTCCTCTTTCCAGCACGTACTGGTCCTCTGAATTCAACACACGTTTCACTGCAGTTTTTTGTTTAAAATCATGCCCGACTCCAATGCTAAAATGCTTTTTTAATTAATCCAAACCTCATACGCTGTGTTGGTTTGGTAGTTCTAAACAAGGCCTCCAGTGAAATAAATAGTTTGAAGCAACTCAGTTTCTAATATGAAGGAAATTATTTTATTATGTTTTTTTAATAAAATAACTCAGAAACTCAGAAATATTTAGGCTTATTTGTTGAGTCAGACAAGGGGTGTCCCAATACCAGTCTTTTCAAACCAAGTACAAATATGAGTACCTTAGTTTGGGTACCAAGTACTTACTGAGTTACAATTTAAACATAACATAATGGTTGTAAAAACACATTTCTTTTATTTGGAACTTGGTACTAAATCATTTACACAGTGGATGTTTTCGAAAGCGACCTCAGTCTGAATGCACGTGTTGCATTTCATCTGACTTTTATAAAGATATTTCTTTTATAAATATTAAGATGTCAGATGTGAAATCACGCTAGACTTTTTGAAATCTCGCAAGAATTCAGATGTCAGAGGAAAAATCTTGCGTGACCTCCAGAGAAGTGATTTCGGAGTAACTAAACATTTGTGACGAGGATGAAACAATATTGATTGTTCGTGAACTATTTTTGCCAGAGGAAAAACAGATCCATAGGACTTTTAATGTCCAGCGGACTTTCAGGTGAGTCAAGACAGAGTTTTTTGTGTCTTCTGTAATTTGGATTGCCCTCCGTGTTTTTGTTACCTCACTTTTTGATTGGCTGCACGTCATATTCAACAGGTTGCAAGCTTGTTTGTTCTCTTTTGAACACCACACGCTGTGATATCGGGCCAAAAAAATCAAACATGTTTAATATCCCCGATTTGAGGTTGGAGTGGTCCAGATGTCCTTACAATTCAATTCAAAAATACTTTATTGATCCCAGAGGGAAATTCAATTTGAGTCGACTAGATCACTCTTAACTCACCACGCACGGCAGGAATATCTGCTATGATTATCTTTAGAGCCGTCATGACAATTAGGCTGCTATAATGCAGCCCTTAGCTGAATGCAATATGTCTAGTGAGCTAATGCTAGAGTGAACAGATTGTAGCTCAGCTTGCAGAAACGTAAATTTCGCAATTTAATTCAGTTTTCAAAACTAGTTTATCATTTGACTGTAGTCAGTAAACTACCTTTTTTTTCTTAAATTTAATTTTATATTCTCTATTCAGTCATTGCAGTTAAGTTAAATGTTGCTATTTAAAAACCTAAACAGTCTATATCTGTGGTTATTGATATCTAGAAAGACATGAGTTTCTTCCAAACACTATATTTCTTTTTATTCTCTAACTTTTGTTTGAAGGAAACAAGTTATGCAGTATTGAGCTTTACCTTTACAGATCAATCTTTATCGGCCGTATATTTTCTTTTCATGATTGGAGCAGTTGCAGCTTTATTCTCTGCCTTTGTTTTCTCAGCAGGACAAGCTTGATCAGCTCCATGCAAAGTTGTAGTGGCTGTGCATTCTAAGAAATTTGCATCAAAGGCTGCCATCAGCAAAAAACATTGAAGATCAGACCATTGTCTACTGGCTTAGAAAAAGGCAAAATATAATAAAATTCTCTTCATGCCCCTGTCTGCTTGTTCCAAATAAAACTCAAAAAATCTTCACTAAGCTCCTCCCACATGTAGTGCGGACCTTCTCTCAAATCTACAGTAATCATTTTTCTAAGTCCAGATAATGTTTTTAAAAACTGTGTTCATACGTGACAGCTTTGACATGTTTGTAGGATCACTTTGCTTCAGAAAAAGTTTGCATATGTTTCAGTTTTAAGTACAAATGGTGACTGATTTATATTAGCTTCCAGCAAAACTTAAAAGGCCACTTTGTGCTGTTGCACCAATGTTTCCTTAGATTTTCATTGTTTAACTGAAAAGATCAAAATAACAGACTGAAATTATTGTTGTTGTGGTGGATGTATGAAATCATATTTCACATTGTCATTAAAATGTTGTATGTGTAGAGCTCACTGCTTTGATTGATTCTGCAGGAAATGTGTTCAAAAGGTTCTTTCATCCGCTGCTTCTCCACTTCGAGAGACGCCAGTTAAGGTGGTTCGGATCCTCCTGGACGCCTCCATGAGGAGTTTTTCTGGGCGTGTCCCACTGGGGGGAGACCCTGGAAAAGATCCAGGATGGGCTGGATGAATTATGTATTTTGGTTGATCTGAAAAAGGTATCTGCACCTCCCCAGCTTCAGCTGATAATTGGTGCACAAAGCTGGCTTCAGCTCACATGTTCCTTACAAGCAAAGGAGAAGTGGTTAAACAGTGAGCTTTAAAAAAAGAGAGAAGACACAGATAAATTACATCCATAAGCAGTGAAGCATTACTGTTTCAAGAAGATTTAAATGCTTAATAAGATGTCATTGTGGCGTGGAGACTCAGATGCTGTAAAGAAAACAATTGGATTTAGGAACTTGGCTTTGAACCTCTGCTGAAAACAAAGAAAATACATGAATTTCCAAAGAAAAGGATCTCATTCACAGAGTAATGAGTAATCCCTTTGTTTATGTTGATGCATGAATATGAGATATTTGGCTGAGTCAGTGTGTTTTTGTGAAAATAATCAGGAAGTGTACTAATGTACAAAAACAAAGTGATCTCATTGTACTTGTTCCCTCCCGCTAGAATCGGTTTGAGCAGGTTTTTACTTTCTGACAACCCTTTTTTAACAAGTTGTTTACTTGTTTATTACAGAGTGTATCATTTACTTGGAAGTATATTCAGGCAATAAACGAAACACAGACAATTCTGATGTTAATGTGTTATAGTTCTTTACATTTCATTTATTTCTCTAAAGTTTTTTGTCACTTAATAAAGATGCTAGAATGTTTTTGGGTTTTGCTGTGTGTAATTGTAAAAGTATATGATGCTGATTTGAAGGTGTAATGAGAAACCGATGACTAATTGTGTCAGTACCATCTTTGCACACACACACCCACGCACACCCACCTTAATGTACTGTACCTATTTCAGTGTACCATCCAGTAGATGCAATATATTAATCATCGTACATTATTCAGATCTGATTCACGGACTGTCATCTTGGTGACGATTCAGGTTCAGAATTGAGTAGCTTGGACAAGAATAGCTTTGACATCACATTGCTGTGATTTAGTGAACTTTCTTAACCCTCTAAAAGTAACATGATGTTACATTTTCTCACTGTTTGTGTTTAAGCGAAAAAATTATTGGGATTGTAACTTCTGCAGTATTTTTTTTCATCTGAAACTGAGTAAAATTTACAGTGGATCTCTTATCCCCTGTTTACTCTAGCACAATGGCTTCATATTTTCATTCAACATTATTGTCATAATGTAGGTTAGCCCTGTGAAGCAGATCTACTGATTACAAATTAACATTTACTGGCAAAATGATTCATTTTATTTTGTCCTATCAACAGGATTTTAATCATCAGCAATATTAGTGTGAAATAGTGTGAAAAAGGCGGCACGGTGGCTCAGTTGGTAGAGCTGTTGCCTCTCAGCAAGAAGGTCGCCGGATCAAATCCCGGCCCGGGGA
>JARVJO010000330.1:9591935-9602026 GCA_031762555.1 Cynodonichthys magdalenae
CGCGCCGCGAGAGACCTAGACGCGCGTCCACCATTGACTTTGCATGTAAACTGGCTGCTTCCGCTGCTCAAAACGCGCCCGGTGTGAACCCAGCTTAACTCTGCTAACTCTGTCACCTTTGCTGAAGATGGCTTTTAAAAATTTAATTCAAAATGTGTTCACTGGAAACAATGTTGAAGGTATCGGTGGTCCGGAAATTTGAAATACAGCTCGAACGTCAGCCAAGGCCGCAAGTTTGATGTCTTGTAGGGAGTGTTTGCAGTGTGAGCAGTGTTAGCATCACTAGCTTTTGCTTTTTGTTTCAGGATGCTGACGCCATAACAAGACCTGAGCACCAATGGCAAAGGCTGTGTTCGATTCTGAAATACTTCAACATTTAGCCAAAATGTTTAAGATTTTACTTTTACATTTAGATTTAAGATTTAGCTATAAATTGACATATAATTTTTTACAATTAAATTTGACATTTAGTAAAAATTGTGTAATAATATAAGAACAGTGCTAAATAATGAAAATGTGTTACTGACATTTTTTCTATTTTACACTTGGCACCCCTTATTAATCTGTTAAACTGTTAGCATGGTTAATATCATATCTGCTGTAGAAACAGTAGCTCTGTTTCTGTTCTAAGTTTGAACAAAAACAGAGTTCACAATAAATCTGACTATTTGTGAACTAATGGATAATCTGAGTGAAGCCAATACCAAAGACAAACTTTACAAAGTCGCTAAAAGTGAAAAGGCACAATTAATTACGTATAATTTTGTGATATTTGCATGCACAAGGCAGCAGCAGCAGTCAGCTGTAGCTCTCCTGGTGCAGTAAGAAAATTACAATCATTATTTGCATTACAAAAACAAACAAACAAAAAAACATGTAATGTGAAACTGTTGATGGCCCTTCAATAGTTCATAAAATAGTGTCCGCAATAACGACTGCAAAATGCTTTGATACTGAAGTTGTTTTGAGACAGCAACAATAGAACAGAATGGAATTATCTTTACTGAGACTGATAAAGAGACTGAACCTCTCTAATTTGATACATCTGCAGCATCTCTCAAAAATAACACAAAATAAAAAAAGAGAACTTCTTTTTACAAAACTGCATTTGAGGATTAGCAGGAGTTCATTTCTGGCTCATTTTGCCCAAGGTTAAATACTGTTTTTAAGTCTATTTGTTCTCATTTTGAGCCATCTGAACTGTCAGAGGGTTGAATAGATTCGGTTTGGGAGAGGGGTCAAAGGGAATTTTCCCCTCTCTCTGCTGAGACACAACTGACAAGGCCATCCAGGAAAGGCAGGGGCAGCCAAAGCACCGCAAGGTTCAATACCAAATAAATAAATAGGGGCCAGTATCACCAATATCTATACAAATACTTCTTAAAAAAGTGGATGCATTATAAAATTGTATGACCTCTATGTTTAATTTTAGATTATTAAATAAAATCCAGGTTGAGGGTTATGGGTAAATAGACAAAACTTTATTACTTGCTGTTGTATTGTTTTACCATAACACGGTGCTCCTCCTCCTATCTGCCATTTCTTGCTGCAGCTGGGCCCGAATCAGGCAGACCTTGAGTCATACGACAGTGTGGCATCAAAGCACAAGAAAGGAGGAGGAGGAGTAGAGTGTGGCTGCTCCGCTGAGTGCAGTGAAGAGAGTGGTACTTGGAAGCAGCGGAAAGTACAGACAGCCATGGAGAGCCCTCAAAATCACAGCAGTCCTTACTGAAAAACTGAAGGTGTCCATACCATTGCACAAATATCATTGTTTATCGATCCGTATGGTAATATCGATATTCAAATCAAACTGCTCATAACTAGTAACCAACAAAGTGCTGAGCGGTATTATTCACATTTGACAGCAAACAGAAAAGATCAGCTGGTGTGCCATAAAGTTTTACAGAAATCAGCACATGCTCGATGATGGAGAGATAAACGACCATATTGTACAGCACGCTGAGAAGTGCAACTGCTGCAGAGGTGTAAAAAGTACTTGAAAAAATAACGAAGTAAAAGTAAAAATAACTTAACAGAAAAAGACTTTGGTTAAAGTACTTAAGTAAAAGTAAAAAAAAAACGCTCACAATAATCAGGAAAGTAAAAGCAAAAGTATTTTTATACACACTCTACAAAATGAAGTGTTGACACTACTTAACCAAGTTATGTCACCTGGTTCCACTACGCTGAGTTGGGTAAATGTAAAGCAATTTACATATTTTCTTTCAAAAAAAAATGTGTGACCTGCTTCATTTGCTCATCTTGGTTTAGTGGAACCAGTTGACGTAACTTGGTTAAGTAAATTTAACACTTGATTTTTTAGAGTGTATAACACAAATACTTAAGTACTGTAACAAAGTAAAAGTACTTTGTTTCTGTACACCTCTGAATTACTCAGGGGCAGAGCCAAAGGGTGTAGCCGGGGTGGCAAATGCAAATAAGCATTAGCCCTTAGCCTAAAATTGAGATTAGCTTTTAGAATGTCATAGGGACTGCTCTTGGATACCACCATGCCAAATTTCAGCTCAATATTTATAAAAAAATGACTGAATTATAGCCATTTAACATTAGCTTTGGTGGCCATCTTGAAATTAGTATTTGCATTCTGATTTTGTTAAAGTTTGTTCTCAGCTAATATATAAATTTTTAGCTGGGTATTTAAAGACTGAATGATGGTCTTTTGTAAAATTAGCATTAACAGTTAGCTTAAATTGGTTTAGCAATCATTCTTGGCTACCCCCCTCCCCCCCCCTACACACACACACACACACACAAATCAGCTCAATTTGTTTTAAAATAGCTGAATTATATATATTTAAATTTTGCTGTGATGGGCAGCTTGAATTTTTTATTAGATTTTAGTATTTGGAAAAGATTGTTTTTGACAACTATTACACCAATTTTCAGTTTTGTTTGTCTAAAAGGCTAAATTATAGCTTTTTATATATAATTATAAAATTAGCATTAGTGGTTAGGTTGAAAGTGTGACTTGCATTCAGAATGGTTTTTGGGACATTCTTAGCTACTATCACACAAATTTTCAGCTCAATAAATCTTAAAACAGTTTAATTACAGCCATTTGAAATTGGCTGTAAGGACCATCTTGAATTTTCAAATCCAGGGTAGTTTTCTTTATTTATGTGTGCCCCCCTAAACAGCACCAGGACCACCCCTGTGCCATCCCTTGCAGAAGTCTAGCACCGCCCTTGGATTTACTGCTGGGTCTTTTTAAACACTACTAAAGTGTTCCACTACAACACCTTACAGGAAAAGAGAAAAACAAACACATGAATTAACCATGTTTTTCTATATACAAACATAGATATTTTTTCCCCTGTTTTCACAAGTAAAATCATGATCTTAGATGTGTGGCATTGAGTATTTTTTGTGCTGAATTCCTACAAATCATGAAATTCATGATGTTTTTCTTTAAGGGTACATTTGTCTTGACCCGACTGAAACTAGAGGTTAAATTGTCAATTCCACTAGTATAAAATTTTATTTCTTAAAACAGGTCATATAAAAAGATATCTACAACAGGTAAGACATTGATCGCTCATAACTTTCACAAAACCTTGTTTCAAGAAATCTGAGCTACCATACAGATTTTATTTTTTGATTGCAGTTATATTGCCTTCTTAGTGATGTGTTTACTCTTGGTACAACCTTAAATTTACTCTGTGTTTTTCCATCAAAGCTTTGTTTAAACTGGCTGGACTGGCTCCAAGTTGAGCAATTTTGTAGCACATTCACACCTACATTGTTTTGTTTAGTCATTCTTGGAACAGGGTGTTAATTTAGGGTTTTTATTTCCACTTTATTGGAATTTCTCTTTGATGACATCAGTGTTGCTTTGCAACTTTCATTTGATTCCCACTAACATGTTATTCCCTAATTGTGGAATATTTTTTAATATTAATTTCTAAGCATATTCAGATATTTTAATTTCATATATATTTTTTTGTATTCATCTTACATGGTTGTGCTAAAAACTGGATGAGTGAAAATTTTAATATTTTATGTAACAGTAAGTAACCATTATACATTTACATATTTCCAATTTCATCCATCCATTTTTTCCCTGTTTCTTACTTTACAGTTCACGGGGGTCACTGGTGCCAATGTCCAGCAGTCACTGTGCGAGGGACATCCTGGACAAATGGCAAATCCATTGCAAAGACACATAGAGACAAACAACCATTCACACTCTCATTCCACACACCAGGGACATTTTAGAGTTACCAATAACATGTTTGTTTCTGGTCTGGGGGAAGAAACCTGAGTACCTGGAGAAAACCCATCCTGAACAACCCCCGCTTGGATTCGATCTAGTAACTTTCCCATTGAAAGACAACATCAGCTGTATTACCGTGTAGTTCATGTAATGTATGTCTTCTTTCCCATGTATGTCTTATTTAAAATAAAACACATATAAATTTGCATATATTTCATTTAAAATAAGAAAAACATTATAATTTATATCACTTCTTCACCTCTTGACATCTTTGGGCTTATATTTGATCTGTAATAACCCTCTTGTGTTGAGGAGCACAAGAGGGTTGGGAATTTATTTAGTGAAGCTAACAACCTGGTTGTTGCGATGGAAAAAATCTTAACTATATCCGTACTGCGTTTCTATGACCTATGCTCATAAGTTCCATACATGAGTGGAAAGTGAGGCAGGTCAAGCGTAAATTCAAGTTTATCCACTGCGTGGCAGGTTCAAGGACAGGGACAACCTGATCCAGACACTCTGTTCAAATACCAGTGTAAGAAGCACAGTGTTTTTTATTATAATTTAAACAGTACATAAATCTAAATAAAAAAAAAATATATATATAAATAATCTAAATGCAGAGAATTTGGTCATACTGAGTCGTTTTTGTTAATACCTTGTAAACAAAACATAAACAAAATTAAAGGGCAAGCATTCCTTGAATGCATGTGTATCTCCTGCCACCTTTTATGCCAGAGTTGAAACTGTTTTGGTCAAATCCTGGTGTATGGTCTTTACGTTTAAATGACGATTTGCTTAAAGAGGACATATGCAAAATCCACTTTTTTAGCCATTACATACATTTTGTTGGAGTCTCCAGGAGTGCAGACAATTTAAATTTCTTCTGGTGCTGCATAGATATCTTTATATTCTGTTTGGGTCATATTTTTCAACTTTAGTTTTCTCTATTCTGAGCTATTACATCACAATATTTGCATCAGAACTTATAAATAAGGTCAGAACTTACATTTAACCAATTTGGTCATCTTCATTGTCCTCACACTCTGGGTCAGACTCTGTCTCCAACATGTAAGGCTAGAAGGACAAGTCTTCTATTGTTGACATTTAAATAAATTGTAATGCTTTCTGTGACTCTGTATAGTCATATCTATAGGGGTTTGTGGAGTTACAATAAGGAGGAATTCAGACCAAAGCATTGCAGTTCCACTTTATGTAGACCCCAACTGAGTGGTTTAAATGTGAAAAAGAAGGATTTAAAAACATGATATGTCTCCTTAAAAGATTCATAGATCTGTACTGCAAAACTAAACAAACTAAAAAATAATAATAGTTTTCTATCTCTGCTGAATCTCTGCTGAGTTGGAAAGAGATGGTGTGTGGGCAGAAATTTGTGCTCGGACTGAATCTGTATTTGCATAAAAAATATTTCACTTAACTGAGTTTAATAGTTTAAAACTAAATTAATGTGCTTTGAAATTGTAATTTGTTGTACTAAAAATTTAATTTGACTACTTTTACTTTCAGTTCTATAATTTGATTTCAATTCTACTGGTGGCTATATCCAGCTCTGAAAGTAAGATATGAAGGAATGAGTGCTAGCTTAATACTTTTGCACTGTTATGTCGATCAATCCTTTGTTTGTTTAGTGCTGCATTTAAGCCCTTCTGTGACAACAGTATGTTCATGTTTGCCTTGTAAATGTAACCAGCCTGAAGCTGAGAATTTACCCCAAACAAAAACTACTAGTGTGGGTAGCTACACTTCACTCATTTGGAAATAAACAATATAAAGACATCACCCTGAAGTAGCAACTATGGAGATGAGGGCTGCAGTGAACACATGGAAACCTTTGCAAGGTGGTTGTGCATTTATGTCATTTGATTCATTTAGAGAAATACTTGAAAAAAAGTGCAGATGAAGATTAAATCACACCTGAAATTTTTATGAGAGGAAGAAGCACCATCTTAGTCATAAAAATATCTGGCTTATTAAACTATAAATCCTCATTAGAATTTGAATTACCTTTGAATTGAAATGCATTTATTACATTTATGCCTCACTTAAAAGTCAATTAAGTTCTTCATTTCATAAAGTGCCACATTTCAAATCTGCAGAACTCAGAGTTACCCCATTATTTAGCAACATTTGCAATTCTAACCATTTATTCAAACCTTTATGTCAATTTTTACTCTACCTATTTATCAATGATACATAAATAAGTGATTTTTTCATGTCCTTTTCCTTTGCTTTTGAAACACCCGTCCCTCACACCACCCTTCATACCTGTAGCCTCCACCATGCCCTCAAGGATGACCACAATCTCGAACTCCTCCTTCTCCATTTGTGCCATTGACATTTCCCAGAATGGACTCTTCTCGTTGATCTCATGAGAGATGATGAGCGGCGACACCAGGAACAGCCGGTCGTCCCCCGTGTCAAAGCCGATGTTGATGTCAGTCTGGTTGAGAGGGATGAACTCCCCCTCTTTGGTCTGCTGTGAGCGAATTAGCTTCGCTCTGATCGATGCCTCCACGATGTGAGAGTTCCTCAGGTCTCCCACCCGAAACATCAGGCACATCTTGTTATCTCGCACGGATATGACGGCATTATGTGAGAACATTAGCGTCTCCGCGCGGTTCTTTGGCTGTGAAATCTTGACAAACATGCAACCCACCATGATGGCATTGACTATGGAACCCAAGATGGCCTGCACCAAAAGTAATATAATGCCTTCAGGGCATCTTTCTGTGATTACACGATAGCCATACCCAATGGTGGTCTCCGTCTCGATGGAGAACAGGAAAGCAGAGACAAAACTGTTCAGGTTCTCAACACAAGGGGTCCAGCCCTCCTCATCGGCGTGCACTAGATCTCCACGGATAAGTGCAATCAGCCACCAGAGAAATCCAAAGAAAAGCCAGTTGATTACATAGACTAGTGTGAAAATTAAAAGACTAAAACGCCACCGTAGATCCACCAGCGTAGTGAACAAGTCACTGAGGTATCGGTAGGTCTCTTGCACATTTCCATGGTGAACGTTGCACTTGCCGTCCTTTTGCACATACCGCTGCCGGGGCTTTCTTACCGGTTCGGAAATCAAGTGGGTTCGCTCGGTTGATATCTGGGCTTCCCTCAGATGTTTAGGGAGCTTTTTCACCTAGGTTGAAAAAAAAAAGAGAAAAAGCAAAAGAAGAGTAAAAAGGTAAACTAAAACAGACAGAATGAAAGGAGAACAATATGAGCAACGTTTTTTTTTCTCCCCCAAGGTCTTTTCTCTGCACTTTTTTCTTTCAGTAAACATTTTCTTCTCTACAGTCTGTACTGAAGGAGAAAGGTGTTAACCTGTTTTATGCAATTTTCTTTCAGCCTTTGTAAAAATCCACACTGCTGGTATAAAGGCTACTAGAATGGAATCAAATGCAATCAAAAGCAGCTATAAAGTCATCTCTCTGTGCTGCTCAGCCCTGATATAGCAGATGCCAGTTTATGCGTGTATATGACGGGGACAGAAAAGAAACAGAGTAAGGACGCAACAAGAACACACTCTTTCCAAGGTCTTTGTCTGTGTTGGCCCTCATCCAGTAAGGCGATCCGGCTCCACAGCTGTGTCCTCCTGTCTCTTCCCTGTGCTCCTTCCTCTCACACGCTAAGGGCAGAGCCTCTGACTTTACCTGTTACAGACTTCCATGCTATCCTTAAAACAAGCAGAATGCCTTTGGTGACCACCTTTGCTTTATGTTCATAAACAGATTACGGAATGGACTATTTCATGTATGTTTTTTAAATAAATATAGGCAAACCTTCACAAATAACGAATTGGTTTAGCATTTTGGTTCTGTACTTAAACAGGCACAAACACAACACAGTAGAAAACATACCAAGATTAAGATCTTTGAAAGTGCCCAAGGACATTTTAGGAACACATTGACATTTCCGAACTCGGTTGATAAGTTTCCCCAATGACTCTCAAAGAATTTAGCTGCTAATTGACACGATACACTTCAGAGTTGTGCTCATTCTGCCAGGAAAGTTCCTTTCACTTGTGCTTACTGTACACCAGCTGAATCACAAAAATCATCATTCTCACAGTTAAGCCTACAGTGTTATTCCAGTGCAAGAGGAGTTCATTAAAGATTGCAGAAGTGGGGTGAATGTTCACTTCTTTCCTGAACATAAGTGCGCATTAAGTTAGAAACAGTGTATTGATTTTATGCATCCTGATTTAAATTGATGTTTATCAAAACAAATGTTTTGAGAATGAGGAATGAAAGACAATGACCTCACTGCATCACACCTAGCATCTTGTTGACAATGCATCAATTACCTTCTTAAAGACTGAGCTAGGGAACAGTAAATCAAATAAATTAGACTCAAAGTACTGTCAGCCTACTACTTTTAATTCTAATTAATATGATTGGAACTATTTTTTAATTGTATCAAATTAATCTAATCTAGAACTAAACCCATTTATTTGATCACTTAGTCTAATTGAGTTGTAGAAGTAGCTGTCTCAAGCAGTACTGCTTTTGTAGTCAATATATAACCTGGGAGTGACGATCCATACACACATTAATTAGCTGTCTCTGCATGGCATTTGTAATTAGTAGGGTTTTTTTTTCACTTTCTTGTCATTGAGCCTTTCCAGTCAGGCTTGAGAAGGCACCAAAAGTTCCAATCAGCTTGGAAATTAGTACAGATAACAAGCAGTTTCACAATCTGTTAAAGGAGAAAAAGTTGAATGTATTTTCCTTTATTATTAATGCCAAGAAAACTCAATTATGTACTTAAGTTACTAAAAGAGATGTGGCCAAATCTTGTCTTCTATAAATGGCCTTGCTTCATCTTTAAAGACTTGTAGCATATCTGTAACACTGGCAAAATTCCTTAAAATCCTGCATGTATGTCTTCATTTTCTCTCTCAATGATCACTTATACTGACAATTAAAAATCTATGTTTTAAAGAGTTTCCCATCTCTTAACTTAGGAGGATGTGGTGATTCTGTAGTTCACCTGTGCAGGTGTTACTCCTGTCTCCATGTTGTGGTCCATGAGGACACGGGAATCTCCTGCCATCCTCCGCTGAAGAACACCTGAGGGATATAAAGTATAATCAGTCACATTAAAGCTTGGACAGGTGTTTGTAAAACCACAATGACAATCTTTGCTGCTTAGGCTTCTCAACATGACCTATCACACTTTAGACAAAATGTCCTGGTATGACTCTCTTGGAGTACGTATGTCAGGATGCAGCTGAAATGTACTTCACAGCACACAATGCTTCCACCACTTTATTAAGTCTGATCTAGGTTGGCACAATCTCAGTCAAAGTTCAGTCACAAGGCCAGCAAGGCAAGTTCTGCTTCAGATTCTGACAAACATGTGTTGCTGATGTGAGTCCCACACCATGGATAAACCTATATGTTGTACCCTGGTTTACTGCTGCCATAATAATTCCCACAGTCTTGCTATGGAAGGATGCTCAAAACCATTGTGAAGCTATCATGTTTTATCATGAGTAATTAGGAACCAATTTCAAACTTTACCAGGACCCTGAAAAACTCTCTTACCCTAACATTCAAAAGTGGCCTTAAAACAAAAATATACTCAAATGTAATAGAAAGTACATTAATGCCATCAAATCAATACAAGAAGATTGTCGTGGAAAAACAATAAATAAGAAAAAAAAATGTAAGAGTAAAAAGTTTAACCTGTTATAGCAGGAAGAGACACCAACAGTGGTAGATATAAATTGAATACCACTCTACATAGTTTACCTCCTGTCAGTGCGCCCCAGGGCAGCTGTGGCTACAGTGTAGTTTGCCACCATCAGTGTGTGAATGTGTGTGTGACTGGG
>JARVJO010000330.1:9605414-9618404 GCA_031762555.1 Cynodonichthys magdalenae
TAAATCAAGAGCTTCGCCTTCTGGCTCAGCTCTCTCTTCACCACGACGGACCGGTACAGCGTCCGCATCACTGCAGATGATACTAGATACTTATGTATACTTAATGACATATACTTGAGTTATACTTCTTTTTGGTAAGGGATAGCATTTCTTGAAGGTATGCATGTTGCCTACTGCTATTTGTGCAAAAGTTTTAAAATAAAATAGACTTATGTTAAGAAATTACAAAGTTATTTCCCATTTGGGAAAACACTGCAAATTATGTAATGTCTGATCTCAAGTAATATTAAAAAATATGCGCAATCTATTAGTATTTAAAATATGTGTTAGTAATGGCTCTCATCTGCTACCACATCATATTTTAGCCTATCTGTAAAACTGACTGAGTTACAGAGCATTTGGTGTTTTATAGGTTGATCACTGGTTGCAACTATCTTGAATTGGGTTGATTCCAGCTGTCAGTCATCTGTAGATGTATATTTACATATTAGGTTCCCAGAGTTCATCTATTTGGTAATTTATTAGTTATTTTGCTACAGACAGACAGATTTGATTCTAAATGCTAATTACCAAAGTTTTGGGCATAAATCTTGCACATTAAGCAGTACCAAGGGCGAAAATTCCATCTCATTATTTGGGGGGAGGGGGGGGGGTCATCTTTTTACAAATGTTTAGACGAGCTAACTGTTTAGCTAAAAGTCCGTTCACTCAAACTTCTGATTTCAAAATAAAATCCACGTGTATTGTGTGTCTGCATATTTTGCATGTTTCATGTTGCCATCCGCTTCCCAAACATAACGATACATTGTGACAGTATTTGTGTATAAATAAACATATATATTTATTAATATAGGTAGGATATTGACAAAATTAGTCTGCAATGGTGACTTATTTTGAAAATATGGAAGTTGTGTTTGTTCCTTTTCCTGTTGGTGCGACGTGATTTTTGTAGCTTGACTCCGCAGCAGGTCTGACTGTACCATTGTTAGCCAGATGAGGGGGGACAACTAATTAAAAGAAGACTTAAATATGTTGTTTTGCCTATAAAAACAATATAGTTGCTTTCTTCTGGTAGTATGGCTTTACCTAAAATTATATATTTGTGAAATTCCAATTTAGAATTTTTCAATATTGGGGGGGGGGGTCAGGACTTCCACCCTTGAGCAGAACTCAAAGTTTCTGTTGGAAATTACTACCAGCTACTACCAAACCAAATTTTAGCTCAGTATGTCTAAAACGGACAGAGCTATGGTCATTTTTGTGTAAACGTCTGTCCAATGATTACTTTTTGAAAGTTTCATCAAAATCAGTCAACTGGTTCGTAAAATGCTTTGCTAACAGACAACAAACAAACATGCACAGATAGATGGGAAATCAGAGGATATGAATGCATTTGTTAATCCTATTTTTAGCTCCATCAAAACACCTTTAGAGCACTACAGGAGGCAGATACTTCAAATAGCATCTAGACGCTATTTGACAATCATCCTTTTTAATTTATGTTGAATTGCACCAATGTTACTTTTGTCACTGCGTTCTGACCTCAGCACTGTTGGCCATTTTCTCCATTGTGTTACTTAGAGGTGATTTTATTCCATCATCTGACTGGGGGCGGAGGGCCGGGGTGCGTGGAGATGTGCGAGGAACGCATCACAGCTGAGCTCCACAGAGGAACGTGGTGTTGACACTGACGCTCCAAAGCAAAGGGCAGAGCAACGTGACAAGCATCAAAGCGTGGTGGAGACAGACAGACAACAGAATAGAGCTTTTGAAAAAAAAATAATAATAAAATCTTCGGAGGGGTTGCAAAGTCACTGTTTCAGACTTGCTTTAGGTGTTTGCACGGATTACAACACAGCTCCCTGGTGTTTTGTGTGCATTTTCAATAAGCTTCTAACCGCGGTTGTCTGTTCGCGGTGGATTCAACAAGCCTAAATGAGAGGTGTTCAAACAGAGATACCAGATGGTCTGTTTTATCTTGGCGCTTTAAGAGGGTAACAAGCATTTATCTGGTTACCCGGAGAGTGACAGGATGCTTAGCCTGAGTTGTGTTTGTGTCCCGATAACAAGAGGCACTCATTGTGCTTAAAGTTAGTGTGTACAAACAAAGCACAAAGCTTGCTTTCAAAGGGAGGCCATGGACACATAGATTTTCCTTATTTGCTGACCCTGCATGCAGTAAACAATCATCTGAGCAGACACGATGTGCATTTTTTTTCCTCTAACCTGTGGAAGAGCTATAATTTCCCTCCAGGGCTTATAATGGTGTAAACTGCACCGTCTGGCTTTGTGATTTAATTATTTACATTTCCAAAGCTTAAATGCTTTGCAAGCTAGCTTATGATTAATTTAACCTTTTTTTAATTTTCATCACTGCTGCACCAATAAACACATTAAACACCTGAATTATTATTGCTGCTGTATCTGAATCTGTGTACACTAATCATTTCTGAAGTTCCTGTTCTACACACAGTAATGAAATTTAAGGGCCTAGCATTCCTTAAAAGAAGCACCTACTTAAAATAATGCAAATCACCCACTGCCTTTCAAGCCAGAGTTTTAAACTGAGATTGTCTAACATTGAGAAAGAACAGAGTTATAGCCATTTTGGTCAAATCCAAAGTTATCTGTCAGTTCTTGGAAAATGTGTTGGGAATGACTACTTATACACCAAATATTAGCTGATGGACTTAGTTGTGGCCATTTTTGTGCTGGTGGGTGTCAGTTAGCTGTGGTAGATCTCTTCAAATGAGTTGACTCGAAAAGTTAATCAGTTATAGATATATAGCCAATGATTACTTTTTGAGAGTTTCATTAAAACCTGTCAAGTGGTTCATGAGATATGTTGCTACTGTCAGACAGTGTTGAAACCAACAATTAATATAAAAACTTGTAAGCATAGTGCTCACAGTATGTTTTGAGGATGATGCTCATTTGTAATTTCAGCTTAAAAACTATAAAACTGACTGAGTTATCCTATTTTTTTTGGCTAAGACCAGATGCTTGTGGCAGTCATCTTTAATCAAGTTGAATCCAAAGGTTAGTCAGTGGTAGATTTAAAGCCAATAAATATTTCTGGGTTTCTTTAAAAAAATAAAATAAAATAAAAGAGGGAGGGGGTATGCAATGTCAATTTTTTGGAGCTTTATATCATGTTATAATATCATTCCCTTATCAAACACCACATACCCAGAGTGTTGTTTTGACTCATTCATGCATGAAATCCTTGAATCTCCTGTGGTAGCCATGTAGAGCTGCCAAAATGCTTGCTGGTACAAAGCACCACCTATTTGTTCAAAGCCCCTCCCCTCCCAGTCCCCTGCTGAGCGCTCGCTCCATAGAGCACCCCTCCCCCGAAGCATTGCTGTGAAGACATGCTGAAGTGGGAGTGTCGGAAACTTTTGGAAACAGAGGCCAATTTCAAAGCATTTAAATGATACAACGTCAAATTTATTTTTGATAGACAAAATTTGAAGGTAACATAGTTAGTTGACTGTGATATAGAATTTAACTATGTGCCCGGAAAATACATAATACCCCCTAAACACACACATACTTTTGAAAATCTAAAATCAGGACTCTGGTTCATAAAACAATTTGTTTACAGACAAAATTGTTTCTAGCAACTGATGTTTTGAAGTGTTGAAAACATTGCTTTGAGAATGACTTTTAGCCACTACTACATCAAAGTTTACAACAAATTATGTAAAACTGATTAAGTTGAACTATTTTTGGGTTTTTAGTTGAGGTGGCCATCTGGAATCATGCTTGTAAAAGTTAATTATTTGCAATTGTCCAATCAGTGCTCTCTTTCTGAATGTTGCATTAAAATCGCTACGATATTTTGCTTTTACTACAGACAGACAAACACACTTTAAAAAAATTGTAACCTTTCGCCTTTGTCAGTGAGCAATAGTTTCCTTTTTTGAGTGTGCAGAGAATGTCTCACGTTTGAAATTTCCAATGATGTGCAAACACACATCGTAGCATGGGAACTATTAAAATAGAAAAAAAAATACAAATTTGTACTTGGTAAACATGGAAAATGTACACTGGCAAATTTTCTATGACACTGACTTTCACCTGTCAGCTGTGCTTATGTTTGCCTTATTCCTCAATGTGAGTGTGACCCTGCATGTGGAGCATGGCAGTGAAGCACCACAAACTCAGAATTGTTTCTACGTTTACAATAAAAATTTACACATTAATGGGCACTCAACCATAGAATTTGGGTTCATAGCTCGCAGTTTTTTGTTAGTTGATGGAATACAGTACCTAAGATGCAGTGACGTTAAAAACAGTCTGAAAACAAAGGGGGGGGGGACTTTCCAAAGGCTTTTCTGACTCCTGCAACAACAGCTATGTTCACAGGATCCCTGTGTTAGATATCTCCACTGTTTGAGTCATTGTAGCTTATCAGTCCACTGCCTGCTCACGGAAGCTTTAAAACTTTCAAATTCTTCAATCCGCCATCCTTCACTCCTACCCCAGAGCCATTGTTACTGGACCCACTGCGATTACTTCCTGGGCTAAGATTGGCTCATAAAATAACATGGCATCAACTCTATCTCTGCTAACTTATGACACTTTGAGGTCAGGCGGGCCAAAAGACTAAAAATGTCCTCAGCTACTTTGGCTCGAGGCCCAGCCAGCACACAGTGAACTACACACACACACACACACACACACACTTATATCACTCAACCATTTTCCCATTAGGCCCGATAGTGAGCTGAGTGTGTCCATTGTGTCCTTCTTATGACTGACCTTCTCTTGGCCGAACCGAGACGTTCGAGTCACACTAGAGAAACAATCTCCTTAATGACATTTTCATCTCTCTCACTGCCTCCCCAACCCCCACCAACTTACAGTGCATTCCTCATACATCCTCAAAAGTAAAGTATAATTGTAAAGCTATAGGAGCTTTAGCAGCTTGCAGGAATTTAGTCCTCTTCCTGAAATAAAGAGAGAGGGAGAGAGAGGGAGAGCGAGAACAGAAGCAATTTCAGATAGCTGCTGAAGTGGGAGGAGATGGGATTAAAACCCAACACCTCCAGTAGCCAAAAAACACTCTCTTCAGCCACGCTGACCTGGAGAGCGAGAGACTTGGTAGAGGCTCGAAAAAGTGTGAGGTTCAGTAGGTGGACATGCACTGTGAGAGCTTGTTTCCCACCTTTCACATGGTTTATAAAGCAGAGGTATTTTTTTTGCATCACATCTATTCATCTGCATGTAATTCAATAATCCTCTGCTTCATCTTGATGAGCAGGCGAAGATGATGGGGCTGTGACTGTTGCGGAGTCAGGCGATGCGTAATGAATGCTGGGGGACCCAAAGGTCAAATGATCTTGATTAGAATGCTCCATGTGCCTTGCCGTTTGTCACCGTACTCATCCCTTTGAGAATCCTCCTTCTCCATAGTCAGCACATATCAACTCAGAATGAAATAAAAGCGTGACACGACTCTGGCATGTTAAATGTCCTCAGTCTGCTTTGAATATAATAGGTTGAGCAATGAGCTGGAAATGAAACTGCTGGTAAATGATGCAGCAACACTGAATAAGCCAACAAAAGGTTTTCACACAAACTGAGTCGGGGAGACTTGCTTGAGTTTTGAATGTTGACTAATTTTCTCTCAAAATGGTCACAGACATCTCAAACCTGTTTCAGTTTAGTTTCCAATTGGGCCAAGATCCTTAGTGTTCACTGGAGAGGTTTGGAGCGAGTGTGAAGCAACTAGAATAAAAGTCAATTCCTTTAAGTCTGATGTCATAGTTCTCCACTGGAAACATATGGAATAACACCCTCTAAGTTGTGGGAGAATCTTTGACTAAAGCATTTGGATGTCTTGTTATGAGTGATGACAGGATGCAGTGGGATATGGATCAACGGATAAGGGCCTCATCCTCATTGGGGCTTCAGTCAGTCGTGGTAAAGAAAGAGCTGAGTCGAAAGGCAGAGCTCTCAATTTGGTCTGTCTACATTCTAACTCTCACCTATGGTCATGAAGTTTGCATTATGACCAAAAGATTGAGATTACAAATATAAGCAGTCAGCCACCCAAGGTCATGCTCAGCCTTAAAGCCTCCACAAATTCCATCTGAAGCCAAACAGTCGGCGCAGTGTTCAGTGTTTGTTTTCACACACACCTTTCATAGCTCCTCAGACACAACATGCCGAGCTCCTGGGAAACCCCTCCTGTAGCGATATATGTCTCTGCATGGGGTTTCCTCCTGCTGGAGTCTTCAATGCGGAAAAATAAAAAGTCAGAGCCCCGTCACTCGACGTTAATTGCTCACAAATCTGTCCTAATAAAGCTTCACAGTTTTTATCAGACAGATCCCTCCATCCATGTCTGTTTTACCTCCATTCACACGTTTTTGGCCGATCACACAAAAAGTTCTCATGTGGAGGGTGGTAACAAATCGGCCAGCGGATTGTGACAAGAGGGGGGGTCAAAGTTGACAATGACAGCACAGTAACATAATTTTTGTCATGAAACTGCAACAATGAGAGCTGATTGCGGCAGTTTGGAGGGAGTAGAGGCCTTCAGCATACTCCATCTGAACTGCCGCAATTGTCTCTTTTTGTTGCAGTTGCATTACAAAATTCTGTCATTTTGTTAGCAGCGTTGAGTCTTCACCCATTCTTGTCACAACCTACCATGAGAACTTTTCACCCCCCGATACTCAGAAGAAATGACTGTGTGATTGGTTAGAAGTTCATTAGCATGTTTTTTTATAACGCTGAATGAGCTTGGACGCTGCATTTTGCTTTACCTACTTGCTTCCAGATGTTGACAGTGATGTGTACCGCAGCAGGAGGAGTTTCCCAGGAGCTGTGGTGTGTCTCAGGGACTTTGAGTAGTGTGTGCATAAAATGAACATCGAACAACCACGTGTTCACACAATCACCTTTCCCCACTGGATCGAGTACGTGGAGGCCTTAAGAAATAGTGTGAGTAGTAGAGCAACTGCTTTTTTGCATCAAAAGGAGTCAGTTGAGGTGGTTCGAGCATCTGCTTAGGATGCCTCCTGGACACCTCCCTTTGGAGGTTTTATGATTATGTCCCACTGGTAGTAGACCCAGAACTTGCTGAAGGTATTGCATAACTTCTCTGGCCTAGGAGCGCCTCATGGTACAGCAAGAGGAGCTGGAGTGTGTCCTTGGCAAGAGGAAATCCTTGGTTTCTCTCCTGGACCCGTTGCCTTCATCACCTGACTATGCATGAAGTGGTTGAAGATAATTAGAGAATGAGTTATGTTCAAGTTTTGACCAATACAGTTAGAACTCCATCATTGCTCAACATATGATGATCTTAGTCCAAAACTAACTGTTATAGAATGTGGCAGGCGATGTGCAATGCCTTAAATAAATTCTAAGCCTTTATTTATTTATTTATTTATTTATTTATTTATTTATTTATTTATTTTTACTTCAAAATAATAAAAATAAACCTTTCATCTTCAAAGATTTAGTTGTATTTTGAAAATTATAAGGCACAAACTGTTTGAGGTTGTAAGGCAATAAAACAGAGAACGCAAAAGTGGAGGGGGATGGGCAGGGGTGAATCTTTTAGCAAAGTGCCGCACATGAGCCTTTATGTTTGTTTGTGTTGAAACAATTATGAGATCTACCCAAAGCCAGAAAACAAAGACATGATCATTGATCTTGTTTTTTCTTTTCTTTTCTTTTCTTTTTCCATCAAGTAAAAGGTGACGATTTGTTTGTGCTGCATGAAGACTGTGGGGACGGTACCTTATACCGTCTCATCTCTATGTGTGATGGGACTGAGTATGTGCATTCTGAAGCTGCATCAAGCTCGGACTGGCTGCACTATTAATCCTGTGCACAGGCGTCACAGGTGACACCTCAAAAGTAGAAATTTGCATTGGCTACAGATTTACGGGAGCATGAATAGAGTTATTTCCCTGAAATAAATTTTTATGCTGCTTGTTTCATTAAAGCTGGCAAGATTGGATTGAACTCACACAAAATGCAAGCGTGTGACTTTTTAAATT
This sequence comes from Cynodonichthys magdalenae, assembly GCA_031762555.1. Classification (NCBI taxonomy): domain Eukaryota; kingdom Metazoa; phylum Chordata; class Actinopteri; order Cyprinodontiformes; family Rivulidae; genus Cynodonichthys; species Cynodonichthys magdalenae. The sequence continues at coordinate 9,613,436 of JARVJO010000330.1, forward strand.
CATCACTATACATCAAGAGTGGAGGCCCTAACTGAAAGAGAATGCAGAGATCGAAAATAATCAAGTAGCACTGCAAAGTTTAGGTGTTCTAGAGAAAAATACTGTATTTTTGTGCAATACTGCTGAAATTCACTCACATTCTTTCAGAGTCATAAATACAAAGATGAGAAAAAAATAATATGTGCCTGGCTAAGCTCTTGACACTAATGTGCTGCTGCATTATTTGAAAATGCAGATTGGCTTGAAGAATGAAGCTTTCTGTTCATCCTCTAGAGATGCATAGTCTTGACTAAATAAAAACAGATCCAATTAATTATTCACAGTGTCTTTTCTCTGGAGCAGGATTGGAGGGGGCAGGGGGGTATGATCAATTCCTGCTGAGAATCACATCTGCCCTTTGCCCAGTTTTGACCTCGTTAGGCAGACCAGGACTTAGGAGACAGATGAGCAGGAGAGGAATGAGGTACACAAAATATGAGTTGCGTCTGCAGTGGGGAGCGCAGAAGATAAAGTCAAAGAGCCATCCATCACAAAATATTACATCTCAGCACTTCATGTTTCACTCTTTAGATGGCCAATCATGCACTCTAAAAATTAAATGTTGGATTAACTTAACCATGTTATGTCAACTGGTTCCACTTAACTGAGTTAAGTAAATTCAAAGCAACATACTGATGTTCTTTGGTTAAAAAACTGGTATATTGCTTTGAATTTACTCAGCTCAGTAAAGTGGAACCAGATGACATAACATGGTTAAGTAAATCCAACATTTCATTTTTTAGAGTGTGGTTCATCCAACTGTGAGCAGGTTGTGAACAAATTACAGTGATAAAAGTAGCTTGAAGGAAGGAAATGGGCAGGTTTTGTGACAGGAGCTGGAATTAAGAAGTCATTCAGTCAAACTAGGTTTCTCTCTCTCTCTCTCACTCTCTCTCTCTCTCTCTATCTCTCTGTCTCTCTCTCTCTTTCTTTCTTTCTTTTAGCTTAAACAGATTGAGGGGATGCATTGTTCAGAGAACACTTTAGATTTCAGAAATGGGACTTCTGCTGTTGTCAGAAATCACTATCTTACTTGCAGTAGAAAACACTCAGAGTAAAATTAGATTGGAATATCAGGTAGGAGATCTCATGAGGGAAACAAGCTAAAGGCTAATCCAAGCAGAACCTCTTTATAAATCATCTATCCCTTTTCTGTTATTACAATTATTTACAGAGAAGAGCAAGTTGGGTCTGGTTTGGTATCATTATAGGTCTGTGTTATTTCAAAACAGAATGTGTAATCAGGAAAATAAACAGCAATTTCATGTTGTGGTTTTTCTTTTGACTGTTCCCTGCTGCAGAGGTCACCTCAGCAAGTAAACTTGTACAAAAGATTTGCCAATAGTTTTACACGGGGTTTCCTTCCTGATTCAACCTGGACTCAAACTTGTAACCTCAGGATGACAAGACTGCAGAGGTGGAAAAGTTATGTCATGCAAAAACCAAAGAAGAGTATGAAAAACTTTAAGTAAAAGTTATTTTGAAGGTATTTATACATTTGTTGTTGATGTGTTGGGAATACAGGAAACAGGCAAATCAATCTGACATGCTTCACACTAATGGTCTTCTGAACTACACACTTTATAAACACTAATACTGTACCTAGGACCCAGGGTTGCCCTCAGGGCCTGTTTAAACTGACTTAAGTAAAAAAAGAAGCTGCAAACTTTAGTGCAACAAGAAGTCAACTTTTTACATTGTAAAAAATTCAACCGTCAATCAGAGGAAATATGTCACACCTTGCCTAGGAGATCAGAAAAGTTTAAATCATATTCACCAGCAGGAAACAAAGAAATAACTTCTTAATGCAAGCAAATAAGCTCAAAAGTACTGGTGTTTACATTAGTGAACATTAAACAAAATAGAAAAAGGTAATATTGCACCTGAATCAAGGTTGTTAAAAAAACAGAAAAAAATCCTAGCAACTTGGACACGAAATGGAAATGTTTGGATCAGAGTAAAAGAACAGTCTCAGGCTAAAATAATAAAAGAGCTGGAGGATTTAGATGAATTCAGGAGTGGACAAACAACAAAATGAGATTATAGAAACAACTTCAGTGCAAAATTAATTAACACAAATAAAGTGCACTGACAAATGGACATAATGGATATATATACTTAGAATATGGGCATTTATCAAGTGTTAGAGTCCAAAATACATGCGTAATGTAGTATGATTGATACAATGTTTTTTTTCGGGTAATCAAAGATTTTGAGTATTATAATGAGGAACAATTTAATGACAATAAAATGGCAAATGGAGGTTTCTCTATATTTGTTTTAATAGTAGCAGTATGATTGCTAAATCATCAAAAATAACAGACTATTTAAAACAGTTAAACATAAGTTTTAGTATAATAATAGTCTCAAAGACCTGGTTCAATTATGAAAATATAAATAACTTTCAAATAGAGGAATATGGACTATATTAAATGAATAGAATTAACAAACGAAGTGGGGGAGTTTCTTTATTTCTTAAAACTAAAATAAAGTGTAAAATGAAAGATAAAATGTCAACAGTTGTTCATAATATAATGGAAATAATTACAGTTGAAATAATAAATGAGAACTTTAAAAATATAAGAATTAGTTGAGTGTATCAATCCCCCAGTTCAAATATAGAGTTATTTACTGATAAAATCGTTATAGGCAGTTGTAATAAAACAGTCTTTTTTTGTGTGTGTGTAGATTTTAATATTGATTTGGGAAAGCAAATATGTGTATTAATACAATGTATTACTTGACCGTTAATCCCTTAATATCTAAACAAGAATCACAACACATAGTGCAAAAGTGATGGATAATATTTTTACCAATGTAAGAAATGCAGAGGTGATGAGTGGGATTTTGATGACTGATATAAGTGGTCTATTCCATGAGGAAATAGTGAATGAATGAATTCAATCAAAACTATCTGAATGTTGGCCCAAGTCTTGCAGCTAAAATACCAAAAGTAGATAATGATCAATCCTGGGTTGTGGCAATAGTTTTTTTCTTGGTAGAATTGATAAAGGAGAAATACTGAGTATTGTAAAAAAAATCTTGCAGACAAATGAGCAAAAGATTGGGTGGACATGGATATGATGTTTGTAAATGATATAAGTTATGTTATTGAGCTGTTTACATCTAATTTGACACCACTGACCATAACATTCTTATTGAAATGTTGAATAAAAACGAAGTTAGAGGATTAGCACCACAGTGGTTTATACAGGCAAATAATGCAAGATCTCAATTGTGTAATATTAATTGTGGAGTTATAATCCCAAAATGGTTTATTTTGTTTGACAATGATTTGGTCAAATCTTTCAAAATGTATTTTGTTTGCTGATGACGAAGCACTTTTTTTCTTGTGAAAATATTAAACAGACACTGGAGGTGATACAAACAGAATTTATGAAAATATGAACTTGTTTTCAACTTAATAAGTTATCACTGAATTTGAATAAAACATGATAATTGGTAATATAAAGAAAACTATTGAGGTTCCATTTAGAGATGATGGTGTTTTAGGTGTTGCTATTGATGAGATCCTGACATGACATATACATTACTTAGGAATAAAAATAGATAAATCAATTATTGCTGTATAAAGTTCAATAATTATTAAGTGCTAAAACTCTGTATATGTTGTATAATGTAATGTCTCATATAATATAATTTCTCCACATTTAATTTATTGTATTGAAGTCAAGGGAAAAGCATGCAAAACAATTACAAATCCTATTGAAAAAAAAGAGAGAGCTGTAAGAATTATCACTAGAAAACATTACAGTCACCCAACAAATATATTATTTTTTTGTTGAAATTATTGAAATATTATGATTTAGCTGATTATAAGATTTACAGGTTATGTATAACTCATAACATATTGCCTTTAAACATCCAATCAAAATGTGTTAAAAAACAGAGTTGCTATAACTTTAAAGGAAGTGAGATGTTTTTAAACCCCAATTTTGAAACAGTTTGAAGGAAAATACTTCAATTCAAGGAACACAAATGTAGAATAATCTCAAGATTGATGTTAAAACTACTGGAAAAACTTGTATATTTTAGCGAATGGTAAAGGTTATGTTTGTTGAAAAATTATGTGTAATGTCGTGTGTGTGTGTGTATGTGTGCGTGTGTGTGTGTGTGTGGGGGGGGGGGGTTGTTGAAATTGTTGTTTGGGAGAGATACAATATTAATTTCTGTTTGAATAAATTTTTTTGGGGGAAAAAGGAGCAGATAAAATAGGATCTTTATTTCTTCTTTTGTTTCCTTTCATTTTATTTCATATGACTTGTTTGTTAAATAAATAAATAATTACTAGTTATCAACATGTATTTAACTATACAGCCTAAAAATGACCACTGAAGAACATAGTCCTTTTTTTTTTTACAAAAAACAAAATATTCAAAGGGAGGGAGGAGATCCCCTGTACGTACCGTACAGTCTTCAGCATGGATAACTATAGACTTCCATGTTAATAACAAACTAATGCAAAAGTGATATCTGTAAAACGGTTTTATACAACAGTGTCAGTGTAAACTACAATGAAACATTTAATATTTGAGTTGTTTTAGAACATTAACAACCACTTTTTTTTAGACTAGATATTAACTAATTTTATTTTATCTCACTGGGCTGTGACAGCTGGCAGCTTGTTGGTGAACAGCATTCATGACAAAATCTCCAAAATGTCTTGAAACAATCACTGGGGTTCTCAAGTTCTCAAAAACTTCTGCTAAATATTTCTGAGTGATTCCCTCTCCAGGTAAGATATTAATTACTAATACCAACTCAACAGAACACCTCTTCTAAAAAAATGCTCATTGCTCCATCGTATATTAAAGATCTTATTGTTCCATATCTTCCTAACAGACCTCTTCGCTCTCAGACTGCAGGTTTACTTGTGGTTCCCAGAGTTTCTAAAAGTAGAATGGGAGGC
>JARVJO010000330.1:9622550-9655330 GCA_031762555.1 Cynodonichthys magdalenae
CTCTTTTCCATTCAGAGTGATGGTTGTTGTTGCGCATTTTATAAATTATATTCTGTCCTTACAGTTTTGTCTGTCCTCACAGCTTTTTGTACTTGCTTTCTATAATTGTTTTATGTATTGCTGTCACACCTTAACAATCGGCTGAAGGTGACCTTAAAGAGAAACTGTAGTTTAAAATATGTCATTGTAGAAAAACAGTGGAATACTTTGAATTATAAGCAAGCTAGAAAGTTAAGATATAATTACGGGTTATGCTTTCTTTTCTTTTTTTTAAGGGTTTTACATACTAAGACATGATGACAGCTGTCCGATCTTTATAAGGTTATTACTTAAATGTACAAAGGACATGATACAGACTCTATCGTATCTTTATTTTTTAAACCAAAACAACAACAAAATGTAAAGGCTAAGTGAAAAAACACAAGTCCACCTTATGATTTAAAAGCTTGCCAACCCTCCTTTAGCAGTGAGAACTTGAAGCAGAATTCTTCTTGAAGCATTACACAGTCTGACCTCGGGGCGAATTCGCTGGAATGTTCACTCATTGGAAAATCAGCAGCTGTCTCAAAAGTTTTCCTTTTGCAAAAATGTTTTCTTGCTGTGACATGATAAACTCCAAATTGGTTGAAATTGAGTAGATTGATGGGCAACGACTATCTAAAGAGTCATTGCTGATGTCTTTCCCCCTTGACATTGTTTTAACACGTGTAAAAGCCAGATAACTGAAAATACTTCTACTTTATAAATAGGTACACGTGTATAATCAGTTTATCCAATACGTTTGATCAGCAGACTCTGGTTGTTACTTTTTCTCATAAATCTTATAAAAGTAACAGACTGAACTTCATTTTCCATGCAGTTTTCTCTTATTTGGCTTCCTCATTTTTCAATAAGTAATGACATGGTAGAAACTGTTGTGTGCTTTTCTACACTTGAAGTTAGATTTAAATAGTTTTAGAACCTGGTAAAGATCAGATCGTCGTTATTATGTCCTAACACAGAAAATCAAAGAAAGGGTGGATTGTCTTTGTCACCCTGCAGCTGTTACTCAAACTTTGGAAAAATAAAATCAGAACAAACTCTGCCTCCTGGACCAATTGTATTTTCTTTATTTGGAACTTTGTTCAGAAAGCATTTGTCTTCACCTTCTAAGCATCAATAACAAATGCATCAACCTTGAGGTCATCACTGAGCTGGTCTTATTCCTCTGTGTCTCCAGACGATCTGATAAGAAAACAGCCAAGGGCATCAACTTCTACTAAAAACATGTGGTATAACTTTCTCTGGCATTATCATCAGAGGTAAAAGCTTCATAAGCACATCGCACAGCTTGTAGTGCGTGGCATTTAGCACTTTGCCATTTTTACACTGAGAATGATGATTATGGAATATGAATGCTCAGTGACACGATGACCCAGCAAAATGACACGTCCCCCCCTTCCTCTGCCCCTGCTCACAAAATCACACAAGCAGTAATCATCTCCAAAGTACCTGCTGGGTTCACTTTTTACTTTATAGAACATGTAGCTGATGTGACTGTTGTGACATTTTAGCATCTAAGGCACAAAAAAACAAAGCTGATCTTTTTTCAAATGTTGGCAATTGTGATCAAAATTTGATTTTAAATTTTCTTTTAAATTGCTGCATCTCCAAAAATAATATCTACATAAGTTTTATTCCTCTTTTGTTTAAGTTTCTAATCAAAGAAAAAAAAAGGTTCAACGTTGTAGCCCAGATTTGAAGGACCACATTTCCAAAGCAAGCCGTGACTGGACAAAAAAAGCACTAAAATCGATGTTTTTGGATTTTTTTTAATGATTTAATATGAAAATAGATTTGTACAACTAATCAATACTTTCTGAGAGTTTTATTTTAAAAAATCTGCTGACAGATTACAACATCCCCCACCAAACACACACCTACACACCTAAATGTACACACTTATATTATCACATCCCCAATAAAAATATACATCAGGTCAAAACAAATGTGACAAAAGACAAAGGAACGCTTATGTGTATGTTTCTCTGAGCAGTATGTATAACACTAAATTTAAACAAGAATATTTTGTCATATTATTTGACTGGAAAAATTTAGGATATGTTGAGTTTCCTGCATTTCTTTGTTGTTTTATCTGTTCATTTGGATGAATTGTTAAACACTTTGGCCAACTTCTGTTGTTTTTCTGGGCAATAAAAATAAATTTACATGGATAAAGTTTTCCACATTATCCTGCATATAAATAGCTTAAATTGTAGTATATGGAATTGAATATAAAGAAAAAACCTATTTCCTCCATATTCAAGGTTCATATATATATATATATATATATATATATATATATATATATATATACGTATATATATATAATAAAAAACATGAAACGCACAAAGATTCTTTGACCAATGGTAATATACGAAAAATGAGCCTTGTCAAATCTAAGTCAACAATAATTAAATAATAATTAACATACCATGTCTGCTGCAAAATAAACATTAAACAGCATTTTTATTAAAACTGCAGATTGTTATGGGATGCACTTAGAAAAATGAATCACACTCATTTAATTTTTTTTCTTGAGAAATCTGATTTTGCTTCTGATATACTCCTGAAAGTTATCTGCCTTCAATTTTACTCTCAATTCACTTGTGGGAAAGACAAGCCATGTTCTATCCAACTGTACTAAAAATTTTGAGTGAACTTTTAAATTGTCGCAAGTAAAAAAAAGCGTATCAGGCATGTTTCCACCTACTGGTTTGGAGTGAATCAACCAGGCTATGCAAAGTGGTATTCAGTCAGACATTGACATTACCCATGGCTGTAAGTAGAGGTTGCAAACTTGCAGTGACCACACATCACTGGACATTAGAGAGACGTTTTCAGGATTGTGTTGGTATCGGGCAAGTAGTAATTTTTCTGTCTTGTTCACTAGTATTGGCAATGTTACATGCTGTCCCGAGACATAGAGAAAGAAATGTACAATTATTAGAGAGCGAGAGCAGCTGATCAATCCTTTGAAGTAAATGTTTGCTGCGTCAAAACTTATTTGGCAAATGTGTTTCCATCTCTCCTTCTGCGTATTATCTCTTTTTCGAAAAATAAAATAAAATAAAATAAAGCAACCCAAGCATTTGTAGGAACTTTTTTGTAAAATTGAGGATTTTTTTTCAAATTTTGCTGATTCCATTGGCCTTTTCTAATACACTACTTCAAAATGCAGATAAAACAACAACAAAAAAAAAAACATAGACGGAAACATGGCTTCAGATAAAAAGAACTGTTGAGCATTTAGAAAGAAAGTCAAGACTTCAAGTGAATAGTGATCCCAGTAAGCAAACCTGTCAAAAAGATGGTCATAATAACTGTTGGGTTAAGTAAAACATGCTATTTAAAAATAGATACTCCTTCATCTTATTGAATTTGATATGCCTCAAATTGTATCAATAAATGCCACTGAGCGTTTGTGCATGCGTACAGTCTCCTAGTTTTAGTCTATTTGACATTGAGACAGAAATCAAAAGTCATTGATAGACACTGCAAATACTGGCTTTGCATTTACACTGTCAACATTAGCCTGGCTCACTTCTCAAGAGCGAGAGGAGCAGCACTAACGCTGCTGTTCGAACAAGAAACCACCAACTTTGAATCTAGAGCAACTTGCCGGCCTTAGAAAACTTTGAAAGGTCAGCATGGCCCATTAGTGCCAGGCTGTTGTGGACAAAACAAGTTTTTTGGTGAAGCATAAAAGGGTGTGCACGAAGGAGGAAGGCGGGGGTGGGGGTTCCTGATGTCTGTGGGCGTTAACGTCACCTGGATGATTTGAGCACACTGACAAAAAAGAGTATAAATGCAAGCAAGGACCAGGCATCAGACACAACAGAAGGAAGGAAAGAACACACCTACACTGTCTAACAGAGGTGCAGAGGAGAGCAGGAGCAGACTACTGTTCATCCACCTTTTGATGATTTGCAAACAACTTATTTTGGTAAGTTCACACAAACACACACACACACACATATATATATATATATATATGATAATATTAAATAATATACTGTGTCTGCTTCAATAATAAATATATGAAATTTATTCTTTGATCTTTTACATAATTTAAACAAATTCGAACACTATTACTGCACTCTATTTTACACCATTATGATGATTGTAATGGGTCAATACAAGTCAACTGCAACAAAGCTTTTTTATGTCAGAGTAGAAAGTACATTATTAATACAAATTTATATTTCCAGTAAAACTGAGTCATGCAGTTATACTACAGGACCTTTTTCCATCAACAGTCATTCCTTGCTTTATTTAATGACCCTTAATGGTGATGTTAAATTTGATTTGTGTTATTAGGTAGGCTCATTCTGCCTGTAAAGACTTTCTACTGGCATGCCTTCATCTATAAATGTAGTTATTTTCTAATGCAAAGCCATAATTTAGAAACTCACTGTACCTGCCCTGCCCTTTAATACCAGGAATTACTGAATGCTGCATAAAATCTTGCTGACTCAAAGAGGTGTGCAGTGACGTGGTCCACTTCCAAAAGGATTAGGGCTCACAAATAATAAGTACAGTATGGTTACTTGATACATTTTGGCAAAGCAGCCTGCTGTGATATTTGAACATTGCCAGCAAAAACCTGAAACTCACTGTTTTGTGGTGTTTCACATTTCACTAATAAGCGGGACATGAGGCAGTAGTTTGCACGATTTGGGAAGAAGTCAAACTTATTTGGAAATTTCTGTAACACGATTTCTGCCAGACGCCAAGATATTTATGACAAGTCAAAACTGATGAGATTTTTTTTTTATTTCTATTTGTACCAATAATGACAAACATTGTAATAGCACAAGGTTTTCTTTTCTACGTTGAAACGTACACCAGGACAAAAAATTTAATTTGTTAATTTTTTTAGTGTAGGCATGTGTAACTTTTTAGTGGAAAATCTTTTTTTTACAATTGCGGATATTTTAAATTGGTAAAACTGTTTTAGGACAGAAAAGCTCATCTGAACTTACACTTTCACTCTAAAATTTCTTGGTCATTTTGGGATAACTACTCTGTTCTTAGTATCCACATTTCTATTAAGTACTTAGTTTCAACATTAACTCAGTATTTATAATCCCATTTAATTGTCTTACAGGTTGTTCATTTGTAGACAACAATGAGCTCCATAAGCCAATGTATCCAAGACTATATGATGGAAAGGAGGAGACGAAAGACCAGGCTAGTGAGGAAAGATGGTCGCTGCAACATTGAATATGGGAACATCAAGTACAGCACACACTTTGCCTTCCTGGCTGACTTCTGGACCACCTTTGTGGAGATCCGATGGCGTTTTGTCCTCCTCTTTTTCAGCGCATCGTTCTCCTTAAGCTGGTTCATTTTTGCACTGCTGTGGTACTGGATTGGCAGAAATAATGGAGATCTGTGGTGGCAAAACCCCCCCTCAAATCACACTCCATGTGTCGTGAACGTTTATGGACTCACTTCAGCATTCCTCTACTCACTCGAAACCCAGACGACAATTGGGTACGGGGCACGATGGATCACACCTTTGTGCCCAGGGGGTGTGACTATAATTGTTATCCAGACCCTTTTTGGAATATTTATCAATTGCTTCCTGTGTGGCGTCGTCCTGACCAAGATCTCCTTACCCAAAAAGAGGGCTAAAACCATCACATTCAGTGAGATGGCTGTCATCTCTCCCAAAAACAATTCTCTTTGCCTGTCAATCAGAGTGGCCAACATGCGCAAGACCCTGATGATTGGGAGCCAGATTTATGGCAAGTTGTTGAGAACAACGACAACACAAGATGGGGAGACCATCATCATGGATCAGGTGAACATTGACTTTGTGGTAGACGCTGGGAAGGACAACCTCTTTTTTGTATGTCCTCTCACATTGCACCACATCATTGACAAGAGCAGTCCTTTCTTTGAAATGGCTGTGGACACACTACATAATCAAGACTTCGAGCTGGTGGTCTTCCTCGATGGCACAGCAGAGTCCACAAGTTCTTCCTGCCAAGTGCGGACCTCCTACCTTCCTCAGGAGATCATGTGGGGCTACAACTTTTTGCCCATCATCTCCAGAAACAAAGAGGGTAAATACAGAGTAGACTTTTCCAACTTCTCCAAAGTGGTACCTGTGGCTACTGCACACTGTTCATACTGTTATCATAACATCAAAGGTAATCATCTTCATTCAAGGGATGGACATGACAACCTTGGCTTTGAGGTGATTGACATGAATGGTCCCATCGATGTTACCAAAGTGTGAGACTCTTGCATGAAAAACGGGTCCCCGAAAAACCTGACTGTTGGTGGTTTGGGATGCTCATGAATGAACTTCTCAAGGACAGAAAGCTGAAGGGAGTCACAAGTCAGACACCCTAATTACTTGCAATAAAATATGCCTTTTGGTCTTACATAAGATTTATATGGGTTGAATAAAAGAAACCCAAAGTACTGTTTTTTTAACTATACATTTAAACTACTATTCGTAGAATCAGATGATGGTCAGGCATGGCTGGCATGGCTGCTCAATGAATCATGAAGGGTGATGCTTGCTATTAACAAATGGCTGGACTCTGGGTCCAGTCTTATAACTGTGAGTTATTTGTGTTTTCTTCTAGAATGAAGACACTGTATTATGAGAGAACAACTCTCTTAGGCATTACTTATTTTGCCTGTGTGCAGAACTGACTGAAACACAAATAAGTTTGTAAAGTTGTTTTGTAAATGTATTTCTCAGGGGTAAGATAAATAAATAAAAACTATTTTTACACTCTAAAAATGTGTTTGTGTCATATCATCAGCTGCTCTCATAAAAAGAATTTATGCTACTACTTGCGTCTGTGTGTGCTTACTTGTCTGGGCTTCTGATTGTTAGCAAAATATCTCATAAATCTCCAACTAATTAGCCTTGATAAACACGCATGGCTATAACTTAGTCAATTTTACAAATACTGAGCTAAACTATTTTGCTGCGGTAGTAGCTGTAAGTCATCTCCAACACAAACAGAGCCAAAAAAGTATTCAGCTCCTTTAGATGTTTTAGCTTTAATTGCTACACTATATTGCCAAAAGTATTCGCTCACCTGCCTTGACTCACATATGACCTTAAGTGACATCCCATTCCTAATTTATAGGGTTCAATATAAGGTTGATCCACCTTTTGCAGCTAAAACGGCTTCAACTCTTCTGGGAAGGCTGTCCACAAGGTTTAGGAGTGTGTTTATGGGGATTTTTGACCATTCTTCCAGAAGTGCATTTGTGAGGTCACATACTGATGCTGGACAGAAGGTCTGGCTCTAAGTCTCTGCTCTAATTCATTCCAAAGGTGTTTTAATGGGTTGAAGTCAGGACTCTGTGCAGGCGAGTCAAGTTCATCCACATCAGACTCATACATGTCTTTATAGGCCTTGCTTTGTGAACTGGTGCACAGTCATTTGGATGGGTGAGCAAATACTTTTGGCAATATAATGTATTATAGATCAGTCCTTGTTAATATAGAGCTTTACCCTACATGCTGTAATGGAGTTTTAAGACGAGACTACAAGATTTTTTTTTTTTATTACCAAGAAAAAAATCATAATATTGCAAGAAAATAATCATATTAAGAAAAAAATATTATATTACAAGAAAAAAGCAATATTATTATGTGACATGTCAATGTTCCATTCCTGGGTCGGCTCGAGTGTCACTATGTTTATGAAATATGCTTTCATCCACATTATGTGAAGACTCAATCCAGCTTCATTTTACCATTTTAATTTGTAAAGTTAAATAACACTGATACCAAACACACTGATATCAAAGAGAGGTGTGCCCAAGGGCAACTGTGGCTACAATGTAGCTTACCATCATCAGTGTGAATGTGTGTGAATGGGTCAATGACCTAAGTGTAAAACGCTTTGGGTTCTGACTAGGCTTGATAAAGCGCTATATATGTTCAGACCATTTACCATTTACCATACCAAAGTATAATTTCACAAGATGCTCAGCATTCCTCATTTTAACACAGTGGTAAGACTGCTTTTTCATGTAAGAGTTTTCCTACCATTATGACTTTATTCACAATATTACAAATTTATTCTGGTAATAATAAAATTTTTCTTGTATTATTTCAACTTTAGTAACATGCTTGGCAAACACTAGCTGAGATTGCCCTCTGGTTGGCTCTGTGACGGATTAGATTTGCAACCTGTCCAGCCTCTCGAACAGTGACTGCTGGGATATGGTCACCAGTGACCCTCGTGAGTCTGAAAGGAAGAAGCGGGTATAGATAATGGATGGATGGATAGTTGAGATTGCTTCCTTTAAGCGTCCCTGTCACACAACAATTTAAACAATTTATGCAGACTTGTACAAATTGTGTTCTGAATAAATGACTCATACTGTATATTCAATCTATCGTTCGCATTACGGTATGTAATTTATGTTTAAGAGTCTTACAGTAATTTTTTTTAATTTCTTCTTCATTGTAGACATATTTACTGTTGGACACAACTTTCAGAAGTTGGCACAAGTTGTCTAAAATGTTATAGTGTGACCGGTCCTTTAGGCAGCAGCTGTTGTATGAACAGTCTCTAACGTCTCATTCGCTGAAGCTTGTAACTCTTTCAGAATGGTCACAGGTGTCTTGGTGGTCTCTCTCATTACTCTTCTTTCATGTTTTTGAGGACTCTCTGTGCTTAGTAGATTCAAACATAGTGGATTCCTTCCATTTCTTGATGATGGATTTAACAGAACTTCCAGATATGTTTAGGGTCTCAGAAATTCCTTTTGAACCCATCTCTTGATGTGTACTTTTCAGTATTCATTTTCTAAATTAAATTAGGACAGTGAATGGGGTGAATGTTTATGCGATCACTTTTTTATGTTACATGTTTGTTGACTGTTTTATAAAAGTTTTATTTAAATTTGCTATTGAAAGATTTTGAAAGCAAAAGTAAATTTGTATTGACTTAAACAGCAGTAAAAGCATAAAAAATTTAAATGGGTGAATATTTTTATAGGCACTGTAGTCTGAGCACCAATGTATTGCACTAAAAACTTTTTCATGCATGATAGCAGGCAATTTGCATCACATTTTTTTTTGTAATTCATGTCTTGCCAAATTAAAATGTCCTATTCGCTGATCCTAGAGGTCAAAGCACAAAAAAAAAATGAAAGAAAAAAAGACCATGTTCCAACCCTTATATTGGCATCTTATCTGTAAACAAAGTGAAGTTGTGAAAGCAAACAAGATTATGAACACTACACATGAGAAGTGAAATAAACACCGATGGTGTTCATAGTTTCATCAGCAAGTTTTAAACATGATACCAGAACTATCTTTATGCAGAACTAAGACATACAGCTTAGATACTTTAAGGTCTTATCAGTGAACCTCCCTTTGCAGCCTCTCTAACGGAGTTGGTAAGTCTTTAGATCAGATGTCTTCAACCCTGTTCCTCGTGACTGTCCTGCATGTTTTAGATGTTTCTCTGATTCGGAACACTTGATTCAAATAACTAAATTACCTACTCAGAATGTCATCATGTTTAGCATAAGCCTGTCAATCACTCATTCATTTCAGTCAGGTGTGTTGAAGCAGGGAAACATCAAAAACATGCAGGACAGTGGATCACGAGGAACACGGTTAAAGACTTCTGCTGTATGATAATGTTGGATTCTGCAACCAGAAATGTTGCCAACCATGTTAGAATAAATTATTATATAATTGAAGTGTCTGAAATACAAATTTTGGAAACAAAGATAACTCTATGTTGTAGTTATACTGGTAATTTTCAAGCTTTTAAAAACTCAAACTGTGTTCTGTTGGAAAATGAATAGTCTTAGAGTAACTGAGTCAACTGTTCAAAACTGAGATTCAATGACTCGAATTCTATTACACGGAACCACAAGAATTATTTTATTTTTTCTTGTCTGAAGGTTTAATTAATGCGTGTAGTTAAATAAAATCTCATTTAGGATTTAACATTTACATGGCAACTAACAAACAGTGCAATCTGGGTGGTATGAGTTTATCCACAGCATCAGCATTCTGTCATAACTTAGATTTCAATCATTTAGATTTTACACGAGTCCGGGTGGCATGACTAAGCCAACATCAGTGTTTTCAATTCATAAAAATGTGTCTTGTTGTGTTTGGTTGAATATGTCGGTGTTTTCAGTATTTCTTAATCTTTTTCTCAAGAGAACAAAGATCATTGGATATTATTTTGTTAAATGGTCATTCACATTTTATGTAAAATTTGCAGTTTTACATGATTGCAGGTGACTTACATTATGTAACTTGTGATCTTTAAGCCATTACATGCCAACAAGAGAAAAAATTCTCCAAAGCTTTTAAAGAAAAAAAATATATACATATTTTTTTTTCAGTATAAACCATTTGCAACCTCATAGCTGACATTTGACCCTCATTACGATGGTAAAACAACAAGTAAAGTCAGATACCACTCTACACAAAGTATTGTATTTAGCTGTATTCTTTAACAACATCAGAAACAACAAAGATCACGCCCAGGTGGGTTTACTGGACAACTGTTGTGTTAAACAAATATACTTCTTTTCTGACAAAGAAAGTTTGTTTCCATTTAAATATACGTATAAGTGGTCTTATTAAAAGTACATAAAAATAATTATTTTTTGATAAAAATAACCTCTGTATTGGTTATTTCTTTTCCCCCCGATGCAATTCAAACTTGTTTATGTACTTTCTGTTTGTAGCTGCTTTAGAGCCTGATCAAAGTTTGTTGGTTACAAAATTAGGATAAAGTCTTGAAAACTTAGATAAACCAGTAAAAACAGTTCCATTTTCCTTTTAGTTTCTAAAGAACTAAGTAATATCGTGTGAAAGAGCAAGCTCTGCATATAATCTCCACTGTCATGGACCGAAGATGCGATGTTAGAAAACAAAACAACAATTTAAATATGCAGATAAGGTCTTTATCTGTTCAAAATTCTATTACAGCCAAAAGCAGACAGGGGAAGCTTATTAGAGAGGTAAAAACATTTATTTGGTCACATTTTCCTATACAAAAGCCCTTTTTCAAAAGGTTTTACTTCATACATTGCAGGAAATACAATAATAATAATATTAATAATAATAAAAATATTAATAAACGGTTTAATTGTAAAGATATACACATTATATCCAAAATACATTGCATATATGAAGTAGCATAGATCCCTTTTTATTTAAAATGCTTATAAAACATGACCGTTAGGGGTACATAAAATATATTTTTTATGCTACAAAGGACATATTCCCTTTTAATTTGTTCTTTTAAAGCTATACATCTGCAAAAGGATCTGGATGTAAGTAATAACACTGCTTAAATGCATATAAAATACCTGAAAATTTTGAAAGCACAGGGCCAGCTAATTATAGGCATTAAAGGAATGTGACGATGGAAACAATCCATCGCCAACACCTTTTTGCACACAAAGTAAAGAAATCCACATTTGGACACAAATAGGCATTTGTGGTTTTTTGGAATACAAAAAATATATATTTACAAAGATATCTTTACTACTTAAAGGCACTTAGAACTTTACAACCAGTTCAAAAAAATATTTTAAAAAGGCTAATTCAGCATTAGGAGAACAAAAAACGTTAAAGTGTATTGCCCAAATGTACAGATATTGAAAAAAAAAAAAAACACTTCAAATGCTTAACAAACTACGTATCAGAAATGGACTCAAAAGTTTTGCATTTTTGACCGAGGTCAACTCGTATTAATTATCTTGACTTTCTTATACTGTGTCACATATGAAAATAACTCTGCATAATTTATACAGTAAGTTGCTTTAATGCCTAGTTGACTGATGTTTATAAAATAATAAAACATAGGTCTGACAAACGCACAGCGTTTGCGAATCTGAGGACTTCTTTGTTTCATCTCGTCATACTTCATTGGTTCTTGTTCTCCAAAAAAAGTACTTACTTCCAAGTACTTTATTTTCAAGTGTCCATTTTCATTTTCTCCATAGAAATATTTTCGATATTAACAGCTCTGAACACCTGAAGAGGGAAATAATTTGGACAGTTTGTGACATGATGATGAAGAAATCTCGATTTGAAATTCATTAGCATTTTGCCGGGCTTAATGATCAGTAAAACTGACATTCAGAGAAACACACTGCCCTTATATTACGAACCAGCCATGGTGAAAATGCAACGTGGTTGTCTTTAAACATGACTTTATGCCAAGCTACTTCTCAATACGGACATTTACAGTCCTGACTGGCCTACAAAGAGAAAAATGTGGCAGCTAAAATCAAAAAATCTTTGGCAAAAATTGTGCCATCTCATCCTAAATGATGACAAAGACATGGAATAAATCAGCAGTTAAACATGGCACTGACTCAGTAAGGTTTAGGGCTTTGATTTTGAGCATGATAGAAACTGAAGGCACTTTGCACAGAACTTCCAATAAAACAATAGCAACACAATCACATAAACAAAAGGGACTTTCATGTTTTAGACGTACAAATTTAAGTAAAATTGTTGATTGTTTTTTACAAAATAAACACTTCAGATTTTTCCTTGTGCACATATTTCACAAACCAGAAGACATTCACATTAATACTGATATGGTCGAGCAACAAACAATCTTGAAATGGTTAAGAAGGCAACAACACTGAAAACACTTAACAGCTCTGTGTGTGGCCCACTGAAAACATTTGACCTGGGTGGAATTACTGTAACAAATTGCTGCAATTATACCTCAACTTGGCTTCTGCAACACCACTGACTCAACTCTGCTGCACGTATTCACCCTGTCGTCTCCCTCAGCACCACACGAAACACACTGAAAACACTAAGTTAATTCAGGTCAGCAAAACATACAGCGCTTCATCATCCTATGGCATTTCGCTCTTCCTCAAATCTATGGCCTTCCAGTTTGGCACATTGAATGGCATATTCCAGTTGCCAAATTTTTATTCAGTGCTAAAAAAAATTCATTTTACGAGAGCTCCTCCGTGTCCACCAAATTCTAAGGAACTCTACATGTATATAACAATATGCAGAGAAATGGATGGAAGCAATGGTAGAAACCAGAAAATGGCAGTAGACAAGAGACAATGGCAGATGCTTTCAAGCTCAATGTACATAATGCACTGAGAAAGGTGTAGCTTGAGACCCATAAGTAGCAGGTCCATGTCTGGTATTGTAGCATAGCAAAAAGGCAAGCAAACTCAAGTTCATCACCTTCCTTCAGGCTATGTGACACTTTTAGAAGGAACATTATGCTGACTTACAGGTGAAGATTTCAGAAAAAAATGACAACAAAAGGCACAGAAAACTCAGATGTGCATCTATAAAACAATCAGTTGCTAGTCTTGTAAAAGTTAAGTAGTATTCCATTTTGAACCATAGTATCCAGTTTATAAAAATTTACACAACCCCCCGACTCAACTTAATGTCTTTTTCAGTTCAGTTTCAGTTCAGTCTTTGCTCTAGTTAGGAGTGCAGGTCAGCATTTGTGGTAAAAATGGTGGATTTTTAAAGCCGATCAATGGTCAGGGTAGGTTGCTTTAATAGTAACCGCCCAGATGGGATGGCACATGAGTGTTAGGATGGCGAGGGACATTAGGGTTGGGGTAGATGCTTGCAGTGGGTGAGCTCCAGTACTGAGCAGTGGGTCCAAAGAAATTGGAGGAGGTGACTGGCATGGATGAAGGGTGCGGAGATACAAAGTTGACTTTCTGCTGATGGGCGTGGTAGGAAGGCACGTAGGTTAGGTCTGATGGGTACTTGTACATGGACGACTCGGTGGGGTGTGGCTGCAGTGCCTGAGCAATGCCATGGAAGTCGAACTTGTAGGCATAGCGCTTGCCATGAACCTTGGTCATGATGTTTTTGTCATAGTAGTAGCGCAATGCACGGCTAAGCTTGTCGTAGTTCATGTTGGGCTTGCTCTTACGCTCGCCCCAACGCCGCGCCACCTCATCCGGATCCGTCATTTTAAACTCGCCGTTGGTTCCTTCCCAAGTGATGCAGCCGGCGTTGGCACTGTCAGACAAGAGCTCCAGAAGGAACTGCCAGAGTTGGATCTGACCTGACCCTGGAAATGGACACAAACACAGGTAAGTTGCTCACTGTTTTGTCTAATCACAATGGATGGATGATAAAAACTTAAACATGTCAATGATCTAACCTGGGTTGGCAAGACGACTGCTGGTAGGCCCCAGAATCTGGTAAGGGTCTGTGGATAAATAGGAAAGTTTGTTAAACTTTAGTATTGTGTTCAATCTTACAAAAAGTAAAAAAAAAAAAAAAGTTAATTTTTACTATACAGTGAACCCCACAAAGTCATGTTTCATAGTTTGTGGACTCAGTTTTCTACAATTTGATTTTCATTGGACCTAACCACCTATAGTTTGCAGTAACCCTTGCAATTTTGCAGAAACTGGAGATACTTGCACAGTCAATATCCTTAATTTTAGTATATACCCATACATACTGAGCCACCTTAATGCACGGGCCCCTGAGCTGAAGCCCAGGGGCCTACGGCATTGGGGGTCCTACCATTTTGAGGTCATGATGAGCTGAAAAATCTACTTTGTTTCATAACTTGTCAGGTTTTCTGTCAATCATTACAAATGCTTATTTGTGGCCACTGATTGGTCCAAACTAATATTAACCCACGTGGGCTCACATAATCTGACCAATGAGAATGTGTATTGTTAGTTTGGGTGCGTGTTAGGGGGCGTGTACTTTGATGATTGACTGACAGCTGCCAACATGTCCTGTCAAGGAAAAAGTTTGTGAGCGGTGGTCCGGGGGGTGCTTAATAAAGTGAATAAACTGTATTTGTTAGAACAAATTTCAAGGAATATTAAGCTACTGACACTGGCACACCCTTTTTTAACCAACGGCCTAAACAGATGAAATTGCAGAAGATTTTTACTGCCTCAAATGTCCTGAAAGAAGGAGGCGCGTCTCGCGCAGGTGGATGCTACATTAGTGAGAGAGGAGCAGATAAAGGCTGTGTCACACTGGAAGATTTTACAGTTGGACGATTTTCAAAGACTGAGAGACCCCACACGTGATGATAAAAAATCATGGATATACCAGGTTTGGTCCTGCAGTGTGTGGTGTACAGCCACAAGGCAAGAGACAACACACCACACACGAAAACATATTTAATTCATTAACGTTCAGATGTCAGATGTGAAAACACGCGAGAATTTAGATGTCAGGGGAAAAATCGCACATGACCTCCAGAGACATGAGTTCAAAGTAAATAAACATTTGCGACTAGAATTAAACAATATTGATTGTTTGTGGACTATTTTTATCAGAGGAAAAACCATTCCATAGGGCTTTTAACATCCAGTACACTCTCTGGTGAGTCAAGACAGTTTTTTATGTCTGCTGTGATTCCCCTCTGTGTTTACAACACCTCGCTTTCTGATTGGCTGCACGTCTATTCAACAGGCTGCAGCTTGTTTGTTCTTGGGTGAACACCACACACGCTGTGATATCGGGCCAAAAAAATCAAACATGTTTAATATCGTCGATTTGAGGTCAGGGCTGTCCTTTCGAGCCGACTAGATCACTCTTAACTCACCACCCATAGCAGGAACATCTGCTATGATTATCTTTAGAACCATCACGATAATCTGGATGTCCTTAGGATTGTCGGAAGGGTCAGAATTCGGCACAATTATCCAGACGTGTGACGCAGCCCTAAGTGGAGGAGTACAGCAGGAGCAGAGAGGACTAGGGAGGGGAGACAGGTCTGGTGATCACCTGTAAAACACTGACCTGGGTCACCTGATCATTGTGTACTGTAGTTTACTGCTAACTGAGCACACTCACTACATGCTGTATGAGTGTGAGTGGAAGGGTAAATGAGGACACAGATTGGGTAGTTAAGCACTTTCAGTATCCTGATTGGTTAGAAAGGTGTTGTGTAAATACAGTCCATATATCCTTTTTTGGTCTGAAGTGTGCTCAGTGTTAAAAAACTTGTAATATGAGATTCATTTTGCATAACCACTACAGGATTCCAAACCTGGGGGGAGGGGTGTCGGGGGGGTCAACAGGACCTCTTAGCCCCGGGGTTTACCAGGAGGTTAAGTAAGCCCTGCACACTTAATACCATATTTTTTTTTATTAAATTAAATTAAATTACATTTATACAGGACTTTTTGTATTAAGAGCATATTAAGGATTTAAGTTTTAAAAATCAGCATTAAATGCCCCTTTTTTTGACCACATTCAATATTTTTGTTTTCTTCACAATTTGCAGGTGCTCTAAGAAAGAAGCCCCACAACTTTTGTTTGTTTGTTTGTTTGTTTTTAGGGAGGGGGGGGTGTGATTGTAGAACAGTGAGAATAAAATGCAACAATTCAGCCCATATTATTTTATAAAAACTGATAATTTGTGTTTTTTTCTTAATACTTCTACTGGTTTATAAAGGTGTTTACACATGTTTGTACTCATACATACCATTTCAGCCACTGTATCCAAAAATAAAATAAAATAAAATTCTATTGTAAATACAATCAAAATATACCTGACTGTCCTGTGTATCAACATGACATAAACAACATTTTCAAGCTGTCTAATGCAAAGTTGCTATATAAACTAACAAATACATTTTCAGTCCCTGCTAACTCTACATTGGCCAATAACAATACAAAATGAGCCATTACCTGGCTGAGCTCTGGGCTGCTCAGTGGACTTGGTCACATTCTGATTTAGTACTGGTGAGCCTGCGGAGAGAAAGGGAGGCAATCATTGGTTGCCAAGCGGGAGACAGAGAGGGAGACATAAAAAGATGCAGAGAAAACATTAATGGGGGTGGCCAGAGATAACCAAACTACACATCTTGAAGGCACGTCAGCAGGAGTCCAAAGTAAATAAGGCAGTGGCTGAATCAACTTCGTTGGCCTGTGTAATCTGTAGGAGTCTGTCCCACATGTCTAGACTCTGGATGTTAGACGTTCACCTCCTGTGTTGCAGACTTTGGATAATAGTATTAGCTAACTGTTTGGGAGCTGAAGCTGGAGCTTCATACTCTGTGATAACGTTCTTTTGGACTTGTAAACAGTCAAAGTGAACCCCTTTCCCACAGTCTGTAGTAAAGTCAGAAAGTTAAACAAATCTTTGACGAAAGCTGTGGCCTTACCTTTGCCACTGTGCATGTTGCTGGACCACCCTGTCCGCCGTACAGCATCATATGAAGGGTCTGATAAGAGAGGAAAAAAAAAAAAACAGTTTTATTTATATATACATAATATTGGTGTACACTGCCTTTCTGAACAGGAAAATAAATCTTGAAATTGGATATTGTTGTAAATAGCTCATTGTACAGGTTTAGTTTTAAGAAAAATAATTAGGTTTGGTGAATTTACAAGCCACCAGCGAGTTAGCAAATTGACTAAAAAAAACAAAATTATAGTGAACTGCTTCCATTTTCGTTAATTTAAATACTTTACAAAACATCTTTACATTGTCTTCAGTTTCATATTGCACCAACCATTTTAACTTAAAAACAAAAGTACATGTAAGTAAGGGTTTATCAAAAATGATATTTATGTACCGCGCAAATGGATGTGTTTTAGGACAGCAAAAATTAGCTTTGGTCTTAGCCTTTTGTTAGCTACTGTAACTGTAAGCTCATCAATTTTGTCAGAACTAAACTCTGTTTCTCCATACTGAAGTTATTCAAAAAGCTGTGACATTTTAATTGTTCATAACTTTCCACAGAACCCTATGGTTTAAGTTCAGCTGTTACAAACTCTAAATTCATTCAAAACACAATCACAAACACGGTTCATAAATCACATGTGTGAAAAGTATTTCAATTTGTTGTGTGCTAGATGGTCACAGAAGCAGTTACAGACGGTAAATAACACAAATAAATCCATCAGAAAATGGTTAACAATTTCCTACACAGGATATCTGGACATGGTCACGTGGTTTAGTTTGGCTCAGTGTGGTGGGTAAAATGTCAATGGCACAATCTTTCATAAAGAGCGCCGTTGACTGAGCAGCTTGCAACACCCCAACCACAAATAAAAGGACTGATGCAAATGAAGGTACAAGTCACACACACGTGCACACACACACAATCATACACACACACAAAGAGTATGCCAGCAGATTACATAAAGCATTAACAAATGGCCAAACTGGCCCAGTTTGGATGGGACCTGCCTGCTTTGTGTCTGTCGCATGAAGCTGGACAGAAGCCACAAACAATCAATCACTCTGACACGAGTGCATGCAACCAAGGCTGTGGCGTTCCCCCGGCAGTGTCTCAGAGAGTAATACCCAGCTATACACACTCTGCACCTGGCTGGCACCAATAATTAGCTCCATTATTAAAGGCTAAAACTGATTGCCAGAACACAGGGAAATATGATAATTAATGTGGTCAGATGGGCTCGACTCACTCATCATAGTGAGCGATTCTTTTATTTTTTGTCAGCAGTGTTTCTCTCAGAGGACTGCGGATAGAGACGGTGTGACGTCGTTGTTGATGCGATCAGCGAGCTGCTGCAAGGTCAAGAGGCGATTTAATTTCCCAGCAGTGCATGCTGAATGTTAAACTGTTAAAAACTTTAAAGCGTAGTTGACACTTTGTGGCTTGAAACGTCACTAAAAGTTTTTTTTTTTTTAATAGGGCACAAAAAGTGGCATGACGACTTTTCGTTTTAAAAAAACTGCTTTTGCGGTTTAATATGCAGACATGGAGACCCTGCTGCCTCACATTATGACATGTTTAGAAAACGACCTTAAACATGAAGATTATTTTTTATCTGTATGCATTTGATTATGCATGAAAGCAAACAATCTTATTTACTTCAAAGACAAGTATAGTCTTTAGATGTCATTTTGACCCGTAACCTTTTCAAAACACGTCATGTTTCTACACGTCACAACACTGCCCTCTTGTGGACAAAGATAAAATGACAACTTTGTGTGCTCGTAAATAGTTATTATAGTAACTTAAGAAATAAAATCAAGTTAGCAATAAAAATGCAAAAATCTGTTCACTTCAAATGTCTCTTGGGTTTTCAATAGTTTTGTTCTACAGGTTTTCTTCTTCTACGCAGGATATTCTCCAAAAACTGAACCTTACCAGCCCCTTCCCAAAATGCCTATACTTTTTATTAAGATTATTATTGCTTTCTAAACCCCTGAGGCTTCCGCAAAAGAGTAATTTTTACAAAACTTGCTGACAAGATGCCAGTAAATGAAGAAAAAGTCTGTACACGGTCAAATAAAAGGAAATAAAAGATACCAGCTTTTTGGCATAAAAAAATATTAGAATTTGATGAAATGAAAGAGAGTGTAACAGAAACACACACGCACACACATATAAAGGTAAGGAGGAACAAATACCAAGAATGCTGCTGTGGCTCAGAGTGGCTGTCAGGTTCAATCTGGTGTGGGCCGCAGGATAGCCAAGGAGCAGTGACGGGGGGGCTGTGGTGGTGGGGAGTCCTAGGAGACTTGCGTTTCCTGCCTGCTTCTCCTGCAGACAACCTCTCTTTGTTTTACTGGCCCTCCCCCCCACCACCCGTTTACTCCCCACCACCAGTCCTCTCAATAACACCTCACCCACACCAACCAATCCCCAATCACCCCGAAATATAGAAGTAAAGAAAAAGCCCACCGGGGGCTACCTCTGTACGTGCAGACAGGAGTTAGAAGTTGTTGGTGGAGGAGAACCAGAACAAAGAGAGATGAGAGAGAAAATGACAGAGAACGGCAGACAGATGAAATATATGGAGAAAACAAAGGAAAAGGCATGTGACAGAGAGAGAAAGAGAGGGAAGAGAAAAGCACAGGGTGAAAAGAAAAAGAAACACTGAGTCAGACAAAATGCAACTTTGGAATTTGAAAAGAAAACAATGGCAGCAAACCCGGCTCCTGTCTGGTATGGGCAGAGGGAATACCCGATTCTTCCACGCCTTCAATAGAAGGGTTTAACTTTCAAAATGATTTTCTTTTTGTTTTACGCGAAACCAACTCAAGACATAAAGCCAATAATCTCATAATGAATGTAAAACTCAAGCCCTTCATCTATTTCATGCTGTCACTGTTCTGGTTAATTTGCTGAATAAGAAATATGGAAGTAGAAAAAAAAATTAAGTAAAAGAGATGCAGATGCACAATGTCCAAAGCCCAAAACGTTCGAAAGACGAAAGGCGCTGCCAACATAGACATGAACATGTGTACAGGGAGAAGCCTCATCCCTCAGCTCTGTACACCCTGTAACCCCCCCTTCCCTCCTCCCGCCTTCATTTTTCCAGGCCTCGCTCTGACGGCGACTTGAGCCAGTTTCCACTCTGGTCTCGGGTGTGGTGCGCGCTCCTGGGAGACTTCAACTGCAGGATCACTTAGTCAAAACAAGACCAGAACACGAGACAGAAAGGAGGAGTGAGAAAAAGAGAGGGCAATGAGGGAGAAAAAAAACAAAAAAAAATGAGCAACCAAGGCAAGAGTGTGAAACAGAGGCAGACAGGCAACGGACAGAGTCTGACTTTGACTCTGAGTCTGTGGCCAGCAAGTAAAAAGCCAGACAGGCTAAACATTTTTTAATGCTCATAATACAGGTGCTTTAAAAAGCCATCTGTGTGTGGATGGAGCCATGAGAGGAGGAGAGAGATGTTAGACAGAAGTTTGAAGCAAAAGACACAGTGGGCGAACCGGAACATCTGAAACACTTGTTTAAATAAAGGCTTAGCACAGGGGTCTGCAACTTTTACTATCAAATGAGCCATTTCTGCTCCTCAGCTCACTAATAAAATGTGTCCAGAGCTGCAAAAATGTGCTCCAACTGTTCTTATCAACTGGTGGTCCGTGGGCCATTTCGAGTTTGTTGAAGTGGCCTTTGCCAGCCAGTGTAAGTGACATTATAAAACTAAACTTATGTAGCGAATTTTACCATTTATTATTATTTTTACACTTCAGGATGAAAGAAAAGACATTCATCTAAGTAAGAAAAAAATTGTACATAGTTTATACCAAATTTTATAAAAACAACTGAACTTTGCAGACATATTTTTGTTACTAATTCTTCCTATTATTATTATTATTTATCCTTAAAGGTATTTAAAGGTAACTTTGATAGATTTGAGAGAAAGAAGGCTGGAAGTTAAATACTGATGTGGGCAAAAGGCTACTAGCGTAATCAACATGTTTCATGCTTTGTATTAATGATCATACAATTGTAAACAAATTGACAGGAAAAGTGCTAAATATAGCCTTTGTTGTGAGTATAAAAAAAAAATCAATCTCATGTTAGCTTCAAAGAGCCACTGCAGAGGTACAAAAGAGCCAGATATTGTAGACCTGTGGCCCAGCATGTACTGCAGGAATACACGTCACCCACCATCTTTCATGACAGTTTTAAACTCAGATCATCCTAAATTGAGAAAAAATGGCCTAATAGCTATTTACTGTAAGTCAAACCTTAATTTTGATTTCATAGCAGTAACTTCATGCAATACAGCAATTGTTCCCATCTTCAATGAGACTACTTTAAGGGATGGGCTAATAACAAGAACTTCGATTGTTTCTTCTTTAAAAAAAACGCATGTGAAAAGTACGCACATAACAGAGATCCTTTGACATTAATTTGGTGGTAAAGTGATACTGTATGTTGGAACATCATTTTTTATTGAGAAACATGCAAGACATACAGTAACACATGCTGCTAAGTGAGAAAAAAAAAACAACCCACACACTTGCATCTGAAGGAAAACAGAAGACCAAGACCTAAGATCCACACACAGAGCCACACACACTTACACTCACACACAGAGTTCATAGCCACTGCATTCCGTGTTTTATATGCTCTCGTTTATTCCTAACATTGCATTTTACACGACAGAATCTGGTGCAGATTAAGGCTTGTCTCCTGCAGTACACTTGTGCTTACTCTACCCCTCAGAGCCCGTGTGGTATTTGACTGTTCTCTAAAGGCAACATGAACTCAAACATCTGGCAGCGCTTGTCTGCACAAACGCTGATAAAGGCTTTTTCTAAAGCGGGAGAGCACTTCTTGTAGAGTCACAAGCTTCTGGCTTCGACGTCTCATCTTGATATTCTGTACCTTTGGATTACAAATTCATTCCAATCGAGCTGAATCAGATCAAAATATTCCGACTGAGATGGAAAGACGACTCATTTTTTATTCCGATGTATCTTTATTTCGATTGGCCATTTATTCTGATTACTTACTTCCATGTAAACTTATGTTTGTTTGAGCATTATTTACCAAAATATCTCATTAAATATTGGACCAATTTTAAGGAAAACTGCAGAAAGTAAGTATTTGCTGTGCACCTACAACTGAGTAACTTTTTGAACAAATCCAATCCCAAAAACATGATGAAACAGATCAACTTTATCACAAACGAAGTTAAACCTTTTGAGCTGGAATGTGGTAGTAGCTGCACAACCTACGCTAAGTGCAATGTGTCAGAACATTAACAATATTTTCAAGGCTTGATGAAAATAACTACATCTTTCTTTTTTTTTCCAACACAAGATGATCTTAGTCTAAAACTCCTGCATGAAAGGGAGCGGGTGATAGGCATTCTGCTTTTCATTTCAGGTTCCTTTCAAATGAACGGAGTTCGTTTGTAGGCTTTGCACAGAACCAGAGGTGGAGTCAGTGTTCCAGGAGCCCTTTATAGAAATCACCACTCGTGAAAAAGGAAATACCCTTACAGGGAGTAGACCCAGTGTTCCTGCCAGTCCAAATACCTGGTGCTGAGAAACCAGGAAGACCGAGGTCGGGGGTGACGGAGCAGAATCTTATCTGGCCTAGGCTGTTGGTCTATTAGTACGAAAATGGGCGAGAACCAGTGCTCGCAGCCTGGTAACTCTCACCGCTGGAGGTGGATGGAGAGAGAAAGGCAGAGGGCATTCTCTGACACTTATCACACTGAGTATTTCCTCTGGCCCCTGCCTCGATCGGGCCCCTCATCCTGTGAGCAGGGCTATCACTGTTATTGCAGTCCTTTCTCTCCACTCTGGTGGTGACACTTTATAGCAATTGTAAAGGATTACTTTTTTTCTTTCTTTCTTTCTTACAGATACGCAGCCTTTGCCTGTTCAAGTCATGTCAGCATAAAGTAATGTTTTTAGAGTGAGAAGTTATCGGAGGGGAAAGAGACAGTCATCCTGAGCATATTGTTCGTGGAAACTGCTCAGCTATGAGAGGTTTTGTTTAAAGGATATGTTTTGGATTCCTTACCAGTTTGTTTTTGGAGTTCACCATTGAATCCTGTAATGTTTCATTAAAAAGTTATTGCCACCAATGAAGGTGGAGCTTTATATAAACTGACTGATTCAGCTTATATTTACCAGAGATTGAGGTAGAATTTGATGTGGCAGCAGCTGCTACTCATCATTAAATTATTGTCTGAGAATACATTAACTTTAGAAATACTCTGTTAGCAAAATATCTAACAAACACAGCCTAAACTCAGTTAATGTTACAGATTTTGAGCTGAAGTAGTAGAAGCTGACCATTGTGCTCAAAACATACTTTTAGAGCAACACATTGTGAAAAGTCTTTGCTTAAAACTTTAGCTTTAACTGTTGGAGTCAATTAGTACAATTTAGTATACACCAATAAAACTGTCAGAAAGTAACTTATGTATTTACATCTACAATTCAATGACTTTTAGAGTCAACTTAATTCAAAATGGCTGCCAAGGCTAACAGACTTTAGCTTACACAAAAAAGATTACACATCAGTCATTTTAAAATATATTGAGCTAAAATCTGGTGCAGAAAAAGCTTTACAAATCACACAGCATCATGCAAAATATAATGTTACACAAAATCTTTTTACGGTAGGATCAAATTGTTTCAACTCCATCATTTCTCAACATAAATGTAAAACTTAGACATATGAGCAAACACAGGATACACTTTGAAGTGAGGAAAAGTATGATCAATGAATATCTCACCTGTTGTAAATACTGAACAATCTCATTTTGGAGATATTCTTTAGTTTAATTGGATTGACAAGCTCAACAAACTCCAATCTAAAAACTTGCTCAAATTAGCTGCTGGTTCCTCAGTCTGGTCAGAATTTAACTCTTCCTCCAAACCAAGATCGTTAAAGGAGTTTTTCCTCACCTGGCACCAATTCTTCAAGCAGACCACTCTGACTGCTGTCTGTAGCAGGTGAGTTACTCACTAATGATGAGTACTGTTCACAGCACCTCATTCAAAAATACGTACAAATCAGACAACCATCCAAACTCCCACTCACACGGTAACCAATTAGAATCCTCAGTTAATATAAAAAGCATAATTGTTGGAGCAAGGGAGCAAATCAGAGTACCATAAACCCACACTGACAACTCTGTAGCTGAGTTCTGACCCTGAAACCTGCTTGCTGTGAGGCAACGACTCCAACCACTGCTACAAAGATGGAGTTAACTCACTTTAAATAATAGATGTTGACTTTTCCTTTACAGAAAAAAAAAAAAAATATATATATATATATATATATATATAGATATATAAATAGCCCAGACAAATAATACTGAAGTTAATGTTCGGTTAATTTTTTTATTTAGAATTTATTGAAGTGCATAATTTACACATAATGGCTTAATTTTGATGGTGACATGAGGTTCATTATGTGATGCAAATTTTGAAAGTGCAAAGTGTGATAAAGTTCAGCATCAGCCTGTTTAGTCTCACTTTAGCTTTCTTATCAAATGTTTTACCAACTACTCCTGCACATCCAGTCATTTCCACAGGCAGACAGCCTTTTGTCTACCATCTACTGTAAGTACACGCTGCTGTTTCAGCACCTGCCTGTGATCCATCCAATAAACAGCCTCATTCATGTCTTCTCTTCTATAATCACAGCATGTGAAATCTGTTCGTACCCCCGCCTCTATAGAAACAAACAAACAAAAATAACCAGGAGTCTGCTTTTTTTTTTTTTTTGTCTGGGTTGTTAATACACCTCTGTTCTCTGAGCTCCTCTGTGTTGTCACAGCGTTCAGGTAGCAGCCATGAATGGCTCAATCTGCTTCAGCGGCTCAGCTCCAATCATTTCTAACTACACAAAAGCTGCACCTGCCCGGAGCTTTGTCATCCGCAATCAGTCACTGCATCTGCTTTGGTTTTCTGAGTGCTCTAATTTGTAAAGTGCGTGGGCGCTTTGTCTGGGTTTTGATTTGCATCTCTGAGTCAGGAGGATTTGTCATCAGGGTTGACAATTAATGTTGTTGTTTTCAGTTTATTTTAGTTGTATTTAGCAAAACTGTTTCCTTTTTTCTCCCCAAAATGGTCAACATTGACATCTGTGTCAAATCAGACCATTTATGGAAATTTGAACTGATTGACATGAGTTGCCATAGCTGTTTTCATGCAAAATGTCTGATCTGACATTTTATTTTATTATTGAATTCAAACAGATTTTGTGTTAATTCAACATTTGCAAAGCGGCAATCATCAGAAATGGCAGATCAATAAAAATTAATTTGTAATTTGCCTAAAACTGAACTCATCAGATCTATATATTGCTTTTCCCAGACACTCAGATACATTTGTTTATGAGTAAAAATCACACCACCCTGCAACAAAATCTGTTCCCAGTGGGTTTTTTTCTTTTTTTTAACTGAATAAAGAGAATAAAAAATTACAGAATATTTCCCCCAAAAGAATCTGTTTGTGACCAAATTGTTTTTTTCACAATCACAATCCTTTTTGCTGTCATTAAGTACATAATATTTTTCTTGAATGAATGAATGAATGAATGAATGAATTAAATTTGAATTGAAATTTGAAGCTTCACTATACCAAACTTTATGAGGTCCTACTCAAAATTGTTTCTGTGGCAGCAAATAATATGTATCGTTAGTTAAAACAAAATGTGTTTCTGTGACAACAATAAAAATCTGAAAGATCTTTAGATAAAAACAAGAGACATTTTCTTGATAATCTTAATCACACCACAGGTTTCATCTATAGTGGACAAATAATATGTACATTTTTTCCTCTATGAAATTACTTATTTGAGCTCAGATCAGTAAAGCTTACAAAATTAAGAGAGAGAGAGAGAGAGAGAGAGAGAGATCTAAAGGATATTTACAGTTTATGAGAAAAACAGTATCACAACACTGAGTTATTTATTTTTATTATTATTCTCCTGAATTTCTAATCCCATATTTTGTGGGAATCATTTGTGACCAAGACAAACACAACTAGTTAACCAGCAGTGAACGAAACAGAAAGGTCAGAAACTCTCCTAGATATAAGAAGAAGGTGGAAAAATAATAATAATAAAAAAAGAGTATACCTTCTTTGGCAGCCAGACGTGGGGAGGGGTCTGTGTGAGATGGTGTATTGTAGGATAATGATGAACTACCTGAAATGAAAAAAAAAGTATAGAATTAGATTATTATGTAAGTACAAACAAAACTTATGCAGGAGAGCCTAAAAAATAAATGACTATTGATAAGAGCGCTTCATTAAACCAATAAAGTTCAGCTTTACTAACTTACTTTAGATGTTTGTTTTAAAAATATCTGATCTTGCAGAAACTGAATTCTATTCATATACATTTGCATAATGTTCAGAGCAAAATCAGAGCACAAAAAGCTCCTGAAAGTTAATAGTGACCAGCAGGTGACAGCAGAGAGTCCAGCTTCTTTATTTTAAAGCTGCACACTGTTTTGCTGTTTTTTCTTATTTACGTAATGATAACAAAAATAAAAGTTTGTTTCAAGTATTGGTACCCACAAAATAAAAGCAAATACAGCCCAAAGTCAGACCTTAAAACAGAGAAAAAAAAGCTTCCAGAGCTCCCTCAGTGTTTTCAGTGCCAGTGCTGCTCCTGGGAGGTGAGAGTCCTCGTATGGCTGCCTGCTCACTTCACCTTATGGAGCAGAGAGCTCTGCACTGCATTCCTCCACTTACTCAGGCACTCTGGGCGGCACCAAAATGCTCTCTTAATTTTAGCTGCCCCAAGGCATAAATCAGTGAGTGGAAAACAGACCCCCCCAAAACAAAAATCCACAGAGAAAACACAAGTGTATATCTGATGCACATGGAGAGGTGGTGCAGACTGAACTCTAAGACAGCTGAGCAGGCAGGAGACCTCTTTCTGAATGAACTTAAAGACAACTTTGAGGACAAGTGGAAAATAAAACAAAATCCTGCTGGTATGCGATGCAGGGTCCTCACCTAACTTAGTGGTTAGGGCCCTACTCAGAGTCTGTTGTTTTAAGGGGGGGTTGGCAATGGAGGTAGAAGAGTGGGGTGCTCCACAGATGCATTCTAACCTTCTCAAATCCCCACCCCTCCCATCTCTACCTTCTCCATGGCACCCCCAAGGGTCTGGGTCTAGTTTGGAAAGCCGGGGGCCTCAGAACAGGGGAGCCATTGTACGATGGAAGGGTCCCTGCACAGCAATCAAAAGCAGCTCCCCGTAAAACAATAATTCCTCACACGCAGTGTAAGCCCACAAATGATCCAACAGTGTCTTTGAGATGAGGAGGTGATGGGGGGTGGGGGGTATACGAGAAAAATGATCAGACAGGCAGTGATGGGAGGAGGAAAGGACTTTTAACCCTTCTCCTACTGTGTGCCACATATGTGGGCTGACCCAGACGGGCAAACAGGCAGCATTGCAGAGAAAACCTCAAAACCACCCCACAGAGAAAATCCAGGCATCCCACATAGCAGTTAGAGAGCGAGAGTGAGCGAGACGGAGGGAAAGACCACAGCTGACTGCTCGGTGGAGAGAAGCGCTGGCCGTATTGTGTATTTATTTGCATTGCCTCTTCCTGTCTCCGAAAACAAACATGTCCCGGTAATCTGACGGCACGGCATGGAGGACTGGCCCACATCTTCTCACTTTGCTCTTTTAGTTACATCTGTTCATAGTCTGTTAGATTACATAACATCCACAAACAGTTTTCTTTTCTCCCCTTCCTTTGACTGATAGCTCATTTACAAAGCCCTGTCCTCCAGTTTGACATGCTCCTCATGTGGATATATTTGTCAGGGTTTGTCTTGGGCCCCAAGAAGATCCCTGTTGTTTATTCTATGAAGCTGTACAACTTCATGTGGTCTGAGCTTTGACAACAAACCTCTTGCCACCTAAAATAGGTGTTAGCCATCACTTCCTTGATATAAGACATAACTTCTCTTTTTTCACCAGCATTGTGTAACAAAGGTGAGAAATATCTGATTGTCTTGCAAAACAAAACATTTTCCACTGTGCTTGAAATTGATCTATCTCAGCATTTACCTCTTCCTCCCAATCCCGCTTATGAACTCACTATAAAAAGGCTATTATATTAAAATTGTGTAACATATTGAAAAAGAAAATTACACTACTTTACTAGTGCCAGAAAAGCCTGTAGCAAAACCAAGATCGTTATCTAATATTTTCACAGAGCGCGGCTGGCTTTTCTGCAGCAGCATTGCAAACTCATCCCTCCCGGTATCATCTCCACTGTTTAAGCTGGGCTCTCCGTGCACAGGTTTTGAAGGTGGAAAAGGATTTAAACATTCAGTAAGGCAGATATCTTCATTCTGCCAAGATCTCTGTTTTTTTTTTTGTGGAAGATGAATGTACTCCAAATACGTAGCTAGCTTTTAATGAATCCAACTTCCAAGCTCCAAAAGCTGAAAATAAACACATGGGAATGGTTCTAAAAGGCTGTCCTCCTTTACAAGAGAAATTAGTGCACACAAATCCATTCCTAAAAAGTGCTCTGGTTTTTTATTGTTGCTTTTTTTATGTTCATGGCAAAATTAAATGTGCTAAAATGCCTCGTGCCTCAAAAAAAAAAAAAAAAAAATCAGCATTTTTTTTAAAATGAGGTTTTGGTCATGGTTAAAGTTATGGACATTTAAATTGATTTTGTTGATATCTTTTTTTAAAGGGTGAGGGGATATTATGCAAAATTGACTTTTTTGAGCTTTATCTCATGTTATAATGCCATTCCCTCATCCATCAACAATACCAGACTGTTGCTTTGACAGACTCATGCTTGAATTCTTGAATCTCATGTGGTAGTCATGTGGAGCTGCCTAAATGTAAGCTAGTACAAAGTAACATCTATTTACACAAAACTCCTCCCTGGAGCTCAGTCTGCAGCTGAGCTCCCGCCCCAAAGAGCACCCCTCTCTCAAAGCCCTGTTGTCAAGACGTGCTGAAGTGGGAGTGTTAGAAATGGTAGGAGGTTCTTAATAAGAAAAAGACCAATTTCAAGTCGTTTAGATAGGCTTTGATGCACAGTCAAATGTATTTGTGATACATATATACAACATTTGCATAACAACTTAACATAGTTACTTGATTGTGGTATAGGATTGAACCTGGAAAATGCATATCCCTCCCACCCACAAACAGTCTCAGTTTGGAGACCAGATTGACGGGTGGGACCAAGACTAAAGTGGATTGCTACCATCTTACAGTAACCATGCAAGCACAATTTTATTATTCATTAAATTGCTATCAATTTCATTTTAACACATAATTCAGATTTAATTAAGTGCAAATAACTGCTAGCTGTATTACTTCCAGTATTTCCACTAAGATTACAGTGTAATGCAAAAATAAGGACAATGTAAAGTTTTCCCATATAATTCACATGAACCACAATTGCAGTTTTGAGACTATACTTATTGAAAAAGGCAAAATAATCTGCTTTATTCTTAGCCTTGTTGGAACTAGCCATTAGCTTATTAAAATCAAACACTTAGTTCTCCAAACTGAGTTGGTGCAAGGAGCAAGCTGCAACACTGAATTATGAATAGCTCATAACCTTTCCACAGAACTTCACTTCAAGAAGTCTGAACAGTCCCTTTAAAGGTTAAAGTTCAAAATATCTAATTTATTCATCTGACAGATGACACAACCGATGTACAGATTATCTATTGCATTCTTAATCTTCACCATCCCTCTCCTCTAATGTCGGTCTTCACCAAACACAACATGATGGTGAAACGACAAACACAAGGGTCTAAAGCAGTGGTCCTTTAATCTGCTGCTTAAATCATAGTGTTTATGTTCATCTTCTATATATAGCAGCACAAATGCAGCCTCCCTACGGATGACAAACAAAACTAGTCCAAACTCTGCATTAAAGGCCTCCATGGTTAGGACATTGAGCCAGTAATAAAGCCAGTAATAAATAAACAAGCAGCCCGTGCAAATAAAGATACACCCCGTTGCTGAAGGATTTGAATAGTGAATGTTTGCAGTCTTTGAGTATTTTTTTGTACTGGAATTGAACAGAGAAGGTAGGTAAAGCTTAATATTTTTTGATGCAAGATATTCATGTTGGTTGGAATTACACTGTGCATAAAAACAGAAGTATTTGTGTGTGTGTGTGTGTGTGTGTGTATACAAGAGTGATGAATTCTGGTGAGCAGAAAGAGCAACTTTACCCATCAGGTGCAATGATGGAGCCAGGGGGTGGCCAGTGGTGGTCTTACCCACTATAGATTAATCTTTGGCCACTGCACCAGCCAATCCAATCAACTGAGGAAGCTATACCCAATTTCTGAAACAGACTTTTAACAAATTAGGTAGATGCAGTCCCAAACCATGCATGTTGCTTATTTTTGACCCAATCATTTGAGAAAATAATAATTTAGGCAACTTAAAAAACTAGAAAGCATAGTTTCCTCAAATGATTGGGGTTGATATATATGGTAGGAGCCATCATGAATTTTGATTTGGTTACCTAGTTTTCAACAGGGCCTTCCTTTAATGTCTAAATGCAGCCACACATAACAAATAAGTCAGTTTCTCACTTATATTTAAAGTTATCCAGCTCACAAAATGGATGGATGGACAGATGGGCGGAGGGTATTTCCAAGTCCCTTCTTTGCTTTGTGATGAAGGACAAACTGAGCCAGAGATTAATGGTTGGGAAATAATTAATTAATCTATTTTTTCTGATGACTTTACACTGACCATAGTGCAGGAGAAAAAGAAGAAAAAAAGAAATGCTGTGATTGGGAAGACATTTGAAATTCAAATTTACTCCACATCTGTCTTACATCTCACTACACTTCTTTCTTCCAAACTCTCTTAAAATGCAGACAAATGACCTAAATATAGTTTTTTCCCCCCTTACTCTAAAAGGCCTGAGCTGACAGAAGTGAAGTGATATTAATGTAGTAGAAGCTGTGCAGGATGAATGACAAACTGAGTAAATGTGGCACAGGAACAACATTCCATGTCTTACCAGGAGCCAAAACTGTTTTCAGGGAATCTAAAAACGACCACACCTGAGGTTTTTTTTTTTTTTTTTTTTAGGGTTGACCACAAGGACCAGGGAAGATTTTGGAATTAACATGTTGTGTGTGATGTTTACTCACATGTTAGAGGGGGGAAAAGGTTTTAGACACACTTCCTTGAACAGTATCTGTAGCTATGAAGAAGGGCCAGCCATAGCAATAAAGCAATGCCGAAGTTTGTTTTTCTGCTCCTCTTTACAGATTGAGTATTAACTAAATGAAGTTGGTTTCATTTAAAAAAATCATTGCAATGAAAAAAAACAGCAACAAATATATATATTTTTGGGTTATGACCCCCACAATAATTTGATCCAGTCAAAATAACGCTAAAAATGACATGCAGGGTTTTAGACCATAAACCCCCCATTTGTTAGACCTAAAGTTACGCCCTTGGTGGTGGCCAGCTTGGTTTAAGTTGACTAGAAAAGGTAAGCATTTGTAGATGAATATCCAACAATTCATTTCTGAGAGTTTCATCAAACTAGTGGTTTGTGAGATATTTTGCTAACAGACGGACAGGGTCAACCCTATAGTTAATGACAAAATTTTAATCAAAGATGTCATACATTGTGGTGTTCAGAGTACGTGTTGGTTATGATAATCACACCATCATTTTAGCTGCGTTTTAGCCTTTTTTTGCATTTGCTAAGTTGGGAAGGCCATCTTTATTTGGATTAACTCCAAATAGACTGCCGCCCCTGCATACACTGATATACTTTCATTAAAGTCTGCTCAGTGGTTCTTCAGATAGTTTGTCAATGCAACTCACAGAGTTGACTCCAATAGTTTATGCCAAAGTTTTAAAAAAGTAATTTTAAGCAATCAATTAGCACTTAAAGTAAAAGTTGTTTAGGACTCTCAGCTATTACCACAACACATTTGAGTTCAATAGCTGAAAAAAATTGACTGAGGTTTAGCCATTTTTGTTTTACCTAAAAATGGCTTAGCTTTGGTACTTTTTTAGATATTTTGTTATCACAGCAGACAAATGAACACACAGGCAAAAACAATATTGCCCTTTTGCCATTGGTGGTTTGTGATAATTGTTGTAAAGTAACAGAAACTTCCAATTAAAAATTTTAAACAGTGGGTCAGACACTTTAATCAGCTTCTGTCTGAGTATTGTGAGACCTTAATCGCAACCTAACCACAATTATTTAACTGTGACCAGTGTATTACCCTTTAACTTAAACCAGCTACAGAGCCCAGACACAGAGAGGGTGCAATAGGGAGGATTGAAAGGGTATCCAGTATACAAGCTTTGCCAACTTAAATATGTGGATCATCAAGAGCAGAATTCCTGTACCAGATCGGTCAGGAACTTTAACAAAATAACAACATTGGTACTGTTGGTCAACAGGGTGCCACTGGAAAAGATGTGCTACTAAAAACATCCAGAAGATTGATGGGACAGAGAAGGCTGGTAGACACAGAGTGAGGCTGAGGCACAACTGATACACACCTGCCCGGGGGGCGGGGGGG
>JARVJO010000330.1:9658356-9677953 GCA_031762555.1 Cynodonichthys magdalenae
AACCCACGCATGCACGGAGAGAACATGCAAACTCTACCCAGAAAGGTCCCCGGGCTGGGATTTGATCCGGCAACCTTCTTGCTGAGAGGCAACAGCTCTACCAACTGAGCCACCGTGCCATTTCAGTAATTTTACAAATATTAAGCTAAAAATAAATTTGTTTAAAACTCTGGCATGAAAGTGGTGACATGTAATCCTTTAAGAAAAGCTAGATCATTAATTTTAACAATTTTTTCACTGCTGACAGCCTTCTGTTGCTACCCTCAAATAACTACCACACACTGAAGTCAGACTTTCAGTAATTTATTCCTTCATTTCGTCTCTCCTATTATGTTTCATTAGAATTACAGCAGATCAGCTTTCAGTGTTCAAGTTATTTGCCTTCCCAGCTCTCCTCTTTTCAGAGGACACCAGCCTCATGCTGTTTGAGGTTTGCTTCTCTGCTCTGCTTCTGGCACATGTGGTATCACGACGACCTACATGGGTGCGATAAAGCAAACAGTCTGCAGTCCCTCCCTGACAGACTAATTTGAACAAATTCTCAAATTGCACCCCTAAATTGAAAGCACATTGGGGCGTGGGCGGCCATCGCCTTAAAAAATCTGGATAAATGGCCGAAAACGAGGCCAAAATGTCGCTTGAGCAACAGGCACCCTTTACTGTATTTGCAGCTGAGACAGATGTTGCGCTCGTAGCCCACAGTCGCACCAGTGTGGGTGTCTGAACAGCATTTCTGCGCGTGACATGGCAGGACTGTTTTGTTACGGCACCGGCTATAAGGTGGGGGAAGTTTGTCTGTGCTCTCTGCCAAGTGTATGTATGAGTCCCAAGGAAGCAGAGGAATGTTAATCAACTGGCCCAAACACACACATGGTGAGTGCACATGTGTATAAAATGATGATGATGATTGCACCATCAATTTTTTGAGGATTGGGGTTAATATCTGAGAGTGGATACTTTGAATGGAACTTGCATGACCTGTAATCACTAATACTTCCAGTATTTGGCTCTACTCCCCTGCAGCAACCTCCATTCTTTTTTTTTTTCTGTATTCTGGTAGCTTGCCTGAGCTCCAGCTCTTATGAATGAAGCCAGAATTTATTTTCTAGACAAGGCCTTGGATATGATTTTTTTCATTTTGTTTGTTCGTGCTGTGAAAGAGATGAGAGAATGGCTTCTATGTCCTAGTGTACAACGTAAGTCCATCTTTTCTTCTTTCTCCTTTTGCACCTTTATCAGGTGTTCATTATTGCCTTCTTCCAAAAAACAACGTGTGTGTCTGTGACAAAAAAGAAATCACATAAACCACTGAACAGCTTATAATCAAACTTAAAGGAAATACATCAATGAATAAATAACCTTTGACGTCACTGAATTCAAGATGGCCACCAACTGACCATGAAAAACAGAACACAAAGACTAAAACTAAAACTAAAAGCTACAACTCAATTAGTTTTATAGATCATGACCTACAATTTGGTGTGGGAGAGGGAAAGCTTAAACTGATCCCCAAAACACAATTGGAACACTGAAGCTAGGTTTAAAGTTG
This sequence comes from Cynodonichthys magdalenae, assembly GCA_031762555.1. NCBI lineage: Eukaryota > Metazoa > Chordata > Actinopteri > Cyprinodontiformes > Rivulidae > Cynodonichthys > Cynodonichthys magdalenae. The sequence continues at coordinate 9,659,906 of JARVJO010000330.1, forward strand.
ACGCGTTGAACACAATGCAAGGGTGTGCGCACCAACAGTGACGCAATCGTACCGTCCCCGCTCCTGCTAGTGTGTCGTGCCGCCTTGTTGTGCACCTCCATATTTTTGTAACTCCACATGTGCTGCGTGCACCATTCAAATACCTCGTCTGCCAAGCGTTTGTTCTCCTTTTTACATTTCACAAGGTACATGTCCTTTTGGAGATTACTGCACCAATGTAAGCGTCGAATACAAACACCTTCACCTCTTGTTGACTTGTCTGCAAAATATCTTGTGAACTACTGGATAGATCTAGAAAATAATTATTAGAGTACATTTACAGCTGATTAACTTTTGGAGGCAAATAAATTCAAAATAGTTGCCATAGACACATTACATTAGGAAACACAAAACAAGAATGTCCCTATGTGGATTTTACACATAATAAACAAACATTTTGTGTGTTGCTAGTGGAAAGTAGCCATAGCAAATAAATAAACTATAACACTTCATTCTACAGTTATTGGACTAAAACGCTGTGTGATGTAGTAGCTTAGAGTCATAGTTAACAAATTGTTTGACAACTAATACATTTCACAAGATCTTTCAACACTGCAAGATATTACGCATAATGTAATTTACAAAGCTGGACCAAAATAGTTGTAACACTGTACCTTTTTATCGTAAGATGGTCTTAGTTGTTTGTAATGAAAGGCGGCAAAGCTATACATTTTTTGCACCTACAGAGTTTTGCTAAAACAGGCCGTTTAGTCAAGACATGGGATATACATACATAAATATATATATTTTGACTGGTGGAAACAGATCCAAATTAATTTCAGCATGCAAAGCAAAGAGGATACCCTCCTGTCTCCAAAACACACAAGCTATAAATCAAAAGGCGCTCTGAGTTGTGCTGCTACAGTCTTGCAGCTGCTGGTCATTCTGCTGTGCAGAGCGTGCCCAGCGGCGGTCAGACAGACCCACCCGCTGCAGCACTGCACAATGAGGCTGTTATTCTTAAAGCGAGCATCTCTCTCAGCCCAGACGCAGCACGCTGAGAAAACTGTTGACGCCCACAAAGTACAGTTCCCATTACATCACATCAAGGTCCATCACATTTTTTTTTTAAGTTAAATATAGTGGGGCTCGCAGCCGCTCCACCCAATGTTCTGTCATGATATTCTGCAATAGCAGCAGAAGAAGCTTACACTGTTCTGAAACTACAGAATCAGTTGTGTATCCAGACGGCAGCGTCTCCAGATTCTACTTTTTATTTTAGAGAACTGGCTTTGTTTACCCCAAAAGAAACACAAAACTGGATGTCTTCAAAGGTACGAGGCTCACATTTAGCTGCCTTCAGCACAAACTGGAGCTTAGCAATCTTTGCTGTGCTGAGCATCGCAGGCAAGCTCCCTTCCTGAGGCAAAGCACCTGGCCTTGATCTTTCTGAGGCTCATGTGGGAGAAGTCAGGGCAAAGTGTTCTAAAAGATGTTGCTGCTTAAGTTCATTAAATAAACTCTTTTAGCTTCAACTTCTTTGCTACATGTCAGAATGCACATTTAGTGTATCTAGAGTTGATAAACGTTTGAAGTCAACCCAATTCAAAATGGCCGCTACAGCCAACTGACTTTAAGAACCCAAAATCTGAAGTTAATAGTGGAAATGGCTGAAAATCATCCAGTACTAAAACTAAAACTTCTTTAAAAAATGCTGGCTTTTATTTAAAAAAAGGCTGTTTTTCTCAAATAATTTTTAACAACTCCTAATCAGGCATAAAACTGCTTTTGTCAAAGCACAATATTCATTCCATAGTTCCGTCTGATTGACCTCAGTTCCTTTGTAAAAACATATGATTGTAGACAGCAGACTTACTTTCCCTGAGGTAATTGAGATGAGACAGAAGCACTTCTGCGTTGTACATGGAGGTGAGCCGGAGGAAGTCGTCTTTGTTCATCTTGCAGAGCTCTTTGCCGTCTGTGTTTTGGAACATGGATGTGTCGATTTCTAACAGGCCGTACTCCTTGATGGCCCACTCCAGCCACTGGCGCACGTGGTCCTGAGACCACAGGGATGGGTCTGCAGTTTTAAAAATACAAGAGAGTGGAGGTTTATAGACTGAAAAAAGCAAACAAAGAAATAAAAAAAGCATTTTTATGGACACTTAGGGAAGCCGACTGGAAAACATTTTATATCTTGCTGAAGTGAAAGGAGACAACAAACTGACACAAGGAGTGTTCAGTTTTATATATTTCCAAGTCTTTGTTATTAAAATAATGTGGGTCTGGTACCAAAAAACACATCCAGAAAGAAAATAAGGAAGCATATTTTAAAAGGAATGCATAATCTACCACCACATTGTACGCCAAAGTTTAAAGTGAACACGTCATGTGATCTGTTTGCACTTGGACAATGTGATGAGGATAAGGATTTACTACTACCACATCGTATTTTAGCTCAGTATCTGTAAAACTGACTGAGTCAAAACCATTTTGTGTTTTCTAATCTCAATTAACTGTGGCAGCAAACATGAAAGGTGTTAACTCCAAAAGTTAATCAGTTCTAAATGTCCAGCCAGTTATCCCTTTCTGCAAGTTTCATTATCATCATTATCATTATTATCAATCATTATTTTGATAACAGATGGGCAAAAGCACACAAACAACTAAACCAACTAAATCACTGGAAAACCCATCTTTCATGGCAGCAGTCGGTAACAAAATCTTGGCAAATTTTGCCCTGCCTGACTTACAGCACATAATACTAACCTCAAACTTTATTGCTAAAAAAAGTGACAACTGAGGCCGTTAAAGGCCTCGTGGACGGACATGTGACCGCTTTAATAACAGTTGAAAAATCTTGACAATGTAAATTCACAAACTTTCTCTTTATTTCTAAATAAAAAGATAGATAATGTGCTGTTGATATTAATTTATTTAGTTTTTATCTGATATTATTATTTACATGCATGCTTTTAGCTTACCATGCTGTAGTATGTTCTGTAACAAAAACATTTTCATGTATTTACTAATGTGCTTAATCATCAGCATGTACCTTTTTCATTTGAAAACACAATGCATCATACTGCAAAAGATAATGTTCAGGAAGGTGTCTATTACCATATATCTCTGTCCATTTGTTGTAGCATACAGAAATTTAAAATTCCAAGAATGGAATAAGTTCCAGTTTAATAAAAATTTATGAAAATGCTGTTTTCTTTCATGCTCATAGATGGTGTCTTCTATTTATACTTTAGAATATTTATTACTCATTATTATTATTTAATAAGTACAATATTAAAAAAAAATTTTTTTTCCTTTTCTTTTGTTTTGTACTTAGAAATCTGATCTTTGGTTTGTTTTTAATCTCTGTTTTATTTTATATTGCATAGTAGTTTACTTTTACAATTTATATGTAGAACGATTATGATATCTCTAACTAGCAAAGAAAAAACAGAACTGTGTACGTTTACAGCACTGTTAAAAACATACATTAATTGGAGAATAATCCAGTTTGCAATAAAATGTAGCGACTATAATGAACAGAGTTTTATGATCATAAAATCCATAGTGGTGTCTCACTATCAGACTTACTAAAACAAAAAAAAAAAACATTCTTGACTCTGGAGGTCTAAACAGGATTCTTACCTGCTGGTACAATAACTCTCCGCTCATTGGTGGTCATGTTGGGAGGCGGGGCATTTTTCTCATCCATGTAGCTTCCATAGGCCATCTGAGATGCATCGTTTCCCGCCACCAGCTTATTACATTTGCCCACACTGCAGTCCACAGGAGACTCCCTGCTGCACAAACACACGGGCACAAACTTGTAAAAACACTTTTAGCAGATAAAGTGGGTGTTGTTGAATTTCCTCTTAAGAAAATTAACTTTGGCATGAGCTATGTTGGCCTGAACCTGCCTCACCTAGTGAATAGAAGTTTAGAAGCTACGTAAAGTGTTGGTTAGTTAGACCTGCTAAAACACAGGTGGTTCTCTAATATGTCTGATTAAAAAAACACTAGAGAGAAGTTGTGCTGTCGTACCTGGATCCGTTCATGTGCTCATACTCTCTTTTGACATTGACCCTCACAGGTTGGTTGATCCACTCCTGCTGTGGGGGTAAGGGGTTGATTTTGTGGGTCTGGCCGTAGTCCTGTGTGCCAGATGCAGTCATATCTGTTTTGGGGAGAGGGGCAGCAGCAGCGTACGGAGGCTCAAACAAGGACTGGTCTTCACTCACCACAGATAGCGCCTCCTGCAGGTAAAGAAAACAAATGGTTTGCTTTGGGTTTTTTTTCAAATTATTTCATTTACACTCAAAAAACAATATAGTTGGTTTACCTAAAAAAAATAATGTCAACTGGTAACTCAACTGAATTGAGTAAAGGTAACTCATTTACTTGGAGTGCGTTATTTTTAATAAATTCATTTGTGTGGAGCAAGTTGACATATTTTTTAAAGCAAATCCAAAACATCTGTTTTTGGAGTGTACTGCAAACAAATTTCACAACTTTTGATCTGTTTACCACTTGCAGCTTTGGAAAACCGCCCAGTATATATCAATTTATTTATACCAGGAAAATCCCATTGAGATCAGAGATCTCCTTTGCAAGGGAGGCCTGGGCCTGAAGGCAGACTAACATGTATTTTTAGGCTGTAGGAGGAAACTGGAGTACCCAGAGAGGACCAAGCATGAGGAGAACATGCAAACTCTACACAGACAGACTTCAGGTCCAAACCAGGAATTGAACTCAAGACCATCAGTTCTAACCACTAAGCCACCGCGCTGCCCTACAAGTTGAACAGAAATAGTGTGTTTGTGCTTTTCATAACACTGCATTGTAAAACCCCAATACAGTTAAGATGTTGTGTAAAGTGTAAAATATTGAGAAACATTCTGAAATAGTTTTTCACAGACTGGTGAACCTTTTTCAATTCGTACTTGTAATACAAGCAGCCTCTTTAAAAACATTTTTATACTCAATGCTTTTGCTGACCTGTTGCTAATTAATCTAATATGATGCTCCTCCTGTTTTTTTAATTCATATGACATTTTTTTTATTTTTACTCCTGTCCCTGCTGTTTTGAGATGTCCCGCTGCCATCAAGTTTAAATTTACCTCAACATTTTTTTAACAGAAATTTGTTTACAATGTATCATTGTTAAACAAACAGCTTCATGAGATTAGTAATTTACTGCTTTCTGTTTTTTATTTACACTTTAAACAATGTTCCTGCTTTGCTGGATCTAGCGTTATGTAATTTACAAAAAGCCCGCCAAACATTTAGCCATAGATAATGAGATTTGGGTGAAACTTGTGAGAAAACGAAACCCTTTTTAAAAAACTTTTTAACTCAGACATATTTCAAAGTACCAAATGACAATAACAAATCTGGCTTTTCTGAACTGGCCTTTTAAGGTTTAACAAATTTTAAACAATCCCAAAGTCAGTTTCATGATTTTTGAACATTTCATCGTGTTAATGATGTCACAAGCATTTCTATACAAAACACTATGAATACTTAAAAAATAGGTTCCAAAAAATATAACTTTTATGGAAATGTTTGAAAAAATGTGGACCGGTTTTACTTATTTACACAAACTCCATTTTTGAATTGGACTTGTTGAAGACAAACACAGTTTAAGCCTCTAATCTGACACTACCCTGAAACTTGTGATGTCAGCTTTTCAATCTCTTGTGTATTTTTGTTTACAGCAATTATGTGCAGTTATGGGACATATCGCAGTCTGGGATCCTCAGTAGTTTGTGTACACAGGCCATGTTGGGACTGCAGCTTCCTGTTGATATGATAAGTTGACTTCAATCGTGCCCACAGTGGGGTATCATATCACAGAGTTGTCAGATAAAACGCAACAATCGCCCCGGCTTTATGCACATTCCAGCTCAATAAGTGCAGGAGCCATTAACGATCACATTCATTCAGTTAAAACAAAACTCAAAAACTTGACAATATTTTTTTTGACTAGCATTCCTTGAAGGAAGACCTACACGTCCATCATTTCTCAGTGACAGAGTTGTATGCACAGTTTCATACAACATTGCAGTATTATAAATGAATATCAATGCCTTGCATAATCGTTTAGCTACTTTCAAAGATAATTTTAGTTAAATATCTGTAACATTTATTGAGGGATATCTACTTTTTTTGTAGGTTAAGGTCAATTAGATTTGGCCGCCATCTTTAATTAAATTGACTCTGAAAGTTAATGAGTTGCAAATGTACACCTAATGATTACTTTCTTAGATTAAAGTTAAATTAAATGAAAATCTGTTGAGTGATTCATGAGATATTTTGCTGACAGACAACAAAAGTTGACCCCAGGAGCTCCTGCTAAAGATCTTGAGCAATGAGAGTCACTTGAAGAATGTGTTGTCAATCACTCTCTGCAGCTAATTTTAGCCCAATTTGTGTAAATTTGACTGAATAATATTCATTTTTAGTGTAAGTTTTCAAAGTTCGGTTGATTTGGGCTGACTCCAAAAGCCAATTGTTTGTAGATGTACACTCAGTGATTGCTTTCTGTAAGTTTTATTAAACTAATTCATGAGATAGTTTGTTATTTTAGTTGCTCATGAACGCAAAGACTGGAGAAAAAAATATTATTATTCACCTTATCCTTTAGCGGTAGGCGATAATTATTCCTGTAATTGTTTCTTCACATGATCAGTCGCCTGTTCGCCTATTTTGTCTTGAATCTTCTGATGATTCTTGCTCGGTTCGTCCTGTTTAAAGTGTTGATTTGTTTCGCTCCACAGCTGAAAACTTAAACAGGACCAAGGTGGTGGGAGGTGGGTGACGCAGCAGCACTGACCCCTCTGCTTCAGCTCAGCTGGAGCAATGTCATTTTAGTAAAGAAAACAAATGCAGAAACTCACAGAACGGACCAAAAAATAATGTCAATTGTGCTCTGACATGCTTCTTGTGTAACGTCTGAGTTGTAAAACGCATTTTGTGCAGCTGATGAATTATCATAGAGAGGTTGCAGTTTTAAAAGCAACATCAGTTTCTGCGTGTGAAGCCTAAAATAATTTGTTGAGTTTGAATTTGAATCTAATCTAATCTAATCTAATTGAATTTATTTTATTATTCAGCTACTGGTACAACAAACAACAAAACAGAAAGTAAAAAAAAAATAAAAAAATCAGGCTAAAGAGAAATTCTAATAGTATGTGTGTGAGGATTAGGTTCAGTTCTGATGTACATCTGGATCTGATTGGATCTGATGGCACAGCTCAGATCGAGACGTGTCTAATCCCAGAGGATAGACGTATTTCATTCCAGCAGGCCACATCTCTGCTTCAGGGAGGAAGATGTTAGTTGATATTCATTGATTCATTTTTCCAACATGTAGCCATTCCATTCTGTAAAACTTAACTTTATTAAAAGTAAAAACCCTCCACAGCTACAGCTTCAGCAATATTTTCTTCAAAGACGTGAACAGAAAGTTTTTCCTGTTCCACAGCTTGGATCAGAAAATGTTTGTTTTTCTGTCACAGATATTGATGTTTTCATTGGAACAACTTTGAAAGCTATTTATGTATATTTACAGACAAACAAAGATTTACTGTAATGACAGAAACGAACCCTCGTCAGCTTTGTTTGTACACAAAAATGAGTTAAACAATATGGAAGTTTCTCACCCAGCTTTTCTTGTAAAGTCAGTTGAAACTCCTTAATGAAAAAAGTATTTTATTTTTAGACCAATTAGGAAACTCTGCTTTAGACTATGAAAACATTTCAATCTCTGTTTCACATTTTGTAAATTGCACTGAAAAAACAGATTGTTGTATTTACTTAACTAAGTTATGTGATCAGTTTCCACTTAACTGAGTTGAGTAAATGTAAAGGAACTTTCAAATTTTCTGTAAAGATTAATGTGAAAGTTCCTTTGTACATGCTCAACTCAGTTGAGTGAAATTTCACAACATAACTTGATTAGGTAAATCCAACAAAACATTTTTAGTGAAGTAAATTAAATTTTAAAGTCAAGCTGACCAATGTCGTCTAGGTAAATTTTAATAACTTGATAAGTTGGGGAAAAAAAATGAGACTTTCCTTTTGGGCCATTCTATTCAACATCTATAAAGAAATGATATAATAATTGTGCAACTTTGTTAAAAAAATAGATATTTTCTTTTTAGCCTATTTAATGTAAAAACTGCAACTCAAATCTAATATTTGTTTTATTGTTTACAACTTGTCACTTTTAGTTGACATATCAGCTGAGTCATCAACAAGACAACTGGACTGAGTTAAGTGAACAATGTTTTATAGTGCAGAAATTTAAACCATTGTTTAAGTAATCCTGAGTTGTTGTTGTTTTTTTTTAACAATGCACATTTTGGACAATATTAATAAGCTACGAATTGTGTCAATGGGACAATAAAGTTTAAAAATAATGCTTTTTATTTTAGGTTGATTAAAAATGTTCAAATTCTGGTTACTTTTTTTACCCGGTGATTTCAATAAAAAGATCCATCACTGGCAACAAGACCCCCTATCTGAGACATGCACAGCCGTTTGCATGATGATAAACAGTAAAAGAAGGGAATGTCTCTTTGCAGCTTGATAAGGGCTTTTTGTAGCTATTTTAACTGTTGCACGTTATTTACAGACATATCAGCCTCTGCAAGTGGAGCCATGATTGGCAAGTGGTATGTTTATCAAGATGGACATATTTTATTGAAAATAGAAGCATCCTATTGAAGAGTGGTGGCTGGAAAGACAGTGCCAAATTAAACTGACTGTTTTCTTCAGTATTTTTTTAAAGAACACACACCTTTGTTCTTCTGTCCTCATGGGGAATTTGAATTGACTTCCATTCATTTGCGTTTGAGGTCATATGTGTAGCCTAACCCTGACTACTTATCTTAAACCTAACCCCCCAAAACCAGCCTTTAAACATATGGGGATCAGGCATTTTCCCCTACAAGGGACAGTACTCACAAGGCTGTGTGTACTGGGAAAATCATCCCCACCAGACTACAAAAACATGCACACACACACGTTTGTATTTATATCCTTATTGGGACAGTTCGTTGACTTCCATTCATTTCCTGACCCTGACCTCTTACCCAAAACCTAAACTTAATTCACACCTCAGTCCTAGACCCTAATCCAAAAATGGAGTTGGTTGATGTGCATTCCAGAAACGGTCCTAAAATGGTAACAAATACAAGTACACACACATAACATGCAAACTAAAGCTTTCTGTCCGCATCATGTTCTCAGAAAACAAAATATAAAATGTAACTTCTTTAAATTTTTTAAATAAAGGTGTGAAAAGTTTAACTTCGAACATGTTTGGCCTCAGTCAGTTTCTCTCTCTCTCTCTCTCTATATATATATATATATATATATATATATAATATTCTTTTATGTTTTAAGGGAGTCCATGCTGTTGGGCTCCACAGGGGTGAGAAAGGCAGCAGGTAAATAATCAGTTCTGTTGTGAAGCATTGTGTGAGTGTGACACCTGCTCGGAGCCACCTCTGCTCTGTTTACATCAACTAAGTCCATCTACCCCTCTCCCACCCCCCACAGCTCAGCATCAGATGCGTCACGACGCGTCCGGAACAAGCTTCACATCTAGTCACATCCAGACTACACGTGTATCTGTTTGGCGTTTTTTTTTTTTTTTGCCAACCTTACAGGAGCCACTCAGTAGGGAGGGGGGGGGGGGTGTAAGGGGGTTCATTCCTGTCTTTTGTTTTCAAGGAGGAAGAGGAAATCTGACAGGAAAAGATTGTGCAGAGCAGGAAGCTCTCATAGCTCAGAAAGCACCCTCTCCCACCCCCATCCACACACACACACACACACACACACCACCACCACCACCCACTCCTCCTTTCCTTTCTTTCTTTTGTCGCCCGGCCTGAGCGCAGCTCGCGGCACCAATCATGGCCACTCCATTCTGATCGCGACTGCCACGACTTCTTACTTTGTTACAAGAAATCAGAGTTGATAAATTCACATCCTCCTCCTGCAGCAGCATGGCATTCATACAGCAGCAAGGAGAGAAGGGATTTTAAGTGGCCAAACTGGCATTCTATTTGGGGTTTACCCTGTTCCAAAAAAAAAAACCTCACACACCACACCCAGCTGCCACAAATGAGATAATTTGAATTTTCACAAGAAGACAGGTCGCATCGCTTCACTGAAGCACAGAAAGGGTAAATAAACACGTCTCAACCCAGACCTGAACGCATCTGAGCCGACATCTGGAGGCTGCAGCCATTCTGCATCTGGAATGCTGAGTCCCAGCAGTAGTCAGTGTTAATGTGGACCAGCGTTCCACCACCTCCAGCAGCAGCAGCATACCGTTTCAAAATAGTTGTGTAACTATACAGGGCGCGAGCCAAGGTATCATTGTGAAGCTTTGCGGTTTTAAGTGTCGCAAACTGGGCAGTTGTTACCAAATGACAGCTTTCCCTGCAGTTTGTCATACACACAAAAAGATAATAATAATAATAATTTTTAATAAAAACTTTTGAGAAACAGCGTAGACACGCGGAACAAAACACAGAGATAAGTCATCACAGAGCCGTGCGACACGACCCACGCACTGATGCGCCACAAGCTCTGCTGCTGCGCAGCTCCACACAGCTCATCCAGCTGTTCATCCACTCACTGCCGTTGCCGCACACTCAACTCACAAACTCCCGGCTTAGCACTTAACTCTGGCTCAGGAAGAGTTTGTCCGACTCGCTCTTTTGTGCGTTTTCCCTGACGTGCGTAACGGGGCGAGCTCCCGCACCCAAAATCCACGGATTATGCGCTTTTGATTTTCAACTCCACGAATCCTCGAAACTCCCGAAAGACAAGTTGGGAAGTAAAAAAAAACGGAAAGAGAAAACGCTTTCAAAGAAAGAAGGGAATCTGGTTACCCGCTTGGTTCAGAGCGCGAGAAAAAAGCCGCTCATCGCCTCGTCAAGAGTGGAGGTCCGAAGCTCTCCGACACGCCGACGCACAGAGGAGCGTTTCAGTCCAAAAGGAGGCGCAACTCCGAGACGGAAAAAAAAGAAAAAAACCGAAGAAGAAGCTGTCTCCCACAAACTCCAAACACCCCCGTTCTCCCTCTCTTTCTCTCCCTCCACCCTTACCTTGATAGTTCCGTCCATTTTGCGCAATTTTGAGCGGAGCCGGACGGTGTCCCGCACATGACACGCTCCTGGATGAGTCCCCAGTCCCCGGGATGTGGCGCAGCGAAAGAGACACTTTTACCGGATTGACTTTTTTTTTTCCTTTCCCTCTAAATTTGGGAAGTGAAGTCACCGCCGCTGTATGAGAAGGGAACTGGTGTTGTCACAGAGAAAGCCCTCCCTTCAAAAAAGAAAAAAAAAAAAAAAAAAAAGAGCAGGATACTGTTCCGAACAGATAAGCGGGAGAACAATTGAGTGTTCGCTTCGCTGTTATGTCTCTTTTCTTTTTTTCTTTTTTTTTGGGTTCGGAAATATTTACAGGATGGCTGCCTGCTGCTGTGTGAGCCTGCTGCGGAATATTGATGTGTGCGTGTGTGTGTGTGTGTGTGTTTATTCTCTCGCAGTAATGCCACAGATGGTGGTAGAACTGTTTTCTGAATTATGTCTGCACACACTGAACTGAGGCTTTCTGGAATGTCGCAGGACCAACTAAGTTATGAAATTTCATCTTATTTTCTTCTTTTTTTCCCAGCTGGCCATGCCTCCAACACCCACCCCCTACCCCTCCACCCCTCCCTATAAATCAGACCCAGTTTTATTCTGTGTTTCGTTATGTTTCATCCCTTTTCCTGTGGACAGATGTTTCTCTTGGTGCCAACATGGATCTCTGAATGGAAGACAAGGCAGAAAGCTGAACACCTGTGGCGGAGTTTATTGGAAGCGTGTTTTGTTCTGAAGGTCTGAGGAACATCTGCTCATCTGGGCAAATTTACCAAACGGATAAAGTGTATATATATATATATTTTTGCCAGTGTGTGTGTCTTTATGAGATCTGTTACAACCAAATATTTCATGAGTCACTGAACAGACTTTATTGAAATTCCCATAAAGTCATTTTGAAATGAACATCTACAGCTGACTAATCTTTGGAGCCAATTAGATTCAAGATGGCCGCTACAGCAATGCGCTCTTTGCAAACACACAAAAAAAACTATAACTCTGTCAGCTTAACAAATATAACGCTTACATTTGATGGAGAGTTATTTGACGTATACTCTAAAAGTTTTAAGTGATCGTACAAAGTAGCCTATGTGTTTTAAACTTTCTGTCATAAACATTTACAGTCAACTATGCTTGTCTGTTAGCAAAATATCTCATGAATCATTTGATGGATTGTAAGGAAACTTTTAGTAAGTAATGAAAAAATGTCCGTCTACAGCTGATAACCTTTCACAGGTATTTTCGTTATTACAAAATTGGTTAATACTCAGCCAATTTTGCAAATGATTCATTAAAATGTGTGCTGAGTATTGTCCTTTATGCATATTTTAAATACAATACAAACTTTTAGAGGTAACACAAGTAACAATGGTTGCCACATCCAATGAATTTAAGGTAACACAAAATTGGCTAAAACTCAGTTTTACACATGATTTGCTATAAAATCTAGTGTGGTAGTGACTGAGTATTGTCCTTTACACAGACGTTGAAGGCAACACATTGTACATTTTTTAGTAAAACTTTGTCAATAATTTTTAAAGTTAACCCTATTTTGTCTGTTAGCAAAGTATCTCAAGAACCATAGATTTTAATGAAATTGTCAGAAAGTCATCATTGGCTCTATCTGCAGCTCATTAACTTCAGAGTCAATCTGATTCAAGACACCACAACTAATGATAATTTTATTATTAATATTGCTGTTGTCATTATTATTGTTGTTGTATTACATGTTTGACTCCTTCTTTATCTGCTCAAACCTTTAAGAGATCTTTCCCCACCCTCCTATTAAAGGGTCATTTCCCCCCTCCTTGATACAATTGCCCTCATCAATTAAAGCCCAGTTTCAGTCCAGATGCTGAACCCAATCAAGGCAGATCTGAATGTGAACTGCAATAAAGTTTTTTTTTTAATGCTTTAATTTTGAAACATTTCAGCGCATATTCACTTCTTCTTTTGAGACACTTCTAACAGAAAACAGAGCCAATTATTAGTTAATCTGTACTGTTTCAATTATCGTTTTATTAATGGTAATTGTGTTTAGATGGCTTCGGAAAATACTGATTTTCCATCAAAATGAAAGCTTCATGAAGCCAAACAACTTAGAACAATATAGAATTCAGTGTATTTGAGTGATTTGGACAATTTTTTCTTTTTTTCTTCAGCAGAAGATTTGTGGGTGTGTGTATGTGTGCATGTGTGTGTGTTGTGTGTGTGTGTGTGTGTGGGGGGGGGGGGGTGCTTTTCTGCCTTGGGGAGAGGCCTCTCTCCCAGTGGCCCAAACAGAGCCGGAGCCTGACAGCCAGGGCCAGCCCTGTCTGCTCTCCACTTGGGGGTCTGGTGGTGGTGGAGCTGTGCCTTGTGCTAAACCCCGCAACCCCCCACCCTTTGGGACCCCCACATCTGGATCCTGCTAAGGGTCAAGGCTTCTCCTGCCCGGGGCCAGTTCTGACTCGTGTAATTATGGGAGACACCTTGTTTAACCCTTCAGTGGCTGATTTGGTTTTTAGTTTTCTTAGGGTTTCCTTCACATACCAGCATCTGGACATTTCACTTTGTTTTTATTGTTTTGTATTAATGGATTTATTTCTTAAAATGTTGTTATACTGGATGTGTGTCAGAAGATCTTTCAGTAACACTTTTATAAGAAGGGTAAATATGGCTGCAAATCATTGTGGTGCTGCCAAAAAGAAAGAAAAAGTCTTTGAAAACATTGTGCCAAATCATAGTTTAGTGAACTAACGCCAACAACACATCTCTACTTTTTCCTGAAATACCTGTCGATCCTGTTGCCTAAAAGAGTGAAGGGGGACCAAGAACCCCCCCCAGATCATAACGAATAAAGTGGTAACAAACATTTCGGAAGGCCAATAAACAGATGCGAGCTGGTTTACACAGCGAACCACAGAACATCTGGCTTGATACTGAAACGAGACAGCCAGACATTTCTTCTCTTTCTTGCAGCACCAGCCAGTAGCTCCTCTGTCTCTGTTCTGAAGCAAAGAGCCAAGGGGATGGGGTGTGTGGAGGGGGCATTAGAAAGTCTGCTGAGCTAATGCGCAGCAGTCATTCGACTGTTTAGGTCCATCCTTATTTTCTGGGCAACAATGTTCAGCCCTTGCCTGTCTGTTAGCAAAATATCACATGAATCAGAGAATGGATTTTGATGCATTTTGCTGAAAGTAGTCGTTATTCATCTACGAATCATTAACTTTTGGAGTCAACATGGCTGCTACACCTAAATAACCTTAGTAAACACAAAAATAGCTATAAATCAACAAATACTGCAGGTAAAGCGCTGCAATTGGGTTTTGTAGTGACTGAGTCGTCTCCAACACTGAGCATTAACTGATTGCATAAAATTGGCTTTTAATACTTTTCCATTACCATTGTGGTCAATTAGCAATATGTCTCATTAACCATAATATGGATTTTGATTAAATTTAGTAATCAGTGAATGTACACCTGATTAACATATAGAGTTATCTTAATTTAAGGTGTCTGTCACAGCTAATCAAGCTTAACAAATGAATCTAAGTAAGTCAGTTTTACAAATAATGGGATACATATTATGTGGTAGTTGCTGAAAGTAATTCTGAGTGTTACAAATTGCTGAACAGGTTAAAAAAATTGGACTTTACTATTAGAGTCAACCCTGTTTATCTGTTAACAAAATATTTCATGAACCAGGGAGCAGATTTTAGCAAAACTCCAAGAAAGTAGTTCCTGGATATATTGAGATGGCCATTTCATCTAATTGAACTTTAGCCAGCACAAGACTGGCTGTATTTAGAAAAAAAAGGAAACATAATTATTAAAATAGCTATCATATCTCACCATAAAATATTATTTTAAAATGTTGTCATGAAAGGTGGTGGATGATATGCATTCCACCAAGGAATAGGCCTTTAAAGTCTTATTCAGAGTTTTATTAAAACATGTTGAGTTAAATATAACACACTGATTTACAGGTTTTTCCCCAAATCAATCAGCTTTTATATTAATTTTACCTTCCTGCAAACTTAATTGACACTATCTTTTTTTTTTTTTACACGTGTACGCACAGGAGTGTTGGAAAATGTTCTTGTATTGGAGGAGCAGTCCCAGCCCCATGTGAGCCGTGCAGCTCCAACCGCTCGTGTTTATTAAAAGTGCAGACTTGTGCTCAGATCATTCCTGCTCTCGGGCTAAAAAGCAGCCCGAGTCAAAACACTGAGGGCAGAAACAGTGGAGTCTGCAGCGCACAGAGGCACGAACTGTCTGGCCCCTCGCTCCGGGCCATAATTAATTTGAGATTTATTTTTATTGGAGAGTTCCAGTCTCGCCTGGCCTTAACCAAACAAAACCAAATGCTATGGGCCTCGAATCCGCTCGGACTAGGAGGGAATATTTCTTTCTTTCTTTCTCTGTTTCATTCTTTTTTTTTTTTTTGTAATATATTGAGGCGTGCCACATGCAACGTGTCCCCTGAAAAGAACGCACGCGAGCTATTAAAGCAGAATAAAGGGAGTATTTTCACAACAAATCCACGACAAAATTAGGATTTTGACACTAAACCAGTTAAAAAAAATAGAGTCATTTGAGCTCATATTTTCTTCTTAAACATTCCTCCTGAGCGGTGCCACAAACGCCGTGGCTCCATGAAAGAAGCTCTTTTTATTCAGGCTCCCCAAACATTAACATCTCTCCTAAAAAAAAAAAAGCACCTTGATTCTGCAGATAGAAGCAAACTGTACAATGGTTGTGTTTTCGTGAAGAGAAAGCCCCTCTAAATCCAGCAGATTATTATGATATGGGACTAAATTGACGCATAAAGCAAAAACAGTGGAGTTTTATTATATATGTATATAAAACGAGGGGGCAATAATTGGAGGGGAGAGGGGGAGAAGCTGCTGCAGGTTTCCCCGCTGCGCCACATGTGACGCGATGTGCGCTTTATGTGGAAACCAGATGTGTGCTGTTTGCTTTATTAGCAATGTGTTGTGTGTTTGGTGTGTGCATGTGTGTGTAGGGTGAAGGGGGGGGGGGGGGGCTTCATGACGTCAGGCATATTGAGACACAACTCTTTTTTTAAAAAATTGGATTAAAGACAAGAAACATTGCAAATCAAAGACAAACAGCAGCGACTTCAACAGAAAGTAAAACCAGACGAAATGACACTGCAGGAAGATTATAGTTTATCTACAAAGAGAGAGGTGTTCATAAAAAAATAATTCCAAGATCAAACCAAGTCTAAAGAAAAGAATGAATTAAAAAACTAAAACTGGAAACCCCCCTTTTTAAAACCTTTTATAAGTCCGTCTGCATGTTGGGGAAACTTCACGTCAGCTGATTATTAAAGTCTCACTAAAATAAAGGAAACGTCCTGAGTCCCTCCAACATTACCTGATCCGACAGACGGTGATGTCTTACCTTGACGTAAGACGACGTGTCAGGGACAGTTTGGAACATGTCTTCTGGACAGACAGGCCCAGGGATGCACAGTGTCCAGTGCGCCCTGAGAAAAGAAGGACTATTATTATCATTATTATTATTATTATCCAAAAAGGTGAATGGAGTCAACTTTGTCTGTCTGTTAGCAAAATATTTCCTTAAACAACTTGACGGATTATAATAAGTTTTAAGAAAAAAAGATAATTAAATGCACATCTACAACTGATTGACATTTTGGAGTTAAACTAATCCAAGATGGCCGCCACAGGCATCTGACTTTAGAAAGCACAATCGTTGTGATACCTCTGAGTTTCTGCAGCTGACGAGAGACCTTTGTTGAAATTTGCCATTAACTGTTCGAGCCAGTCTTGTCTGCCTGTTAGCAAAATATCTCATGAACCATAGGATGGATTAAAATGAAACTCTCCGATAGTAATCATCAATATTTTTTTGCAGTGAATTCAAAACAAGATGGCCACCACAAGAACTGACCTTTAGATATTAACGTAGTAAATAATCTGCAGACTCATTTTTGAATAAGCACCAACAGATTTTGCATACATTATTAAAGGCTTGACTTCAAAGCGGGAATAACATTATGACAAAAGATGATTTAGTCTGAGACTTTGGCATGAAAGGCGATTATATGCCTATTATTATTATTATTATTATTATTATTGCGACGTAAAACAGGTGATGAACTCTTGCGCACGTTCCCATTTAAATGAAGGGAAATTTACCCAAAGTCCTCAAACCAACCCCCCCCCCCCCTTACCACAAACCCACACGTCAAGCTCATGCCTATATTCATTCACAAATCCACTTTTTTTTTCATCTAAGCAGTGGTTTGAGGTATTAAACACAGGGCAGGTTTTAATTACCCCCACCATCCCCATCAGCTTCCATTTAACAGCACCAGTAGATGGAACTTACAGCAGTGACCTGCAACTCTCACGGATGACTGACTGCACAAGTTGCCCCCCCCCCAAAAAAAAACATGAAGCTTCGTGAGCGACAAGAGGGAGATGACGATGAAGAAGATGAAGAGGAGCAGAAGAAAAGGAGGAGGGCCCCAATCACCACCCTCCCCCTCCCCCTAAAGCTTACCACATATTGAAACACTTTTCGCTTTAATAAGTGCAGCTTACAAAGTCTGGGGGTGAAAGGGCACGTGGAGGACGGTGTTTTCAGTCCTTCCCTAAAAAGCCGCCGCAATTATTAACAGGACAGAGAGCGGCAGACTGAGTCTGTAAACAGGCCCTGTGGGGGATAGCTTGATTATTAATATTAATATTGTTTTTTTTGTTATTGTTGTTGTTGTTGTAAAGAGTAAGCCAACAGGTCACACAAAAATATATAAAAACAAAAACACCTCAAGAAAGAATACCACGACAATTCCATTTTATTTATTTATTTATTTATTTATTTATTTATTTATTTATTTATTTATTTATTTATTTATTTATTTATTTAT
>JARVJO010000330.1:9678243-9699454 GCA_031762555.1 Cynodonichthys magdalenae
GCTCCACCGTATTTCTCCCCTTTTGTTAAAGCAAAAATAAAAACACACGCACACTTAAAACAACGTATTCGATTTTGCATTTAATAAACTATAACTTTTAAAGAAGTGCCCCGAATCTGACGCAATAATACAGAAAGATTGGCGCAAAGGCTCCAGTTTCATTTCTCCTTTTTTTTTAAAATCGGACCCATCCCAAAACTGTTTTTTAGCTTTACGTTTAAAGATGCAGTAGACAGATTTCTTTTACAAATAACTATGCAACAACAACAAAATCCTATATATGAGTTGTAACGCATGCACAGACAGCTCTGCAACACTTTAAAAAGTTACTTTCTCTCACCTGTCGGTTCTGTGGCAGCCGCGCGCTCGTTCGTTTCGATCTCCTCTAATTGCAAATAATTAGTTCCGTCCAGGAAAAAGAAAAAAAAAGTGTTTTTTTTTTACCCTCACAACGATGATGACAGAGAGTTATTTTGGAACACTGCAGAACCCGGTGTGTATGAATGGAAATGTTGGTGCAGATGGGAAATAGAAGCTGCGGCCAATGAGCTGCGGGAGAAAAACCTCCCCTTTGCCTACAGAGTTTGGCCACTGAAGCATGAAATAAGAGGAGGGGGGAGAGAAGGAGCGTCATAAATCCGATTTATAACGAATTTGTGCCACGAAAAGTCTCGAAAAGCGCGTGTGCTTTTGCCATGGATCAAATTGTAAATAACTGAGCTGCAGAGACGAGGCAGAGGAAACTGTTACAATCATAAATAAAACATATCCTCTCAGGAAGAAAAGGGGCCAGCTCGTTAACTTTGTAGATGATGATTAGGGTGTAAACATAGACCTAATCAATCAGTTCATTTATATAATAAATTGAATTCGCAACAAGTCATGTCAGGGCACTGGAGATTAAAAACAGTGCAAATGATACATCCAATTCAGATCCAGATTCAAAACCATTACAGTATAATACATTCACATTCAACATTACAAAATGCCAACTAGTGAAAAAGAATCAAGGGGAGACTGCAGACCCACTAATGTTCATCTAGCTGCACATTGATGACAAAGGAAAAACTTCCTTTTAACAAGAAGAGACCACCAGGAGAACCAGACTCAGGATGGGACAGGAAAGAGACCTAAGCAGAAGGATTGGTCCAGGTGTAGTTCCTATGGGAGGAAAAATCAGAAACAAACACATGTTCATGACATAAATAATTGCAAGCAACACAGAGCACAAAAATAAATAAATAAAAATAAAAAAAAGCAGCAGAGTGATGTGAACCAAATTCATTTTTGGCCCCAATGCAACCAATAACAGTTTTATGTCTGACAGTCTGAACATGACAAATTCAATATAATCCGACTCAGATCTTTTCAGTATGTGTTACAAATTACAACATAGCTGATGTTTTTCAATGCAAATGCAGTCGAAACGCTTGTGTCACATTTCATCCAACTTTTACATCAGTGAGCTGATCTGTCCAACCTGGTGCAGCTGAAATCTCAGATCTCTGCACATCTTCAGCTACAGAGTTAAAGTCCAGTTGCTTCATCTTTGTTCTTTTAATTTTCCATGTCCTGGATGACTAAGAATCTACAGAAATAAATGATAATAATGTCAGCTTTGGACCGTATCAATTTTAAAGTTACTGGATACTTTAGTTAGTTTTACATGCAGCACGTTGCTTTCGTTCAAAAAATAATAATAAACGAAGCTGCACCGGAGCAGCCGGACAGATCAAATGTAAACAGTGAACTAAACAAGCACGTGAAATAATTTTTTTAATCTGCTCTGATTGCCCAACAGCTTCAGAATCAACATGCTAACATGTAGCATCCATGTTTGTCACATCTTTTTCTGCGCATGCAGGCAGCATGTCTAGTGGGTGTGACATTATGCAACTAAAAATATGAAAGAATTTTAATATTTATTTTATTTTTACACTTTATAATTTTTGGGTTATACAAAATTTATTAAAACTTATTTTTTAAACCTTTCATTGTTAAAAATATATCTCATTTTAGTTTTGGTAAAAACTTCAAAGAAGGACCAAAGAGCAGCATGTGGCTCCAAGACCCCTGTTTTTATACAATAGCCACATAACTAAAGGAATGCTTAGGAAACCTAAGCTTAACTCATTTATCAAAAAGGAAAGTCTTAAGCCAAGTCATAAATAATTTGTGATAGAAAATGGAAATTGGTTTCACAAAACAGGAGCGTGATAGCTTAAAGCTGTTCCTCTCATTTTGCTTTTAGAAACTTTAGGAACCACGTAAACCCTCATTCTGTGAGGGAAGTGCTCTGTTAGGAAAATAAAGAACAAGATGGAGCTTGGTTGTACACTGCCTGGCCAGAAAAATAGTCGCCACCAAAAAAAAAGGCCACACTAATTTTTCATTGAACCGCCTTTAGCTTTTATTACCGTACTCATTCACTGTGGCATTGTTTCGATGAGCTTCTGCAATGTCACAAGATTTATTTCCATCCAGTGTTGCATTAATTATTCCCAAAGAGCTTGCATTGATGATGGTAGAGTCTGACCTACTCCAGCTCATCCCAAAGATTCTCAATGGACTCTGGAGCCAATCCATGTGTGTAAATGATGTCTCATGCTCCCTGAACCACTCTTTCACAATTCCACAATGAATCCTGGCATTGTCATCTTGGAGTATGCCCATGCCATCAGTGAAGAAAATATCTATTGATGGACTAACCTGGTAGTTCAGTATATTCAGGTAGTCAGCTGACCTCCTTCTTTGAGCACAAACTGTTGCTGAACCTATATCTGACCAACGGCAGTGACCCCACATCATAAACCTTATATCCAGGTGGCAACTTTTTTTTGCCCAGGCAGTGTAGTTCATGTGCATTCAAACTTATTCAATTTTTCAGAGATTCATTTGCTGAACAATGAAAACACCAGTTGCACATATTATAATAAATCATGAGTCCAGGAGTTTTTGAGTAAAGAAAAAAAAATCCATCCTCCAATTTGTCTTGAAAGAATCCCAGCAACCTCAGATCCAGAGCTTCAGCAGGTTTTAGTCTCTTCCTGCTCGCTTGACCAAACTCACTTCACTAACTTCATTTCCTTCACGTTGCTCCCCTCATCTTCCACTAAGCACCCCCCCCCTCCCCCCCCATCAAAGGATGTGGGGGCAACTCACGGTAAGCAAAGTCGCTCACCCAGTGCATTTTACAGCCTCATCAAGGTCAGAGTAAACAAAGTGAAACACAGAGGTCACCTGTAAATCTTCCAGTTGGAAAATCTAAACATGAGCGTGTGATGTCATTCTTAAATGTGCCTAAGGCCAAATTGAATTTAAAACTGACAACTTCTATTCTACTTCTAAATTATGCTGAAATTCAACTTAATTCAATTTAGAAACTTGCTCCTTTAGGAAAATAACTAAAAAAATAAGCTTTGAAATAGATCAAAAACACTTTCTAT
Organism: Cynodonichthys magdalenae; assembly: GCA_031762555.1. Classification (NCBI taxonomy): domain Eukaryota; kingdom Metazoa; phylum Chordata; class Actinopteri; order Cyprinodontiformes; family Rivulidae; genus Cynodonichthys; species Cynodonichthys magdalenae. The sequence goes on from JARVJO010000330.1 coordinate 9,681,690, forward strand.
TGTGTAAAATGGCACAAGATGTTTGTGGGAAAAAAAAAGAACAGATTTAAAAAAAAATTGAGAAAGTTTCCATAGATGCAGAGTCAGGTTGTGACACCATAAAACATTCTGCAATAAAACTTCTTCAATTTATAAAACCTAAGTGTGTAAAAATGAAGTAAATCTTTTAAAATCCACTGTTGTGTGACCCGTTTCTACAGTGACGTCTGTCTGAGCTGCTGGGCTCCAGGAGTTTTTTCACTCCTTTCAACAATATTGTGTCGTCTATGGGAAATTTTTGTGTCGTATTTGGACAATTTTGTGTAAACTGTATAAAGTACTGCTACCTTCCCCCTCAAGTTTTCACGTAATTCCCATGGTTCTTTTTTTTTAATCTTCACAAAAAAAAAAGACTAAGCATCAAATAATAATAGTGTTTCAGTTCATTTTCTCCCTCCTATAAAATATCCTCTTAAAAAACAAACCCTAACCTTCCAGTCTTTTCTCATGTGTCCTTAACAGTGCTGAGACATCTGCTTGAAAAGTTTGCCTTTCATCACCAGGGCCTTCTGTTTGTTGCACTGTTTCCTAATGCAATCATTAGGAACAACAACACTGATAATAGTGTTCCCAGCACAAAACAATTGACGGAAACCCTAACATCCGCTTTACTGAAAAAAACTGCACTCATGCGCCTGCTGTGTTGCCTTCCGCAGGATGCCGTGGAAGAAGTTTTCTAACACATCTGAATGGTAAAACTATTAGAAGTATCAGAAAAATAACGGCAAATGAAAACTCACAATATTGCTAGAATTATTATAACCTATAAAATATATAACCTGCCTTGAAAATGTTATGAAAATGTTAATTTTTTAAAAATAAAACTTCCATTTCCAAGAATCAGTTTTAGATCGCATGTATTATCACTGCTGGGAAACGACCCAGAAAAGTCCACTTTTCTATAAAATATGTGACTATAAACCTTTGAATCAATGACTCTTTTAAACTTTTTGACACTGTCTTCTTTGTTCTATCAAAAAACACTCTTTTTTGTGTTTTCTTAAGGCGGTAAGGGAAAAAAAAGGACTACAGATCCTCAGTCTTACTGTTTCATCAAATCTTGCACCATCTGGCATTGGTATTAGATGTGGAATGTGGCTTTCGGATGATTGTGGCTCTTGTCGATGGCTCACACTAGATATCCTCACAGTTTAGCATTAGTACTTTAATATTACTGCAAACAAACCCTTCTTGTGTGCTTTTGTAAGATGATAATCCCACACAGAAATGACGCCAAACTATCGCCCATCAGCAGTTTTATTTTCATTTTACCTCCCTCTGCTCCCAAGTTAACATTTTACCGTGCCTCCTCCAGGGATTCTCCAAAATGCACTTGTATTTCGAGATGATGTGGACAACCTGCAGATACGTGTGATTACATCGCCTCGAGTAAATGAAGCTCCGCACTCTGAACTGTAATGGCTTATTTATTTAGTCGAAGGGGCTACTGAGAGATGATCTGGAGATGGAGATTTGGTCCCTCTCCGTTCCAACCCCTTTTTACTTGGCTCCTCGGGGAGAGAGAAAATCATAGTGTGGCACCAGGGAAGGCAGGGCAGAATATCAAATCTTTTCATGCACGCTTTCGGGTGCTCGCGAAGAATTGCATGCGAGCCCATGCGGCTTGTGTTCTGAAGAGTAGCTATTTTCACCCTGAAGTCATAACATTTTATGTTTGAGTGATTTAAAGTAGGGAAAACACAGCAAATGGGATAACCTCACATGCATCAAACTGTCTTTTTTTCTCTGAACACAAAGCGAAAGATTTCTTCTAAAGCAAGAGAAGCAGGTTCAACTTGTCTAAAGGATTTCTCCACAGCCACAAAGTGCAGACAGCTTCCCACTTGTGTGAGCAGTGATAATTTGCAAGAGGAAGTATTAAATTAAAGCTAAGCAGTCATTTTATGAGGCTAACATTTATGATGGTAATAGCATCCCTATAAATGAGCAACTGCCCCCCCTCCATGCCTCCTGATGTGTTGCCACTCATAAGGGCCTGCCCTAGCACTGATCTGTTGACTACACGGCATCCATTTGTTTATCTCCCCTCAGGGATAAAGCTGAGATGAGACTCTGAGAACTCAAGGACACGTGGTGGCGAGACAAAGTGCATGTTGTCGTTAATGTGTTCTGGTATGCGCTCAGGCAAAGCAGAGGAACGGCTTTGCGTCAGCGTTTGAGATTGATGCATCTGCGAGTGTGTATCTGTGTAATTACTTATCACAACACCACAAATTACTGTGGATTTCTGACAGTGTATACACGGGTACTCCAGACCGAAGTTCTCATGTAAATTCGGCCTCAAATCTGGGCCCGCCCTGCTTCTAAGTCCACACTTGGCATAGGAATCCAAGGTGCTGGCTTTACTTTTTTTAAGTCTGCCTCCTTTGAGGAGTGGAAGTCATCCTAACAACACAAGGCTGAGAAAAGCCTCTGAAAATGCTGGCTCATGCGGAAAAAAAAAAAATCAAGGAGAGCAAAAACAGCAGGAAGGTAGAGCCATTCAGAAAACCTGAATCATCCTCAGAACGATAAATTCACTGACCGCTCATCATTCAGCAGCGTTTTAAAAGAGCCCTTAAAGAAAAACATGGAGTGAAATGAATACGCTGTCACCTCTCATTTGAGTCTGGCCCGCTGGCTCAATAAGAAAAGTGTTGTTCCTTGGGAGGACCGCTAGCCCGAGCTGAGCTCTCAGGTTTAGGGTTTACTGTGTACCACATTCCCAAGGCTTTCACTTTGAGGCCTAGAGTCCCTCGTTCACCCTCCCCATATTCCACCCCCAGACATGTCTGACAGGCTGAACTCGATGTGGGTTGCACACCAGACTACAAAAATCATTCATCTGTGCCTTCAGACGGTCAAATCTGGATCTAATAAAGAAGGCCTGCTCATTGATCCTATTCATGGGGAAACGCAGTGCCAACTCCCACCACTTGAGGGCTCTCTGGATCCAGCTAGAGGTGGCTGGCGGAGGACTTTAAGGCTTTTGCATATAGGCTCACTAAATCTAAAAGAGGTTAAACATTTAGAGCAAGTGGTTCACAACAATGAGAAATGAACTTTTATTAATTTGTATTAAACAACACGTTGCCTGTGCTTTATTTAAATGATCAGATATTGTGTTTAACAAGACCTGTGTTTAAAGTTTAAATAGAAAACGCTTAAAGGTCACCAAGGTCAAACATATAAATAATCTTTTTATTGATTACACTTAACAAAGACACGTTGGCAATTTTTTTCTCTAGATGAGAGAAGAACATGGTCTTCTCCAAAACTGCACAAGAAGCCTCCTCACAAAGGCCGAGCAGGTTGTAGGGAAGCATTGGAGAGAGTGAACGAGGAGAAAGAGTGAGAATGAGTCACTTTTAGGGTTGTGTTTATGTGTGTGTGTGAGAGGGCACTACCCCAAACGCCTGGGCGAACCGCAGCATTCCTCACAAGCTCTTAAAGAGACAGGGCGACGCTGTCCTCGTGGATATCTGGGGAGTAAAGTGTTAACACATGGTGTGGGCTGTTTGAGGGTGAGACATACAGAAGCCAGTAGGTGACTGTGCCAGCAGTGCCTAAAAATGGTGCTATGTACCACCTTGAACTGTGTATCAAACAGGGAAAAAAGTCAGATTTAGATATATGAGACTCAATTTTGGAATACTTGAGGATTTGTTTATATGCATATTTTTTATTACAGTAAGTTAACCAGAAATTTGCATATGGTTTAACAAGGGGTTCCCAAACATTTCAACTTTTGAGTGATAAACATTGGCATCAGGTCAAATAAACAAGGGCATGCTACTTGAATAAGTACACTAACTCTTATTAATTAAGGCAAAAAATATTGTTAGTAGTCATTTTTAAAAGGAAATAATTCTAAATATATTTTCAAGACCCCACTGAGATGTTTCAGGACCCACAGTGGTCCTAAATTCATCTTTGTGAACCACTGGTTCAGCCCACCCTACTGACAGTTTAAGGTGGTTTAAATTGCAGGCATCCACTGATAGAGGGCACTGTTGAGCTGTGAAAGAAACAAAACCACAGAGGCCTGTCAGGAGGATGCTTGAAACTTTTCACCTCACAAATGTTTGACTTTGCATAAACTTCTAAATCTGTTCTGTTTAGTTTGAGTGTATGCATTGTTTCCATAAGAGCTTCTGTTTTTTCTGGTGATCTTTTTTTTAAGAGGTTTTCCAGTTAAGTCAGCCGAGACTGATTCCGGTTCAGTTGTTTCAAAAATCAAAACAAAAAATAAATAAATAAATGAAATAAATAGTTTTGACAGTGTCAAAATGTCCTCATAGAAGAAATCTAACACAGACGGACGCCAAAGTCGCTGGACATTCGGACAGTTTGACAGGCCCAGATTGCCTGCCATCTTCCATGACAAGAAACACTTCTCTGTTGGGAAGGGTGCAAATGTAGACGAGGAAAAAGACTGAGAGAAGAAGAGAACTGTGGAGGTGTGATGGTGCTGTGCTGACAGTAGAGCGATGAAGGAGGCTGGTGGAAAAAAAAGAGAACGTTAGCTGGGATGGGGCGTTGTTTGGACAAGGCTTCTAAGAGGATGCAGAGAAGGAAATGAATGGAGGTGAAGTATGGCCAGGGGTTGTGTGGGGGGGGGAGGGGGGCACAAAGGGAACCAGCCTGTTTCCTCACTGAAAATCCATGCCATGATGTGGACTTAGTATCTTCAAAACCCCTCAGCGGATCTCTAAAAATAACCCTCCTTTCTGCAAAGAGAGGGAGAGAGAGAGCTGCGAGTAGGAGTACAGGGCTGAGTGAGGTGTGTGGGTGAGTGGGGGCGGCAGGCAAATGTGAACGGGACTCAGCATGAAACTGTAAGTGAGACGACGGAGAGAAACACAGAAAACACAGAGCAACCAGAGTAGAGCGAAGAGAAATTGGAAATGTAGGAAACAGATACGGGGGAGTGATGTAGGACAATGAAAGTGAAAGAACTCACCCGGTAGCCCACAAACTTGTTGTTTGTGGGCTTGGTCATTGTTTGTTTAACTGGTAAACACTTTTGGTTTTGGCAAAAAAAGAGAGAAAAAAATCTTCACTGGCTATTCTTGTAAACTAGCCAGCAGGATATTTCTCACTATTTGCTGAGTTGTGATATGCATTTCATTAGCTTTATTTATGGTATGTTTAGTTGTGATTTGTTTTTTGTGTGTGTGTTTGTGTGTGTTGTGTTAATATTAAGGTGTTTGTATTTTAGATTTCATATATAGACAGAGTAATATTTCGATGAGCTGAATCTAAAAATCACATGTTTTGCTCCATCAGGTCTTTTTGAGCTATAGGCAAATCTTGATTCTGTTTACATGCATTTATTTCATTTCAGTTTTATTTATTTCACGTTCTAGAAATTAAATTACTTACTTATTCAGACTGCAAGTTAATGAGTGATGTCATCAATTGCAAAACGTCATTTACTTAATTCGCTTCAGGTCAGCATTTTAGTAAGAGTAAAGTGAAAAGCCTCTATATTGGATAAAGATCTTGCAAAATAAACCTGACGTATTCTGTTACATCTGTGGTGAATACACCCTTGTGCCTAACAGGAATCCAGTCACAAGTTTCATAAAGCGTGCTTACCATGCTTATTTTGGTATGAAGCTTGGAGATCAGGACAAAGCTTGGGCGCTGCACATGGTGTGCAAAGCATGCACCGAGTTTCTGCATCAGTGAACAAAGGTCAAGAAGAAGATCTTAAAAATCTAATTGAGAAATATTACTAAAAATCAACCAATAATGTCAAAAAATGTAATTATCCATAATCCATTTAGACAAAAAAACTTGGATTTAAAAATGAACTTAGCATAAAAATGTAATCTGATTGATAGAAATAGATGTTATTTTTGGATTCAGTAGTGGATTTTTGTAATAAATCAATTGTCAAAACATAAACTATTTTCAAAAAAATTGTTTTTGTAACCCTGTGTTATCAGGTAGCACAATGGCTCAGATGCCTCAGGTGCTGGGTTTAATCCCGGGTTGGACCAGAGGTCTTTCTGTGTGGGGTTTGCATGTTCTCCTTGTGCTTGTGTGTGTTTTCTCCTGGTGCTCATGTTTCCTCCCAAAGACCAAAAACATCTATAATAGGTTGACTTCTAGTCCAGGCCTCCCTTGCAAAATAGATCTCAATGGGGATTGCCTGGTTAAAAAAGAAAATGATAAAAATGGATAGAGGGTGTGTGGCTATTGAAGATCTTTGTACCAATAGGAATTTAGGTTTTGATTTCCTTTTTAATCCCAAAATATCTTCACTACACTATTTAAATCTTTGTTCTCAGTGTTTTGATTTTAATGGTGAAACTGGAAAACAAAAACAAGTTTTCCTTCTCCACATATTTTGTTCTGACAGGTATAGTACTGACTGCTTTGTGCAAGATAAGGAGCAGAAAGAACAACTTAGTAAAATAAATGAAAGAAATTGTCTTGCTCTGACTCCTGCTGACATTTTATCATTGTTTTAAATACAATAAAGTTTTGGTTTAAATTCAATTCAATTCAAAAATACTTTATTAATCCCAAAAGGAAATGTAGCTATTATACTGCAAGCAGATTAATTAGTTTTCTTACATATGTGTTGTGTTTTTTTTTTTTTTTTTTTTTGGTTCTGCATGGATGAGCACATTACTTGAAACAGTGCCACGTCTAACCAGGACATTTTTTAGAAACAACAAGGCCTGAAAAATCCAAGTTGCAGTTTAAAAGTCAAACACTTAAACATAAAACACATTCAAAACAGATTTTTATTTTAAAATTTCACTTCTGAGTTTTTGTTTTTGATCGACCTAGTCATGTTTGTTTGATTTGTTGCGATTAAATTTAATTTTTGCTCCTCCCGCACCTGTCTCATGTTCTTAGTTTGACCTCCTAGTTTCCTTGCTATCAGGTCCTTGACTCATTCTGTTCCCAGTTTCTGTAGCAGTTTTATATTTGTCACATTGATTGTATGTTTTGAAATCTTCATGTCAGCATTAAGTTTCATTTCTCTGGAAAATGACTTCACCAAAAATGCATGACTTTGTCCATTTTTATTTTTGTTCATCAGTTTCTGGTTATGTTTGTGTGTGAAATACATCAAACAGTACATTTTTGAGGGTAACTACAAGTGGCAGCAGCAGCTATCTGTAGTGCTACAAGTACAGCTTGGGGTATTTCCTGCAGAAATGTCACCCTATGCATGTGTTGACACGAGTGTGATATTTTTTACCCTTTGTGATAACAACAAAAGAAAAGCTTTCCACTCTTCAAATAACATGCAAGTCAAGTTAAATCAATAGTTCAAATATTTTGAATTGTGACTCTATGGAAAAATTATGAACAATCAGTATCTTACGCAATGTAGATGTATGTTTAAACAGCTTCAATTTGAATTGCTATTGTTGTTATTATTGATTATTTTCAAAACCTTTACGTTTATGTCAAATTAGAATGACATGATTATCTACACTGAATTCTGGGGTCATTCATTAAATAAACTAATGGTAGCAGCAGCTAGCTGTATCACTAAAACCCTAATTATGTCATGTGTACTTAGCACAGAAAAAAAGGAAATTTGTCTTTGGTAGATTATTTCTTTGTTGTAATAATGCTTCTTGGCAATAAGTCTTAGACTGTATGAAAGCCTGTTGATTTCCTTTTAAATGGTGCCACAGTAAGGAACATGCTTTTTTGGGATGAGCAGTATAGTATGTGAAAAATCTGCTAATCTACTCTGCCAAATCTGTTGCTATTGACACTTATTTTGAGCTTCTCATACTCCCAGGTGCTGCCAATCAAGTGACCAGTGTAAGATTTATTGCCAAAAAGCATTGTTACAACAAAGAAATAATCTACCAAACACTAACTTCCCTACTTTTTGTCCTTTTTTTATATTTGGTTGTGTGAAAACAGCCTTGGGTGAAAATATTGCGAAATGTGACAGTAGATTTTGGACTTAGACTGTAAACACGTACTTAGACACTAAATAAGTCTTTCTAATTTGTAGTGAACAAGAACAGTTTCAAGTGACAGCACACTTCACTGTAAATGAGTCATTCATCTCTTTCATCACACTAATAGGACTTCCTCTGCAGCCTGAACCACACCTCATCCCAGGCTAAATGAAGAGAAGGAAGCTTGCAGGTCACCCATTGTTATGAGCTTAACCACAAGTGATACAGTGGAGTTAAGGAGTGTTTAATGAATTTAGATTTGCATTAAAGCAGAATAACAAGAGCTTCTGCATAATATACAATGAATGAGTAAATGAATGAATTATACTTTGTTGAAGCCATAAAAGGAAATTACAGAACAACCTGTTTAAGAGATACAGACAAAAACACAACAGACTGGGAGAACAGGTGCCCCGGGTCCAGCAGCCATGCAAGGCGCTACCAAATACATCAGATATGAGCCGTATACTGTATGCATTGTATTTATTGGCGATTGTACTCTGTCCTTCCACCACCAGCCTTAATCAACTCCCATATTTTAAAGCCTTATATTAGAATAAAGGAAGCAAGTTTTGTGTCTTAAAGGTGCACTGAAAGTTTAAAACCTCCATTTTACCTTTAGTCAGAGGGAACACAATCAAAACCAATTTACAGTTTCTGAAACCACTCGATGACGATGTGTTTTTTAGAGAACTTAATAAATGTATTTTTGAAAGTAAAATGACAAGACAAAAGTTAGGGCTCTTTTTGACAGGTGGGAAAAAAACAAGTTATATTTGTCCTTGAGCGTTTCAAAACAGGTTACAATGTTATCAAAGACAGAGTTCCATCTGTTTGGATTTTCCTGACTTATGTACAACTTTGGCTCGTACAGAGTGTACCGTTCACACGGACACTAATTTTGGACTTGACATGGATTACACGGGCAGAAAATAAAAATGGCCTGCTGAAAACGTTCAATAATTGCATTTTTATTCTGTTTTAAAGGATATCCGTCCTACAGTTTTGAAGTAAGCATGTTATCTGTGTCAAAATAAAATGAAGGCGGGAAACTCTTCAGGAAAAGTTGCCCTAAACATATTAATAAATGACTAAAGATGAAAAAAATATCCCATCAAAGAAGAGAACTGACCACATATCTGGCATCCTCAGGCAAAAAAAAAGACAGTCTTTGACATGTATCATTCACTTTTTATGAGCTTCTAACCGATTTAGACTCTAGTCTAATCTCTGCCCCCCCCTGCAGTTCCAGACATCTCCCACTTGTCTAATGAGAGTGTGTGTGTTACAGAGGCATTCAGAGCACCTCCTCTCCTAATTACACGACAAGCATCTCGTTCTGGGACACTAATGAAGAGGAACAGGGAGCGAGAGACGCCACTGGAATGGGGGGTGGGGGTGGGTTAAGTGCACAACTGGGCCGGGTGTCAGAACTGTGTGTTTTTATGAACGGAAGGGGGAGTCTCATGGCGCCAGGCCAGTGGCTTATCAACCCGGGTCAAGTTGGACTCAGCATGAATAGTTCTCTTCTTCTGTGCATAGAATGTGTTTTCCTGCCATTATAACATAATCTGTTGTTTTGTTCTTTTATTATCGCCCACAGCTGAAAGGTGAAGGCGGACAATAATGTTTCTTTTTTTGTTTGTTTGTTTTTTTGTCTGAATATTTGAGTATTTTGTGTGTCTGTTTATTACCAATATGAATCCCTGGACAATTTTATTGAAACTAGAAGCAATTAATTGATAGATGTACATCTATATAGGCACCAGTGACCCCCTTGACCCTGAAAGGAAAAAGCAGGTAAAGATAATGAATGGATTTAACTCAGTTCAAGATGACGTCCACAACAAACTGACCTTCAAAATCACAAAAATAACTATATTTCAGTCAATATTACGTACTGTATATTGAGTTAAAATTTGGTCTGGTAGAAGCTGAAAATGATCCACAGCAAATACTTTGAGATTTAATTGCTTAAAACTCAAAATGGCCATTGCAACCTTCTAAACTTGGAAAACACAAACACATCTAAAATAAAATTCAATCAACTGTATAGATACATTAACATTTGGTGTGGTAGTAGCTGAAAATCCTTCACAACACATACTCCATGCATTCCATAAAATCCTTACCTAAAACTGTAGCATTTGTTGTGGGAGTAAACCCTGTTTGTCTGTTAGCAAAATACCTCATGAATCACAGGATGATTTTTAATAAAACTTTCAGAAAATTATCATTGGCTATCAACTGCTTAACTTTTGAAGTTAATCTAATTTAAAATGGCAAGCAGTTAATCGGCATTAGCCAGCACAAAAAAAGGGCTAAAACTCAGGGAATTTTGTAGTTATTGAGTCAAAATTTGATGTGGTAGTAGCTGAGAGTCATCTTGCCATTTATTTGTATTGTTTTTCATCATGAGATGATCTCGGTCAAAGACTTTGACATGAAAGCCAGCAGGCGATGTGAACTCATTCAAGAGAAGCTAGTGCTTTTAATGAGAAGAAATGTTTTTCTTGTAAAATGACTTTTATAGAATGCCACTGCTTTTTGTCTCTCCTACTAACATGGCTTATAGTGAGTGATTGTAAATATACTGTGTTAGCTTTTAGCAGTGAAATCAGTTTGGTATGCTGACAAATTAAAGCGGCAGTTCATTCACATTTATGGCCTACAAATAAACCCCGAACGCAAAAATAAGACGGAGCAGAGATAGGGAAAAAAAAAGTAAAATAGTGCGACCTCGGCAGAGATCCAGCGGCTCGGCATGTGATTCGGAAGAACTCGTTCTGTCAAGAGGCACACTCAAACAGAAGATCGCTGTCCTGTACCATCCCCTTGTGAAACGCTTAAGAAACACAAACCATCTGGAGGCTATAGTGCACACTCTCAACCCATCAAATATCGAGGATGTTTGTCTGATTTACAGGGCCTATTTAGATCTGTTTGGACAACTTGGCTGAGGGATTGGAGCTTTAATTAAAAATAATATCAAGAGCTAATATTGCCCTTGAGACCTTTGCCTTACAGTCAAAAGTGCAACAAAGTCACAGTTCTGAGGTTGAGGGGGTAGAAGCCTGAACCATAAACACTTTCTGAATGAATGCAGTCAGGCCTGATACAAAGCCTTCTCCTGACTCCACAGAGCTTATTGCTTTAACTTTCACCCCGCTTTATTCCTGCTGATGCCAACAGCAACGTGGACTGTTTCAGACCCAAGCCCACCACAGCGATAGCATATTGATACTGTCATAAAATATTACATCCTCACTTTATTCATTAGAGATGGGCTTTAATCTAAAAATATTCCGGGCAGGGAATAAAACAGAGTTTTCAGCAGTAGAAAGATTAGGCCTGCGATTCTCTCACTGAGCACCACGGCTCGGAAACACTGAGGCCCAAAATAGACGTTCCTCTCATAAAGGGCTCCTTTCTTTGTAGTCGGCGTTCAGCAACAACATCTGCAGGGCAGTTTTCTATGGGGGGAACAGATTCGGGCAGGCTATCAAAGAGAGAGGCGATCTCCTCTGAGAAGTGGTGGGTGGAGGACTTCCATTTTCTTTTTCTTTCTTTCTTTCTTTTTTTTTTTGCTCCCTCTCTCTTGTCTTGTGCTTCCAAAAAATCTGCAGCAATCAGGACGATGCTAATAAAAGACCATTAATATCACCTGTCAGCGCTATCTTTGGAAGATCCAAAACGAGAAAATGAGACACAAAAGATTTCACAGTCTGGAGGTGCTCAGCAAGATGTTGGGTTAACAGCAGAGGACAGACAGCAGCTCTGTTAGATCTGTATATTTAGATAAAAACAATGGGATGACAGAAATCCATCCATCAAACAAACAAACAAAAAAATTGTTTCCCATAAACTGTGAGTCTAAAAGTAACATCGTATTTGACACATTAAGACAGACACTCAACATGTGTGTTTCTAAATGTTTAGAGAATATATAATTAAAATAACAGAATACAGTTGACATACATTTATTCATTATAGGCATGAATGTAACATAAATTTGATTGTTATTTGTATTTAAACCATTTATTTTCTAGAGTTGAATACAATACATTCAATACAATTGTTTTGAATGCACCTAACAATTGCTCTAATTTATACATACATTCATGGGAATAATTGAATAAGTGGTGCTGAAGGTTCTACAAATATTTTATTTTTAGTTCTTTTTAGTGATCATGATGTGCTGCAGCTGGAAAAGTAAACAAATGATTACTTTGACAGCATTCATTAGACTTACCAATACTCCTCAGCTGCTCTCAGATTAATGAAAATTGGTCATGCTGTTTGGGAACCACCAAGCTTCAAGCCTACCACGAAATCTAAAAACAGTTGAGCATGGCCTCTACATGCTACACAGGTAAACCCAGCCTTATAAGCAGTACTTTCACATGGTGGACAAACAAGTTTAACAATGACAATTGCAAGTGTTTGTTCACATCCAAAAGAGGACCATCAGCCTAACGACTGTTCATTAGTGCCTATTGTTCACAGGGCCTGAGTCATACTTGCAATAACATACTCGCAATAACAGCATTGTAAAAGGGGGACAACGGGACATGAAGGCTTCCCCCCTGTTTAACAACAGGTGTTTTTTCTTCTCAAAAATAGCTTCCTTTACTCCTCTATCAAACCAACGTTCCTCTCCATCAAGGATCAGAATATCTTTATCCCTGAAAGAATGACCACTGGCCTGTAAATGAGTGTAAACTGCAGAGTGACTGCTGGCCTGTAGGTACATGTAAACAGAGTCCTGGGCTGATGATGTTGCTCTTCTGTGTTGGCCCATTCTTTAACTGTGGCTGCTTTGTTTCCCGGATGTATAAGGCCTGCATCACAGGGCAAGATAATCATGCTGATTTTTGCCTTTCTAACAATCTTAAGGATGTCCAGATTATCGTGATGGCTCTAAAGATAATCTGAACAGATTTTCCTGCCATGAGTGGTGAGTTAAGAGTGATCTAGTTGGCTCGGAAAGACATCAGGACTGCTCTGACCTCAAATCGGGGATATTCAACATGTTTGATTTTTTGGCCCGACATCACAGTGAGTGTGGTGTTCAACCGAAAACAAACGAACATGCAGCCTGTTGAATGTGACGTGTAGCCAATCATAAAAGGAGGTGATATATACATAGAGGAGAATCCAAAATACTTGGATTCTTGACTCACCAGAAAGTCCACTGGATGTTAAAAGTCCCATGGAATTGTTTCTTCTTCTGGTAAAATTAGTTCACAAACGATCAATATTGTTTCTTCCTCATTGCAAATGTTTATTTACTCTGAAATCACGTCTCTCTGGAGGTCACTCAAGATTTTTCCTCTGACATCTGAATTCACTCGAGATTTCAAGAAGTCTCTCGTGTTTTCACATCTGACATCTGAATTTTCATGAATGAAATATCCTTTTGTGTGTGGTGTGTTGTCTCTTGCCATGTGGCTGTACACCACACTCTGCAGGACCAAACCTGGTATATCTATGATTTTCTATCCTCATGTATGGGCTCCCTCAGTCTTTGAAAATCGGCTGACTGGTCGCAGTCCCCCTGGCACTTAACAACAATATTAGTCTGTTTATGCCGGAGAACCAGATCTTTATGGTGAACCAGTCTTTGTTGTAATGGGTTTTGGTATTTGAAAGCCTACCATGAAATGAAAACTCCTGGAACAGCAGTGTCACAGTCCAATGAAGCCAGTTTCACGTCAACACAGATTGAGTGAGTGCTGATCAAGTAAAAAGCCCCTGCTCCAAAAGTGACACTTTCGAGCTTAAAAAACTGAAATCTGCAACTACCCACATGGAGACGCCAAATGCCTTTTGGCCTTTTGAAGGTCAATTGAAACATTCATCTTTTTTCTATTTAGGCTTATTGACAAGATGTTTTCAGGAAGAATGAAGATGACACTTCAGCTGTCAAGCATGTTGATGGTAACATTATGCTGCAGCATTGGTGCCTTGCACAAACAAAATGGAAAATTGAAGGAGGACTACCTCCTAATTCCTAAACATCACCCCCAATCAACAGCTATAAAGTTGAAACTTGTACACAACTGGATACTAAAATAAACACACATCAAAACTGCATGGTTTCTGAATGAATAAAACTGGCTAACATTAAGCCTTTCCCAAAGTCCTAACCTCAGCCTTATTGGAAATTTGTGAACTTTGCTTAAAAGTTCCTGTTCCAGGAAACCAACCAGTTCAAACAAACTCAACCAATTCTGCCAAGAGGCGAGGTCAAAGATGTAGCTAGAATTATGCTGGATGCTAGTTTAGGTGGGTCGAGGTTGAACCTGAAAGAAATGTTTTACCACATATTATTAGTGTATGCTTATATTTATTGTATGCATAATTTTCACCTAATGAGGATTAGAAAAAAATCACCAAAAAATAACATTTGTGCAACTCTTTTAATATTATTGTATGTTGTATAATCAATCAATCAATCAATCAACTTAATCATTAAAATACACAAATTAATTTGAAAGTCATGTTTGTGATACTGTGAACCTCTGACACAACTGCATCTGAATTTTGACCTTTGAACTCAAGTTAAGCTGGCAGAAATTTATTGTAGACGTGAAAAGAGTTTTTTTTGCTAAATAAGTGATGGTTATAAAACCCTGCAGGTCTTTGACTGATGCTTTTTACCAGCTTTGAAGGAAGACCTCTTGCTATCTGTTTAATGTAAAACATAATTGCAGCCGGCAGACTAACCGAGGCGCTGAAAGGAAAAAGATGGCACCGTAATGGGGAGGTGAAAGGCAGGGCTTGACGTGATGATAGTGGCTTCACGCAGAGCAGAAGTGTACCAGGGGCCTCGCCTTTGAACTGACGCTGCAGCTAATTGAAACAGCATTGCCGGGGCATCACATTAAGATCTGGATCACATTGAGCCTCGCTTTTATCCAATTTTTGCTCTCCTCACGGGGGGAGATGTCCGTGCGTTTTTTCTCCACACAAGTCATGCCCTTGCCTTTTGCCCTTGACGTGTTGCCCAGCTGTGTCCCCCCACCCTCAGGGGCCACATGGAGTTGAGGCCCACAGAACGTAGAGGGATTCAGATGAGGTCTTGGAAAAAAGAAGCCTTGAGCCCCTTATGGTACTACTTCATGCCTCTCACCTTGGACTTGACCCCCACCCTCCATCCCTCCTGAGCTTTTTACACACAGACACACGCACACCTCTTTTCTCCGAGACTCAAGATTTACTGTTAAGAGCAGTGGCTGTCAGGAGGTTTGAACCAAGCACTTTCTAATTCAAACAAGTGCTTCAGCGGGGTCAGGGAATTATCACGGAGTCACAAGGTGTTTCAGATCACTCGCAAGTGTTGAGTGTCAGACTGATAAAGGAAGGCAGAGGGAATTTTTATTTTTTTTTAACATCACGATGAATATTGCAGTGTAGTGGAAATCTTGTGAGCTTGGGGCACGGAAATAAATAAACAAATATGTCGATAAATACGCAAAATGACTGATAAAATTTTTATCACCATCCCCGACTGGAGCAGACAGATGTAGATCTGGTGCAGCGAGGAGCTTCACCTTTCATTTCGCAGAGATGTGAGGCATTCAAGTGTCCCACAAGCTTTGGTGGTTGCTTAGCATTAAGAGGGGGTGGGATATGACCATCAGTGATGTTGTGGGAATAAAAATGCAGAAAAAAACACACAAATTAAGTAGCTGAGAGAGAGAGGGTCCTTTAGCCTTCATTTTATTGTTTGCCTTGAGATTTTATGGTGTATTAAAATGCATGGAAATAAAAAAAAAAACATTAAAACATCACTACGTTATATAACTGACACTCTAGCATTTATAGCACAATCTTTAGCAACACCAGGATGCCACAGATTCACCTAATTACCATGACAAAATCTCATAATATGCTATCAATCAAGCGTTATTTTATCAGCATTTTTTATAAAACACAGCACAGCAAAGCGTTTCATATAGACAATAATAAAAAGTCAAAAATTTCAGATAAATGGTAAATTACAAAGATACATTGTCAGTTTCTGGATATTTATAAAGTTAGAGAACACTTTTGATAATCGTGACTTGTCAAAATTGCTAACAGCTTTATAAACATGTAGAAAGGTCGTACAATAAAACTTGAATGCAACAGATGTAGACTGTATAATTGGCGTTACAAGTACTTTATTTCTGGTTTCTATTATCAAAGGTGAAGGTAAACTTACAAAAATGCTACAATATGTTGTCGTATGACATCGCTAGCAGAAAGCATATGTTAAAAAGTGTTGGACCTAAAGTTGAGCCATGAGGAACATCCCATTTGATAAAAATAACTGTCCGAATGGTAAATGACCTGAACTTATATAGTGCTTTATCAAATCAAGTCCCTATGAACTCCAAAGTGCTTCACAGTCATTATCCCCTTCAAGCACACATTCACCCATTGATAGTGGTTATCTACTGGGGAAGACAGTGGTGATGGTGCCATAAACTGGTGCCACCGGGACCTCTGATCACCACCAAGGCGAGTGAAGTGTCTTCCTTAAGGACACAACTGAGACAGATGGGGTGGGGGTGTTCAAACTCTCCTGAGCCACTGTCACCCCTGATAGACTCAGTATGATTTAAACCATTTAAGTAGAGTCACAGAGAGACAATCCAGGCTGAGGAATCTGTTTAAGAGACAGAAAAGATCAACAGAGCTAAGAACTTTCTTGTAAGACACAAACCCTGTCTGCACTTTCACAATATTGCGGTGTACTTGTGGCACTTTTATGCATCGTAGGTGTTGCCACTGCATGATGAGGGTGCATTTTGTTTGCATCATCATGTGATTGTTGCCTCGTAAATATGTTTTGCTGGAGTTTATGTGCCACTGAGGGCCAACAATGCACTTGCATGATTTTAATAAAACCATCATAAGATGAAGTCCCTCATTCCTTAAAGAAAGTAATGTAGATTTTTTTTTTCAACAAAAACAAGCCGAAATGAAATAGGAGTGATTAGGCTATTTTTAAAATGTAAGAAATGGAAAGTACATGTAATTGCATGAAAATATGAGAAGAAGAAGTAGAGATGGCTGAAAACTTATTACTCCAGTAAAGTATATATAACCAAAATTTCTATTTAAGTAAAGTAATGAAGTACTTGTACTATAAACTTACTTTATAAGTTTTGCACCCTTCATCTCAATAGAACCTGATCATGACTGTTACTTGCACATACATATGAAGACTTAGTTTCTTTTACAAAATAAACCTCATTCCATTATGATCTGACAAGGGGCTGATAAAATGTCAGCATACACAATGACTCACACAGAGCAAAACAGTGTGACAGTAACAACACACTGGTTCATTTTAATTTTCTTTATGTATACTTAACACAAAAAATTTGAAAATATGTGCTTGATAGATCATTTCTTTATTGTAACAATGCTTCTTGGCAATAAATACAGATGGTAAGCCTGTTAATATCCCCTTTAAATGGTGTCACATTTGTAAGGAACATGCATTTGTGGGACGAGTATAGAGCTAAGTATGTGGGTTGTTCACATGAAACATTTGCCAAATGTCAAACAGCTTATTTTGCTGTTGATATTGACATTTGCTTTGAGCTTCAGGTACCCCCAGATGCTGCCAATCAGGTGCCTCGCAATACACAAACACGCACACGCACACACACACACACACACACACACACACACACAATAAAATAAAAAATTCCCTTCTCACCCACCGCGGGTGGTCTCTCTCTCTCAGCTCGGGTCCTCTACCAGAGGCCTGGGAGCTTG
>JARVJO010000330.1:9714096-9729886 GCA_031762555.1 Cynodonichthys magdalenae
GGTCTCTCTGCTTAGGCTGCTGCCCCCGCGACCCGACCCCGGATAAGCGGAAGAAAACGGACGGATGGACGGACGGAAACACCTTAATTTCAAAAATGGTTTTGTCCTAGTATGAGGTGGTTTTTCGGCCGTATCGAAATTGGTTTCTTTCTCAAACCTGCAATGGTTGCACTTTTTTCGCATTACGGGAGTCACGTGATCAAAAACAGGACGTTTCTACTGGCGAAAAACATGACGCATAAGAAGACAACACAAAGTTGTAGGATGAGAGATGAGAGAACAAACGTATTCACGCACGATTTTAATAGCATTTCCTACTTAATGGAAACACCGCAGTTTTTTTCGACATTAACAGAATATCGACAAAGTTTTACGCACATTAGCAATGGAAACGCAGCTAGAGTCACTCTCAAATTGTATTTAGAATGTGATAAATTAGCTAAACTTAGCATTTCTCTTTGTGGTTAACTAAATTCAAAGCTGCTGTTTGTCGTCATCAGTCTTTCCTCAGTAATAAACCTGTTTGTTGTTTAATCTCTCATTATTGATTTGCAAAGTAGGCTAACAGTTTTACAAGTCCAGTTTGGTTCCATTACTTCTTTGTTTTGAGGCACAAAAGCACATTAGGGGTAGGTTGGCTTCGACCCTTCTGCCTCGGTCTATTCTTAAAACACATCAAGGTGCCCAGAAGGCATCTAAATCTCGGCTTGAGGTGTCTTGTGAAAGAGCTTTGGGAGTCTTGTTCAGGAGTGAAGCGGTCCATCTCTTTTCTAACTCTCAACTTTGCCAATGAGGTATGGATCATGAAGTCCCAGAAATAAGCAACTGAAATGTCTTTCGTAGGGTGGCTGGGCTCAGCCTTAGAGTGTCTGTGACATGCATTTTGTACAACATACTAAAAGTGGAAGAAAATATCTGAATTTATAAAAAAAAATAATAACATAGTACATATGATATTACCCATTTGATCACTTAGATGGCTTTTTTTTGGTAAACTTAGTGCAGCTAAAGTGTAACAGGAAATGATGTCAAAGGGAAACCAAAAATGGGAACTCACAGGTCTTTGTTTATTGAGACAACATTGTTTGAACTCTGACTACTTTTCATCTCTATCTGATACTGTTTCAAATAAGTCTAAACAAACTATCAGATTTTTCTTTTTTCTTTAGCTGTGTTGTAAGCCACCGTAGCAATGTTCTGCTTGCATGCAAACTCTCCCCTTTGTCATCACTTCCTGTTACTGCACACGCAACTATCCCAACAACTGCTCATCTTGGTGGCTTAATTATAATATATATATATTTTTGGCTATAAGTTGTTAAAATGTTCCAAAAATTGTATTTTTTAATCATGAAAATTTTATGTCACAGGCACTTTATGGCAAAGTGGTCTGTCATCAGGGAGGAAGATTAGTAGATCTTTTCTTACACAACTTAAGAATTGCATTTAGTCTTTGATTAGTTCTTAATGCAGATTGGCTGTAAAAACAAATACAGCAACAGTTAAAAACTGTACACAGAAAGATGCTATCTATCCTATAAAACTGTTTTATGTGGAAGGCTAGAGTGTGATAGATGAGGAAGCTGATTTGGTAATTTGGCTTGATTCGTAAAAGGAAGGGTCAGGGCTAAGTCCATCATTAAATATAAAATCATTTCTAAAGATTTATCCAAAAGATCTTGCCTAAAAATTTTTTTTTATGACAATCAGTTATTTCTAAGAAACAGTTTGTGAAAAAGAAATGTTGCTCTCAGTGTAGTTTTGACAGTATCCCCAAGTGACACCAGACTGATACAATGGACAAAGTTATAAAGTTGTGGGTTTCACATTTTCAGAACAAAAAGTAAGAAAATATTAACTCAAACAAGTTAAATGGTGTATTTGTCATCCCTTAATCTGTACTTTCTCTTTTTTAAGCCTTTAGAACATTTTTAGTTTGCAGCCTTTGAGTGGGAAGACCGGCTGTTGACAATTTTCTTCAAGGATGCATTAATGTGTGAAGAATATGGATGTGTTACGTGATGATCATCCAACTTAAAATGATCAAACTCATCAATTTCTAACTATGACCGGGGTAAATTTGTCGAACTGTTGACTAAAATAGGATCTATTTGCAAATATACGTAACTAAGTTCATGCTAACAGCAGGAATAAAGTGGGTCTAATTAAGTAAACTATACAATTTGTTTGACATGAAGATGATCAAGAATAAGTTTTAATATTATCAGTTTGAATTACAGTGTTGACAGGATATCTTTCCAAAGGTGGACCATACAGAAACTACTTTCAGTATTACTGTGTAATAAGACAGTTGCCAAGTTCTAACTAATACGGAAACTTCCTCCAAAATGTCATCTTGGTTATCATTTTTACGCTCGTCTACATTTAAATTGATCAAAAGATACTATGTTTATGTTATCTTCATTCTTATCAGCACACAATCTAAACCCCATCCATGTAGCTCCTTCCACGCCTCCCCGCTTGCTGATAGACTTGATAGGTGATAGCAGCGCTCCATGTAGATCTCTGAAGCTGGCCTCCCTGAGTCTCTGACCACATTAGCCATCCTTGAAGCTGGTTGTCCTCTGATAAATGCTGCTGAGGCTAAAATGGGGCTGCTTATCAGATTGGCAGTCACTCTGTCTGCAGGGCTGTCAGAAACACATATGTCATACGATATTCGAACCCTTAGATTGCTCTTAGTTTTGTTTAATATGTTGCTGATACAAAACGTTAGCAGATGTAAAGGAGTCTATACCTGAGAAACCTTTGTAAAACAATAGCATGTTATGAAAGCACACAAGAGTTTTAAATTCTATAAGGAAAAATCATATGCTTGTGCCAGTTTAAAATCAAAATGTCAAACATGGTTTTGCTGTCAAATAACAGTTCTGATAAGCTATAAAAACATAAATTTGAAATAAAAAAAAGCCCCATGGCTAGTTTTGTCTTAATTCTCTCTATCCACACAAAGTTCAATATCTCTTTTGGCTCCACTGTCAACTGCTGATTTTAGACTTCCACCCTCTTACTGGAGCCTCCTGCATGAAAATTTCTGTGATAAGCAGAAAAAAAAGAAAACATTAAAAAAAAAACAAAGAAGATAAAGAAAAGAAGTCAAACTTAGCTACTTATCTTTATTAAGACAATAAAAGCATAAATGCTATAACAAAAGGTTACGCAGATAAGTCATACAGCAGTGAAGGTGCAGAAGCAGTAACTGTTTAACTTCAATGCACTTCTTTTTGCTTTAATTAAACCATGTTTTTTTTGTTTGTTTTTTTTGTACAGAGACAGGCTGGAGGAATAGCAATGGGCCCTCAGACCCAGCTCCAAGGTGTGATTCATCCTCAGCAGCAGTTTTACCCCTCTCAGCCCCTTCAACCCCATGAGATACCCCTGCAGGAAGTACCCGACGGACATGACACATGCCCAACAGGTAAGGCATAAAAAGGACAATATTATAACTTAAAGATAATATGAACACCTGAATAAAAAAAGAATGTAAAAAACATCCAGCATTTCTGTGGGTGTCCCATTTCTGTTTGCAATGTAAGGGGGTCATATAACTTACAACATAAACTCATCGTCTATTTTACAAAAAAATAGAAAACCATATTACCTATGAGACCAGGTTACTAAACATCTGACTTGCATGGATACATAATAATAATGTTCAAATAAAATAATCACATCCACAGAGAATGAGGCATTTGGTTGTCATGAAAACATGTAAACAAAAACTCTGCCACAGTAGTCACATTACAGTTCTTTTCAGTCTGCAAGGCTGATGGTGAGAAATTTTCAATGTAGGTCAAATACAAGTACAGTTTTCCCTCAGTCTTAAGATTGTTTAGAACTATGTTGAAAATATGTAAATGGGATATCCCCCAAATTGCAACTGAAAAAAAAGGAAAAGATTTTGGTCAATGATACTATCCAAAGGGGCATATGGTCTATTTTCACTGGTAAAGTCTTGTGTCACCCCAGCCTTTGTTATGTTTTCCAATGTATTTTATTTTATATTGCTGTCAAATATTATTAACAAGCATAAAACATAAAGGTCGCACTGTAGTTTTGTGTAAAATGTGTTTAATTGTTGCAGCTTCTGTTGTAAAGTTTAGTTTGGTGTATTACCTGAGGTGTCATTGCTGTACAAGCACAACCACCTAATGGTAAAGTTTAGCTACACAGCTAGTTACAGAACAGTAGTATTTCACAAAGTTGCAACTGTTGAAGACTTGCTGGGGATTTTAAATTGTGAGAAAATAGAAAAGTTATTCATTGCAGTCTCACTGAATTCACTGAGTGTTGTTTATGACCAAGAGACAAGCAGCGTGCCATGCTCTCACAAATTGTATTCTAGGACATGCACAATATTTTGTTGCTCACTTTTGCTTTGATTTTGCTCCCCTAATTTGTCCCTTTTAATGTGGATTTTAAACCTGGACATATAAGGCTGTAGCCTCAGCAGTTTTCTGTCGGAGGCGAGCTACCCTGCAGGTTTCAAACTAGAGCTCAGGTGTTTTTGAGACAGGTTGGTGATGCATGCAACAAAACTGCAATGGGTTTGAGACGAGTCTAAGGCATCTGCAAAAGCTCTATGACTATTTTAAAAGAAAATTTGCTGGACAAGTGTTTTGAACATGTTCTTAACTCAAATGACTAGATTGCAAATCTTTTTCAACGCAGTGATTGAAAACCCTAACAGATTCTCACTCCCGACTTGTCATATATTGACGCTTGGTCAGGTACCTTCTGTGTCTCAGTTTTGACGCGTCGGGTAACCCCCTCGCGTCACTTATTGACTCCCGCGGCTTTTCCGGGTTTGCGCCACATAGGGGTCTTTCGGTTAGGGTCCGTGGTTAATATTACGTATCAGGATTAATGGTTAATTTTAGGTACTGGGGTCAGGGATAGGCTGTATAGGACTAATACAAGTTAAATTTAGGCTCTGGGATGGTTAGTTGTCGCACATTCTGTATACTTTTAAAAATGGTTAATATATTAACACACAAGTAGTTTAAAAAAAAAGAACGAAAGAATATTCATCTACTCAACTAAATTGAGTAAATCTAACACAATTGCTTCATGTTAACTTATTAAGTAAGTGAAAAAATT
Source organism: Cynodonichthys magdalenae (assembly GCA_031762555.1). Lineage (NCBI taxonomy): Eukaryota > Metazoa > Chordata > Actinopteri > Cyprinodontiformes > Rivulidae > Cynodonichthys > Cynodonichthys magdalenae. The sequence goes on from JARVJO010000330.1 coordinate 9,719,218, forward strand.
GGTTCAGATTTACTTAATTCAGTTGAGTAGAACCTGTTGACATAATATATTTAAGTAAATCCAAAGGAAACATTTTGAAAATCTTTTTTGAGTGTATGAGGGATCAGGGTTAATGGTTAATTTTAGGTACTGGGGTCAGGGATAGGATGTATAGAGCTAATAGACGTTCATTTTACGGTCTGAAACGGTTAGTTGTCATGCATTTCCCACCGTTCTCAAAAATATGAAAACGCGCTCCTCCTCCTCCGACTCATTTCGTCAATAACTAACGCGTGGGAGTTACCTGGCGTGTCAAAACTGGGACGCAGATGGTACCTGACCAAGCGTCAATACGTGACGAGTTGGGAGTGAGAATGGGTTGAAAACCCTCATGAGACATATTGGAGACTCGGGCAACTAGTGATCAACAGTCACAGCCCATATGTAGCCTACTGTGAGATCCCATTTGTTCATGTAAAGGTGTAGTGGCAATACTTGAAAGCAACTGAGGTTGTGTTTCATATCAAAATATTTGACCACAATCCATTGTGACTTTGAACAAAGTATGTAGTGGTAAGAGTTAAGGCAGTGATAACACCAGGAATCAGGATTCACCCTTTACCCACCACTTTCTCTAACCTCAGGTATCATCCTAATTTTCATTACAAAGATTGGTTAACCATAGGTAAACTGATTTATGTTCCCACGGTACCAGTTGTACTAGAAAACTTGTACACACACTATCTCAACTTAGTCTGTTGTTTCTGATTTGCTTCAAGGATGCTGACCCTGAGGCCAATGTGTTTAGCAGATCCTACTTCCCCAGTTCTCTTATTTTTTTGTTTTTAATTTTTCTGTTTCCCTCCCTCATTTTTTAGTGACAACTGTGTCCTTTAAATTCTTGTACATCTAGTTCTTTGTTTCTAGTTGTGTTTTTATTTCATTGTTTTTCATATTTGTTTCATTTTAAACTGGAACATTCTTTCCAGTGCATTTGCCTGTGTTTGACTTTGGCCTTTTCCAAGTCCTCAAAAGTGATTGATGCTGGAGGATTGGGACACACGCCAGGGGAGGGGAGCTGCTGGGGGACACAAGCTTTCTTCCGTCACCTCCCTGAGCTGGATGCAGGGGGCAAGACAGGGGGCCAAAGGGCGGCCATCTTTTTCCCAAGCCTCCAGCTTGGTCTCTGGAGAGGTGGTGGTGAAGGGAGGGGGGTTGGGAGTGAAGTGAGCTGCATGTTTGTGCGTGTATGAGTGGGAGTTGGGGTTTGATGGGATTTGCTGATGTTTGTTGCCAGAGACACACACTCCTCCGAAACCCTCCACTTCTTTCCTCCCAGAGCTAAACTGTTGACGTAAACATTCAGTGGAAAAAAGTGACCAAGTGCTGACCCGTTTTTTTTTTTTTTTCCCTCGTTCTCCTCTTGAAACTGAGCAGACCCCATTGTAACATTTTTAAGACACCTGGGGACGTTAGAGTCATTTACATCCTGAGAGTAGTGTTGCTGAGGTTTTTGTGCTACAAGCGTAGGCCGTTATAAGTTACTGCTAACCTCAAAAACAGCTAAACACCTCTGACACAGTCTGCACACCCTGAGCTGTTGTTTTGACTCATTTCTCTCAAACTGAACACAGTTTCTTGTTAAGAACTTCACTCTTGCAGTTTCCGAATACTACTGTTTTGATTTGTCTAGAAATTAGGCCAGAAGTACAGGTTATTTCAAAAACCTTATGCTGCTTATTTAGTTTAGAATCTTTAAAAAAAACACATATCAATGCATACATAGCTTTATATTGTTATTTAATAATTTAATGTGTTTTGACTAGCAGAAAGTTTATGAATTTTGCACCAAATTTACCGATTTGTTTTAAACGATGGACTAAAATGACATTAAAATATACAATAAAAGTATGTATCATTTCATATAATTAAATATTCAGATATCTCCTTTGTCCTCATTTTTTTAAATTAACATAAAATAACTCAAAAAACTAAAGGCCAAACATTATTTGAATGAATGCATATTTGGTGCCTTCAATGCCAAGATTTTCAATCAAGATAATTTTATTTTGAGAAACAACAGACATATAACTATTTTTATTCTCAGCTACTTCCATACCAAACTTTAGAGCAATATCAGTCAAACTGATTGAGTTTTCACCACTTTTGTAACTGAGTTGGACAAGTATTATAACACCAAACTTCAGCTCAATATTTGTAAAACTGACTTATAATCATGTTTGTGTTTGCTAATGTCACTCAGCTGTGGAGCTCATTTTAAGAGGGTTGACTCCAAAAGGTAATCAGTTCTACACGTGCAGTCAATAATTAATTTTTGAGAGTTTCAATAAAATCCTTTCAGTGGTTTATGAGATTTTTTTGCTGGCGCAGCATACAAATGAACACACGTGCACCCACACACGAAGGCACAAGCAACAACATTACTGTCTGGCTTTAACTTTTAATTACACAGACATTTTTGGAAATTTTTTTACCAGCACAACATTTAAAATATTGTTGTTTTAAATAGATACTTAACATTGTTAATGTATTAAAAGTTTATGAAATACAATTGAACAGTGTGGAAAAGTAGAACAAAGCAAATGTTTGACCCTGAGCCTATTGCCTCACACACATGCACAGTTTAGTACAGCTATCTTTATGTGGACATTGCATTGACTTCCTTTAATTTCTACAACCTAACTCTGACCCCTGACCTTAAATCTAACCTCACAGGTACATAGCTGCCCCTAAACGCCTTAGTCCTAAACCTAACCCCTGACCCACCAACAGCATTTCCCCCCATGGGGACTAGGCTTAGGTCCTCATAAGTACCAGTTGGTCCCCACATAATAGGGAATACGCACCCGTTCACACATATAGACAATCTCATCTCTCTTCATGACAACAGCCATGTCGTGTAATGCTTACACTGAAACAGCTCTGCCTTTCGCTGTCCAATACCCACACCAGAAAGGACCTGCTGTGGAAATAGTCCCACCAAAATCCAGGCGCAGATACGTGCACACTCCTGCGCTGATGCACACTCTGCGTATTCATTCATTAAATCCACACCCCACACTCCAGTAAGTATTGTGTTACAGTATTCTTCCATTCAACAAAGCAAACACTCAAACACATACACAGGCGTACAAGCACACACATGCACTCACGGGCACTCATTAGTTCACTGTTCAGCGAAACACATTTAGTACACACAGACACAGCTGTGATCTGGCACCCAGGGACCATTGGCCTGTGTTTTATTTGATGTAATCCGACAGCTGGACCGTTGTAAGAGGAGGGGAACGGGCTGGAGAGCCACAGAGAGTGGGAGGAATATGGACGGATAAGGAAGAGGATAAGGCAGAAAAACTGGAACTGTGATAAGTGGGAGGAGAGGAGTGGAGGAAAATCTTAGATGCGGGGCCTTGGTCTTTTGAGGGTGGTGGGGGTGGGGGCAGGGGGGTCTTTGACTCTGATGAGGGGCACGTCCTCACGGGCGCAGGCCCATTTTTTATTTCTAAAAGTAAACAGGCAGCCTGCTGGGGTCTGGGGGTTATGGGAAAGGAGGAAACAGTGATGCTAATCGGAGCAGCGCACACTTCCCCCTAAAACAATAAAACAAAACAACGAGTAGAAACACGGAAAAAGCAACAGACAACAGCGGTGGAACGGCCTACACAACAGCCATGGGCCTATATTTGAACTGCATGGTATGATGATAGCACTGAGACTGAATAAACAGAGCCAAGAGACAATCTGTTTTTACTACTCTGATAAATATTTGTAGACTTTAGCTTTAGAAATCATAGCTATTTGATCGAGTTGAAACATTACTTCTGAGAAAAGTGGTTGTGTCAAAATTTGGATTTTTTTTTTAATCTTGAGAATCAAAACATTGCCTCTGAGAACTCACACTTCAAAGAACGTTCTGCTGCTTTTTCTTTCACAAGCCATTTATTGCGATTTTCCTAATAACTACTCAGTATAATGAGACGCACATGTTTTTTTTCCCTTCTCTTGAACAGCTACTGTACATGTCATCAGCAACCTCTTAAACACTCACCCTCATCACTTCCACTTGACAGCTTTTTTTCTCTTTTTCTCTCCTATAAATGCTGCGCCTGAAAGTTTCACCCAAATAGAAGATTTTTAAACTTCCCTTTCCTCCAGCACCACCAGCTATTACTTCTAGGAAGTATTGGTGTGGTAAGTTCCTCTTGAAAGTGACTAATTACAGAGTTTAGCTAAAGAACAGGCAGTTCCAAAAACCATGCAATCATTGACGGGTGGTGATGCAACAGATGCCAGCTCATCAGGAAAGGTGGTGCTTTAATGAGAGACCACCAGTTGTTTAACATATTGTGAGTTCAATGTTTTTTGTCTTTTTTTCAAACTGGCAGTTATTGTGAACGAGTAATATAAAGAATAAATACCTCTTTATGTATCATATCTTTCACAATTGACTTAAGCAGTCTGTGGTAGTTTACAGGGATAATTCAACAAAGACTGGAAGACCAAGGGGCTGATTTACTAAAGGTGTGCATGTATAAAAAGATGTGCAAATTTTATAGCACAAATAGCTGATTTACTGATTGTGTGTGCCAAGGATTGGGTCTGTCAAATGAACAAAATTGCAGGCGTAATCTCTTTAGCATGTTTGCCTTCAGGAATAGGCAGAATACATGGTGATTATCAAAATGCGTAAAGTACTGGGAGAAGGATATGCAAATGTTTCATTTAGCATCACAATGAGATTCATCAATCCTGAAACTGATTGTGGTTGCTGTTATTGCATCGCTCTTTAGCACATTTGAAAGGCAAGTGCCTATCAGCTCCCCCTGCGCCATTGCAGACCCCCAACCCTACCTGTCCCATAGTATTGTGTGTGAGTCTGACAATTTGGACCAGCTGTGGCTGAGTGCCGGGGAGTCGTCCACCAATGAGAAAATTGGTGGTTTAATTCCACTGCTATTCAGTATCCCTGGGCAAGACAGTTGTACAGACATATTGTAGTGTACAGCGCTTTGAGTATCATGGTTGGATAGAAAGGTGCTATATAGGTACAGTCCATTTTATTTTTGCCATTTTTTGGGGAAATTTTAAAAACATTAAAGGAAACTATACAGAAGGGTTTGACATGTACAGTATGTGATTTGGAATATATCCCATGGAAAAACTCTGTGCAACACTGCATTTTCTTGTTTCTGGATTGGTGTATGGACAAATGCTTACAAGACCAAAAAATCACAACCCTAATGAAAAAGAATAACGAAAGCTCACAAATCTTTAAAACACCAAAGGTAGACATTTGTGACACCCCAGACTTGTTTCCACATTGCTAAATTTAAAATGTTCTCCCCTTGTAATCTTCCACACCATTTTTTTTACCAAATTTACTTGAGCAAGATTGAGCAGTTAAGGGCTCCACATAATCGATCCAAAGCCAAATAATTGACATGCAGTCACATAATAGATCAGTGTTCATTTTTGCACAAATCTTTCATAGTCCCCGAGACACACCACACCAAGCTCCTGGGAAGATTCAAACCTGTGAATTAAATGAGGCAATTTTTGTCATACAGCTGTGACAATGAGAGCTGATTTTGGCAGTTTGATCATGCAGAGGCTTTACTATGTTCATGAATGTTTTTAATTTCATACATTATGCCTACATTTTTATTGTGATGATGTATGAAAATACTTTTTGATATAAATCGTATATGTTTTTACTGTTATGCAATGTGTGGCCAATATATACTGTATATTTTTTTGTAGTTCGTGAGCTTTTGTCTTTTTTTCATTAAGGGTGTAAGGTTTTTGTCTTGTGAGCTTCTGTCAGAGACTCATCTGGATCATTTTCACATGTAAAAATCATCTTTTTAATAGGGCGGTCCGCACCATACTTAAACCTGTGATCAGTTAGGAGCATAATCTTAGGAGATCACCTGCACCACACCCAATAATAAAAAAACACATGCATTTGTATTTTGCACAGCAACTTAAAGCTGGGTCACACGGCAAGATTTTAAACAGTCGGACAATTTTCAAAGACTGAGAGACACCAGACGTGAGGATAATAAATCATGGATATATCAGGTTTGGTCCTACAGTCTGTGATGTACAGCCACATGACAAGAAACAACACACACCATGATGAAATATGTTTATATTTCATTCATGGACATTCAGATGTCAGAGGCAAGACATATTTTATAGGATCCACCATGTCGTATTGCTGAAACCAGAGTTTGTGCACTGGGAATATGGGGCTTTGTCTATGGACCAACCCACAATCATGGTGTCACATAACCTTTAAGCATAACACAAGTATTACAGCGAACAGTGAAGTGATAACTCTTAGTTATTGATAACTATTTGACAGAGCATCACTTCAAAAACCAACACTAAATGTCTAAACTTTATTTTTTTTCAAACTGAGGTAATTCAAAAAGCTATCTACAACAAGTAAGATATTATTTGTTTATAACTCCCTCTGCAAAAGCCCACCTTAAAAATAGGTGAACTATCTCTTCAATGTCCTTTGTTAAGTAGAACTATTCAATATAAAAAAAGTGTTTAGGCAATTAAAGAAGCAAAAAACAATTTGCTACTTTAAGCTTGCAGATCATTTTTCTTCAGAAAGCCTTATTGCTTTGAGTGTTGCAACTGACTATAATGCACAACCTTCATGTATTTAGAGAGGAATAAATTAAAACCACAGACTGCTAATGTCCCTTTAGCTCTGGGGTAGAAGAGCTTTTCTTTTCTGAGAACATGCTGCTAACTGTGAGGAGGGGGGGGCAAGACGGAGAGAGGGAAGTCTGGGAGGCCAAGAGCCTCAGAGGGGGGTGGGGATAATTGAATTATCTCCACAATAGAGTGATGGGGGGCACGTGGTGCCGCTAATGGAGGAAGAGATGTCCTTTTTAGCGAAGCTAATTGTTCAGAAAAGAGCTGAGCCTTTGTTCAGGGAGGCCCCGCTACGTTCCCAGTGCACTTACATGAACACTGTTTAGCAGAGTGCGCAGATACGCACACACACACATACACACACATGCTCTGTGAAGACACTTTGGAATGTGAGGCACAGGGAAGAGATGCATAGTACATTCAGAAGCACATACACACACACAGATATGTGGGGACCCTGTCCCAACTAAACGTCTGATCTCAGCAGGAGTGCATTCAGCCTGTGGCACCTTCAGATGGCAACCACTGCAGATAGAGCTGCAACTGAGCTGCCAGACAGTGGCCACAAGGACCCCACTGTTTTACTGTTTGACTGTCTGCTCCCTCTTTACTCTATGTGTGTGTGTGTGTAGTTCTATCACCCTTCTGTGTGTGTGCCTGAGTGCCTGTAAATGAGTGACTGATTGATGACATGCTAAATGCCGTCCGTTCAAGCGACATACCAAACCCATCACGTCATACTTTATTGTTACAGTTCAGCCCCATTTAACATTTTATGGTCATGAGAAAAAAACAGAGGAGAAAAAGTCCAAAATTCTCAGTCAGATCTAACTCTCACAGCCTGCTGGAGGGCGCCAACACAAAACACAAATATCTCTTGACAGCTGTATAGATTGCTCTAAATTGAATAACCTTTCTGTTAACTCGGTGAAAAGTAGCAGGTGCAACGGTTACTTCTGAGGATTATAGACAGGCAGGAGACGCAGATGTGCCAGTGAGAGACAGAGAGAAAGCTGCTTTCGCTGGGTGCTGATGCTTTGCAACATAAATGAGTAAAGCCTTCTAACTGTCAAAACCATGGAAACAGCATTTGCCAGGTGAAGACGGGAGACACTGAAACCAAACTTCTTTGATCTGACACAAGTAGAACACATGTTGGCTGACTGCAATGACTGTAAGATGACTAATAATTTCTCTGTCGAGAGAGGGAAAAAGAAAATAGGGGCAAAATGGACATTTAATTGCACTAAAAGCTAATATAAAAAAGTAAAAACAGAAGATTACCCAAATTGAAATGGGCTTCAGTGACGCCAGGATAGATATTAGTCAGCTCAACCATTAAACCCTGAATGGCTGCCCTCAGGCGCTAAAAGACCCAGGCTGTCCATTTAAGAACAGATATAAGGGAGTTCATTAACAGAAAACAAAGAGGTTCAGTCAGAAGGAGTGAGAGACCGATGGGCCGACTGGCTGAGATGAATTGAGAGGTTCTGTTCCATTTTTCCCTCCATCCCCCCTGCCTCCGGTGAGGTAGCTCTTCTCACCGCAGAACCCACTCGCCCTCCTCTCAGATGAGCCTCCTATCAGGCCAGAGAAACTTGATACAGGGCTGCTAATGGAGCCAGTGAAGTACCACCGGTTTAAAAATCCATGTGTGATCAATATCCTTGGCTCCCCGGCCTTTTTTCAGATCATCCCATTTAGAGATACATGCAGATCTGATGGATCATAATGATGGGGCATCCTAATTCAAAATCTGGTTGGCAAAATGTGAAAAAACAAGGAAAACCATTTGCATTGTTTAAGTAATGAACTTGGGATAGACCCAGGTCTGCACAGTACCTTTAATTTTTTGTTGCTTTCGTGCAAAGCAGCGGCATTAAAAATCTGTTATTACTCTTTCTGTTGCCATGGGAAACATTCCCTAATGGCGATGCCTTATCCAGAGTCCTACTGTGGCTGGAGTGCCCGATCTTTCTCATGTCTTTGTTCTTTCTTTTTTTTCGTCTTTTTTTTTTTTTTTTTCCAGTGGAGCAAAATCTTGATTTAATTTACCAGCAAGACAGGATCATTCTTCCTGATTACTGTCAATATGAAAACAGAAAACTCTATGAAAAAATGAGGCAATGTTAGAATTAGAGTATCCAGTTTGCTTTTTAAAAATAGACTTTTGTTGATAATTGTAGCGACCCAGGTTGCATTTAGCATTAGACCCAACATGGTTTTAATGCAGTGCTGTTTACACACCATATCTTATTTAGGTTATGATAGCAGCTGTTTGCAAAAGTTGTATTTTGAGCACCTATAACTATTTTAGCAGTGTGAGGTAACAGACATGACAGGTTTTATTGACTGGTGCGAGATGAACAGGAAATACTCTGATGTGTTTATGATAGTGAGTTTCATGTTATAGGAAAGCCTGAGTCTGCAAAACTCTAACAGTGCAGGCACTCAATATTACTGCTACATCATTTATGTAGCTAAATGTTTTTTTTTCGTATTTTAACCCATGAAAGCATGACTCATGATTAACCAGCTTTACTGTCTTCTTTATGATATTTTTGTGTGTATCATGTTGGCAAAATATTTTAAGATCCGCTGGATAGATTTTAATGGAACACTCAGGAATCACACGAACTACAGCTGATTAACTTTTGGAGTCCATCCAATACAAGTTGGCTGCTCAAAAACTGCTTTATGCCTGCAGTTTTACATCAGTTGAGCTTAACTATGGTGTAGTTGTAGCTGAGAATCATCCCCAGCTCATATTCTGAGTTTTAACAAATTACACAAGAGCTTTGTTGCAAATGTTGGCTATATCTTTAGGAGTGAACCTATTATGTCTGTTAGTAAAATGTCATAAGCCATTTGATCGATTTTACTAAAATATTCAAACAGGAATCATTAGACATGCATTTACAACTGATTATTGTTTGGAAATAATTCAACTGAAGATGGCTAACACAGCTAAACAACTTCAGCCATAACAAAAAGGTCTTTATACCAGTCATATTTACAGAAAATGCAATGAAAGTTGAGTCATTTCGAACACATACACTTAACCATGTTATGCCAACTGGTTCCACTTAACTGAGTTGAGTAAATTCAAAGCAACATACTCATGTTCTTTCGTTAAAAAACTGGTATAATGCTTTGAGTTACCTCAACTCAATTAAGTGTAACCAGTAAATTTAACATTTCATTTCTTAGAATGAGCATTTAAAGGGGACATTATCATGCAAAATCCACTTTTTTTAGCCATCAATTTTAGCTATGCATTTTGTTGTGCTACTTAGAATCTCTAGAAGTGAAAAGTTTAATTTAGTCTCTCCTAATGCAGCGTAGATATCTTTAATTCCTGTTTGGGTCATTTTTTTAAAAATTACTATGCCATTTTCTGAACTATTACTTGAAATAATTTGCGACAGAACTTTAGAAGCTGGAGGAAGTGCCTCGTTTGGATTTAAAGAAACAGACTTAAAATGAGCTGCTTTGAGACACACCTTAGAAAAGGGGTAAAAAGGGGGCTGGTATAGTTAAAATAAGGAGGAATTCAGGCTAAATCATTACAGTTTCACTTTATGTACCCAACTGAATTATTTAAATATGAAAAAAAGGATTAAAAAGCATATGTCTTCTTTAAAGATGAGAGTCATTTCCAAATCATATTCTGGGCACTTCAGATGGTGCATGTTCTTTTTAAGAGAAAATAGCTATAACCCTCTTATTTCTCGTCACATGATGATGCAGTTTGCTATTTAAGAGTGCATGATTAAGTAATTGACTCAGCATTTTAGGTGTCATATTTTATATTTATGTCAAACTATGAAGTGACTCGCCGTTATTTTATAAAATTTTTTATTATCATTACAACACAGATCAGTTTTCGGGAACGAGTAATAACTTGGTATGATGACGTTTAGGGGTCTTGACACAAGCATGTTCTCACAGGGGGAGGAGTGTGTGTGTGTGTCTGTAAGGGTGGGATTGAAGG
>JARVJO010000330.1:9730681-9759999 GCA_031762555.1 Cynodonichthys magdalenae
GGGGGATCAGCAGCGTAATTGAATTGTGTGAATCAGCCCTCACACAGACGCCGCCCCCCTCGGCACTCGTAGCGCTCCGGCTCCTCGCAAACGCAACGCCCATAGGCAGAGAGGGAAGGAGTGTGTGAGCGTGTGAGAAAGAACGAGGAAAAGAGGGAGTGTGTGTCGCGGAGAGGAAAAGAGAAGCACAAGTTAGGAGGCGAATCTTTTTTTTTTTAAATTATTATTATTTTAGCGTTTTTTTAAGCCTATAGAATAAGAAAAAAAAAATCGCTCAGAATTAACCAGAACGCAAACGGAGGTGAAGATTTCTTTCCTTCTTTCTCACTTGTCTTGAGTTGTTTTTGGAGCTCTTAGAATATAAAAAAGGGGGAGAAAGAAAAAAAAAAAGAAGGACGCGGCGATATTAAGTCTCTGATCAGATGATCATGACGGCAGCTGTCGATATGAAGCCGACGTTAACCATCATAAAGGCGGAGAAGATGGACGGTGAGTAATTCAACTCCTCTGACAGTTAACACGAGACTAACATCACTCCTGACCGGTGCCCTGTAACACGCACAGCCGGCTGGTGACAGATTCCATCCATGGTAACCACTACAGAGTGCTGATTCTGAGGTAGAGTGGGACAAAGCGTCCTGAACGCGTCAAGACATGGTTGCACAATATTGGACAACACGCAGAACAGAAGAAAAAAAAATGTTGTCAGCCTGGGGGCTCCTAATGCAATAGGCTGTGTGTTTTTGGGCTTCATCATCACTGAATGCACCATGGTTGTAAACTGTATGATGTGTCTGAAAGTTTCACAACATAGAAGGAACAACTTTTTATCCATTGTATTGCCATCCATCAGAAAGTTGATGCTATATGATGGCGTGTTGCCAAATGGGTAAAGTTTATACAAGTTTATGATTTAAAGTTTTAAAATGACTCGTGTGCTTTATTGATTTGTTGGTCACTCTGGAGATCTCTCGCCCATCTTTGACCTCTGTGTCATAAAAGGTCAAGCCCAGGCTTTCTGCTGGGTCAACATGAGAGACAAGCGGTGTTCCCTTTCTTCATTCATCTCCCCTCCCTTTGCATTTTCCTCCTCCTCCTCATCAAACTAACTCTCCAAAGGGAAGAGAAAGCGTTTGGAGATGATGAGGGTTCATGCTCCGACACTTCTACCTGGGAGTTTGCTCCATGGGGTGTGGGGTGGGGATGAGAATACAAGAGGGTGACAGGAAAGATCAGGACTCTGCGAGGGGTTTAAACTATCTGTGGTTTCACTTCTCATTTTTTTAAGCAAAGTTTTGTCACACATGATGGCACGTTTTGGTCTGATTCCCATTATTCAGCTTCTACATTAACAAATCCCCCTGTGCGTTTTGCAGCTCAGGTGGCTTTTGAGCCTGTTAGCAGATCAGCAAGCTGCACCGATGCATGGAAATCTGACACTAATTGCTAGAGTTGACCCACTAAAAGGAGGGGAGGGGTGTGTGATTCACCACACAAACCAGCATCTACCCTGCTGTCAGTACCTGCAGAGCATAGCTTTATACGTACATATGCACAATGTGCTGACAGCTGCAGTTGTGCGTTGCCAAAGTGCATTGATGTACCTTGCAAAACCATTTCGCAATGCATGGTCCTACTTACGCTCGCTTGAGTGCACTCGGGTCACATAGGCCTGCCAAGGAGGAGTTCAAAAGCCTACAGAAACTTTTCTTCATCTCTCACATTGTTGTGTTTACGCCTTAATATGCTTACAAGATTAAGGTCCTTCCAGTGCTCAAGGTTGTTTCTAATCCTAATGAGACATAACATAGTTGAAGGTGTGTGTAACAAACTTTTTGCTTCCAACTTCACAAGCGCTCAATTCTTTTTTTTTTTTTTTTTATGCTCTAAACTGCAACTGTTCCTAAGCTTTTATTGGCACTGTGAGAAGAACAGCTGTCATTTTTTTTCTCTCATAACATCAGTATCAACACAGCCTACTGTACTTGCATGTGTAACCCACTAACAAAGCTTAAGCGGTGTTCAGCCCACCTTACTGTGCTGTTTGTTTTCTTTTGTGACGGAAGTGCAGACAGTGTCAGCTTTTTCAGGCCTGTCCTCACTCTCCAGCTGAGTGATTTCTTCCTAAACTCCATGTCAGTGTCAGAGGTGCAGCCAAACAGAGTTTCTAATGTCTCATCGAGATATCAGTCCTCTGTTCTGTGTTACAGCCAGGCACAGCATGATTGTTTCATGATAAACCAGACCATGGTGGCAAACAGCATTGTGTAGCCATAACAAGACTTGGCTTTCAAGAGATAGGGTTAAACGATAGCAAAAATGATGTAACTTAACAGGGAACGTTGCAGCACAGTTTCATACACAGGCACATTTTTAATCCTTGACACAAAATAAACCTTGTCAGTCATTTACAGGACATGTTACTTTTTAAGAGTGAGTTGTCCCACTTTCGCGTTCCTTCTTGGTTTTGTAAAGCATGAAAGTCGGGGTTCAATGACTGACAGGAATGTTAGTGAACATGCCCTGCTGGAGAGAGAGCTTGCAGGGGGGGGGGGGGGGGGTAATTTTTTTATCTGATTAAAATGCTGCAGTTGTGATGCTCTTGTAGAGAGGCCTTTTATGCTGACTTCACATTTGCTACAAGGAGTACAAGCACATACAGACTGCAACATGGATGACCCTAGCACTTGGAATTTCATATTTCACTGAGGCTCCCTCATCAGGACTTTGTATAGAAGACAGGCTTGTGACAGAACAGAGTTCGCTTCAGTTTTCACTCGTGATACGTTTGTGTCAGCACTAGTTCAGTAGCACAGTGTAATATATGGTGATGTTTGAGCGTGCGTGGTGAGCTGGCAGCTGTGCAAACACTGTTTGGGTGATCCGGGCCCTTCTTTTTTTTGATGTGGCGTGTCGATGAATCAGGCCAAACAGTGCAAACTGTTCACTTCTTCGTGTAAAACTGAGGGCAGTCTGGTATGCAATATCAGAATTTGATCGGTCAGTCCAGACCAGTTCGTTACATCATCCGCATGGTATAAGAAAGCCTTTGACCAGTCCATGTCTGGACCTACAGGGCAAAATATCATCTTCATCAATGGGTCTCTCTTTGCTGGTCAACAACTCAGTGGAGATCTATCAGTCTCAATGTCCATGTCTTTTATACCATCTTGCTCTGTATATTATGCTACTTTGTTACATGAAATACTTTATCCCCTTATTTAGTCAGTACTTCATTCATTACTCTTTACCAGAGCTCGTCATCTGCCGTGTTGCCCATATAAACATAAACTCATAACCTTGTGTGGGTCTTTACTCAATGCTTCTCTGGTGACTACACGCCTTAATCTCTGCCTATAAAGCTTAGTCATAAAACAAGGCGTGTTAGCACCAGATACAACAGTCTGCTAAATAATAAACATATGGTGAAAAAGGGTTAGCAGGGACTGGGGAACTATCAAGGTGTGGCTGATTGGCTGGCAGTAAAGGGTCTAAAATAATAGTCATCAAAATCTCCTAGCAACTGCTTTTCAACAGCTCCTTATTTTAACATTCCATAAAAAAGCCAACTTCATGAAACAAATAAAATCATATTCCTCTGCTTGAGAAATTAAAGCACAATCTTTTTTTTTGGTAACTTTTTGGTTCTTTAACCCACCCACTTATACAATTTTTTCTCAATGTTCCTCCCCCTCCTTTCTCTTTTCTTTTTCTGTTTCCATTTTCTTTCTGTCGGCCACATGAATTTTTCTCACAACTCCTTGATGTGGGATATTTTGGGTTCCTTGTGCGTGCACTTTGTCTCATCCCTAGTCATTCCCAGCTTGTAATCCCTGAGTCACGGCACTAGACGCCTGCTGCGCCATCCACCACGCTCAGCGACTGTATGTCTCTTTGACTGGCTTACTGGTTTCAGACCTTTTCTCTCTCCACAACACCAGTTTGACTGTGAATCCAAACTGGATTAACAGTGCCTTACTATGGTTGTGCTGTTTTTGTCTGATGGTTCTACATCCAGCTGTTTTCCCCAAACTGACATGTGTAACTGTTTTGAGTGTTAGTTGTCTCTCCTCAAAGGTTTGTTTCAGAGAAAACATTCAGATGTCCACAAAGAGGCCATGTAACATTTTTTTTCCCCTCAGTGTGTGCTCCAGATTTTCTTTCCTTATTTATTCTTTTTGCTGCACACCACCTGTTTTTTGAGTCAGCGTGCATTGAGTGCTGGTTCTGTAATCAGGTGAACAAATGGGGCACAGCCACAGACTGTATCTATATCAGACCTACCGCATCAGAGCTATATTGATTGACTGGCTGGCCCAATCAAAATAATAGGTAAGAATGTGTTTGTGCAGCTGGTGAACTCTATTATGTTGGTGTTTTTGTGTCATACTCCAGATAAAATGTGTCTCATTGACTCTGTCAGTTGGGAGTGGCCATATTTGGAGTTTAAAATGCAAAAGCAAAAACAGAAAAAAACCCAAATGCCACTGAATCTGTATTTACATAATCAGAATTTTATGATAACCTTTAGTCAAATGATAAACCATTGAATCTGATTAACAATGTCTTTGAGCACACTTGAATGTTTTCTGTGCTGCCCTAAAACCAGCATTAGTTTCATGCATGCTTACAAGGTTTCACTAAGCAAATTATGAGTCACTGTGTGGAATTTTACAAGATATGGTCACTGCTTGTATCATGACCAGTCACATTGTCTAATGAAGCAGCACACTATCCCCTGAAGTCCAGTCATTCTTTGATGAAATGAGTCACAACCCGTCTGTGAGTGCTTATGTGCCTGTGTGTGAGTGTCGTTAGGAGGGGAGACAGAAAGAAAACTAGAATGAGGGAGATAAAGAAGGACAGTTTGAGTAAGCGTTTACATAACTGCAGTGTTATCCTCGTGTGCTGGAAATCGTTTCCATCTCTTCTTGCAAAACTCTGACTCGTAACTTTTTTTGCATTATCAAATTCTGGTTTACATCATGTTTTTATCAGTAAAGTCAGTAAAACTTAAGGTGCTTCTTGTCATTGTAAGAAAAAAAAAAGAAAAAAAAGAACATATAATAATAATAATAATAATAAGATAAGAAATCTAAATGAGTGTAAAGTTTTATTTTTTTTATACTCCTATTAGCCATAGAGGTGACACTGAGGTTAAAATAGAAGGGCAATTCATCAACCAGAGCTGAAACCATTTTGCCCCTCAGACCACAAGTCATTTTTTGGTCACATTAGAGAAAAACAAGAAAGCTGTGAGAAGCACATTAGTGCTTGTAAAACAGAGGTGGAATGTGAGGCATGCAAGATGAAAATAATGTGGTCTAGTAAGAATTTATTTATCAAGTATTCATCTGTGGAACATAGCTGCCTATATACAAGCAGCAGGCTCTTATGGATGCGTGATGTATAATTAGACCCAGCCCTTGGAAGTTTAACATGCATACATTTTGCACCAAAGAGTGGTTACGAGGGATCCGTCAGTGTGGATGTGAGGCTGTCCCACATAATTCACACTTGTATCAGGAACCTGGTTGTGGAATGCATCAGTTTGGACTAAGAATGGTCCAGGCACCATGTTTTGGGGAAAAAATGAAACCCAGAAAGTAAACTGTTTGTCAGATATGTCGTGTGTTTGGTTTAATGCCTAAACAGTTCCCCCAGAGCATCCCCTGTCTGTTTATAACAGGAACGGACGCTTCGGGTGGGGGGATATTAGAGTTGCCTAGTACCACCTACACTTCCCAGTATTGTGTTTGCCTGTCAGTTACTTTTTTTTCTCCTCACTATGCTAGCTATCATTTTAGCTAGAGACCATTGATTTTATTAATGTTTATTCAGTTTTCAGATCCTTTCATGTTGTTTTCTTTTATATAGATTAAAAAAAAATGTAGGACGTGCAATAAGGATTTGTGATACAATATTGTTGCTCAAACCTGAGGACACCTAAAAGCCATCTGTTCCCATATTGCCAAAAAAGGCAGCACAACAAACCTTTAAAGGCAATTTAATTTGAGCCAAGGTGTGACATTCTGCTGAAAATGCTGCTGCTGCTCTTGTGCTCTCTGAAAGCAACTTATTTCCATTAGGTCCTGTGGCTTACAGTGCGATCACTCCAAACACAATGTCATATCAAGTGCTGAGACTTTGTCATAAACACTAGAGTTAATGTGCTTTTAGATCATAAGCTAATGTGATTTCAGAAATGGAGGCAGTCGAGGAAAGACAGACAGACAGAGAGCTTTAGGGTATTAGTCTGACTTGTTGTCTGATTCATGTAGCCACTGTGTCTGTGGCAGATATTGTCCTGGGCAACTCTACTTTCACGGCCAAAGACAGATGTCAGCATTGGTAGTATTATCCTATACAGCTGCCTAACATCACCACAGACTTGTGTTTCAGAAGGGCAGCCAGAAGCCAGTGGTTTTAAGATGTTAGAATAAAATGAGTGTTTCAGCAGTAGTGCCTGTGATAGTGGGATTTTTCCTGGTTTGGAGTTGTATTGCTTTAGCCTATCATTGTTCAGCTTTGGAGCATGTTTCGGGTCTATGTTTGGTTTTGCTTTATCACCTTGCCTACTTCTATTCCTGGTTCTTGGCATGAAGATGGAAATGTAAACCGCCGGGCTGACTGAACAAGCAGCTCTCTCAAAACCAGACTGCCACCTTGTACTTCTCTTGCTTGACTGCAGCCCTCAGTAACCACTTTATCACCCTGTGGTACTGAAAGGACCCCCTTCATACTGGCTGAGTTTATGACCTTGCGTTCTCAGACCAGGGGTCTAGATATTGATCTTCATCAAAGACTCTCTTAGCTCCCACTTTCAAGTTAGATCTGATGTGGGTAGCCTGGTTCTTTTAAAAAGCCAATCAGAAACTAATAGCTCAGTACCAAGACTTTCTGGATTTTTCCATGAACCTTGTTATAATGCTTGTTAATGCACCTGCATGTAGGGATACTTGAGAAATAGCCTAGCAGTGGCAATGGAATGACCTTCACCTACACTTTACCTCACTTCCCACAGGAAGTTGCAGCTTACCCACAGGAAATAGACACTTTCACATGAGGGCCCACTTTACAGAAGGGCCCAGAAAGAAAAACACAAATTACTACAAATTTTGACAATAAGTTGCATTGACATTTTGAGCATTTTACTTCAATAGTTTTTTTCAACATGATGCTCACTTTTTTCTTTAATCCACTCTCTTTCTCATCCCAAAAACACACTCGTTTGTTAACTCTTGGGCTATTTATAGTTCAGTCCCATGATAGAAAGCATATTGTCTCTTATTTGTTAGGTCTGGTTGCCTGCCCTGCTTCTATCATTGCATCATTCTGAGAGGAGGCTGGAGTCCAGGCTTTATGAATGAACTAAGTTCCTGCCAGAGGATGGGAGATGGCACCGATCCCACTGTGATGTCACTCCAAAGACGAGGAGCAAAAAAGGGAGCATTATGAATCCTCCCATTCATATGTTCGCCATCTTCTCTCTTCTTCTGCCCACCCCTGATACCCTTGTCCTGGCATGGAATCCTTTTAAAGTATAGTGACTCACTCCCCTCGACTCCGTTGTCTCCCACCTTTGCTATTTTCCCCCCAACTAGGTAATGCTTTTCCCAGCTTTGCGTGTTTGAGCCCAATCAGCTTGAGCCCTGGCTGCAAGAACCTTAATTTCACACCAACGCTCTGCAACGCAAGCAAATATGGCTGAAAATTTAGGTCATGTGTACGGGTGTTTATATGTGGGTCAGTGCCTAAAGAACTGAACAAATTCAATGTTTAAGGCTTGGAAAAATATCAGAGGTGAGTAAAGGGACATAGCTTTCATTTATTGGCATTATTGCAAATGAAGAAAAAAAAACAATGTTTTTATCATACATCTGGAGTGAGCACTGATCTTGATTCATTAGTGATTCTCAGAAAAGATTTGCTTAGTATTCATTCTGCATCATTAGGAAAAATGAGCTTCATTTCATACTTTCCACTACATACTTTCAACCCTTTTCTTTTGCTGCTCAAATCTTGTTGGGCAAATGTGAATGCCATAATGCTGCATGTGATTTACACCCTCTCCCACATTTTGTGAGCTAAGTGGATGGGACTCATTTTGTGGACAGACCCACACTGTCTAATGTGGAAAGTGATGACTTGTGGATGCTTTAAGCATACTGACCATTCTGCATCTAATGGGACTCACAGGCTTTGAAATCGTATCAGGACTTCATCATTTACTGGGGATCATCTTGAGCCGAGCTCGCCTCTCTTGCTAATGGACGCGCGTTGTACATTAGCACTGCCGCAGATAACTTTCATATGGATCATTCCACATAGAGACTGCTCTATTATCACTCCACTTTAACGTTTAGATTTTGCCTTTCAACATAGCTTTGCTTTCCGCTTGATGTTTTAAAGATTTTATCTCCATTCACCAAATTAAAAAAGACTGTGTATGTGCATATAACACACAAAACAAGGAATAAAACATGACTTTTTTTCATCAATGCTTAACATTCCCAACTTGCTTTGAATTTTGCAAGAAAATACCCCCCTAAAAAAAACAAAGAAATGACAGTATTTGCATTTTCACAACTTCATTTGACCTTTAATCATAGTTCACATGTTTTTTTTCTTTTCTTTTTAATGTGCCCAATGTTCTCATGCACTGTGGTGTGGAAATGTCTTTGATGGAGGGTTTAGTGCTAAAGTGGGTTCAAGTCTGCGTGGGTGAGTACACGCTGGGGCTGGGTTGATAAAAGCGATGGTGAGGGAAGGGGCGGGGGTAAATGGTTCGAAAGTGCAGACAAACTCCACTCGATCCAGCTTAAATAAACGGCCACATTTTGCCTCCGTCTTCACATCAAAGCGCAGACAGTCTGAGCCCCAGTCCCATCTTAGCATTTGCAGCCGTCTGGAACATGAGCGTTGCTGTGTTGCTCATGCTACTTTAACGACAAATTTGCAAAGTTAAAGACAAAATCACTATTAAGGGCAACTAAACACCGAAAGCTTCTCAAATATATATATTTTTAAACTAGTGAGTTTATTTTGATGTGTGAGCTCATACCACAAAAGTTCTTATGAAAAATTATTTAAAAAAAACGTTTATTCTAAGCTGTTCCACTGACAAAGATTATTAACTTTCAGTTTCTATACCAGTATAAAAGACAACATACAGAGAAAATGCCATTACAGGTCTAATTAAATCATGCAAAAAAACTTAAAAAGTTGTTATCTGTTTTTTGGCCCAAGTCTGTTGTGAGACTTCTTTTTTTAGGTAGGAAAAAAATAAAAAGAACCAGAGACAGAAGAAGAGAAACTCAGAGACCTAATTTTACAAACAGCCAGACAGACACTGGTTACACGGGCGAAGGAGGGACAGCTGCTGTGCATTCCAGACAAGGTCGAGACGTCAGTGAGCGGTGAAAACAAGCATGAACTGAATGTTGCTCCACTGTACTGCTGGCAGATAAAAAAAAAAAAAAAAAATCAGCCAGTGGAGATGCCAGCACATCTGGGGGTTAGGGTTTGACGCATGGTGGTGCTCCTCTGGGGAGTGGCACCACTTTTCCCCAGAATTATTTTCCCTGTTGTGATTTGGTTATTACTGCTTTTGACAGTCAAGAAAGATTAACTGAAGAGATAGACATGCCACAGAAGTCAGGACCTGAATGAACCTCTGGTGTGCATGTACTGAACCGCTCCCAAGTTGTCGTGTTGTGGAGAGTTCAGCTTCATGCACTTTACCCTTGCAGCTTATCAAGCAAAAATAATACATTAAAGTTTTGCTAAACATGGGTTTTTATTGCCTAAATTAATGCGGCTCTTTTGTGGACTGAATGATTAAAAACATGCCTGTTACTTAGTCGTCTGTGTGTCTGTTTACATGTGTTGGGTTTTCAGCAGCTTCTTGTTGCTCAGGGTTCCCTTGCCTTCTTGTCCCACACTTCTGCAACTTGGCCAAACTAATTAGATGAGTGCAAGTCATCAGGCACTGTTTAAAGCCTTCAAAGGGATCTCTGTTCCCCGCTGGGTGCCCACTGGCAGTGAGCAGAGAAACAGTAAACCTAGTGTATCCCTGAACCCCCCGAGACAGCCCATCACCCCCAGCTAACTCTCCAAGCCACCCGCCAGCAGCCACTGTGACATCACCACCTCATTCTTTGACCCTTGACCCGTCAGAATGTTTGACCCCATGCTTGGACTTGTGACAGTAGAGCACTGTGTTTAGGGGTAACATGGTAGGAGGGCTAGGAGGGGTCGTAGTGTCATTACTGGGCACCAAGCATTACTCTCCCACCCAGGATGTCCAACTGGCCTGTGTTTCTGTTTTAAAACAAAGTCCAAAATGAGCCACTTGCCAAAAATACAGTATCTCACTATTGTCAATTTGTTTCAAACTAAGCATCATGCACAAGTGTAAATCAAAAGGAAAAGCTGCCACAAACAATATTTTCATTTTTTTTAACTCGTTTTTATCTCTGTCTCCGAAAGCAAATGCAAAATGTTGCTGAATATAATAGATGTAAAGATTTCTTTTATGTGTGTATCTGTGTGAACTTTTGATTGAACCGCACTCTTAACCCTCGCTGTTCCACTCCCCATCAGTCTCGGTCGTTTTTTCCATTCTGCAGTTTTTATCACTTTCAGTTTTTCAGATTTTGTTTTATGTTAGCCTTTCACTCATGCAAATCACCAATGAAATACATGTTGGTAACTCCCCAAAATAATCCAAAACAAATATTTATTTGTCCTGTTTTTTGTTTGGCAGATCTAGAGTATGGAGACGTCCCTCAGTTGACTCCAGGAAGTAAACAGATGATGGCAGACGCTGTGATGGCCACCTTTAGCGGCTTCACAAAGGAACAGCAGCGACTGGGAATCCCCAAAGGTAATCCTGTCAGCTGCTTATGATCTGATTAGTGACTGTTAACATTTCCAATGAGAAAATCAATTTTTAATCAGCTAGGCATGTGCCTGCAAATGTCTGCAAACAGTGTGACTGGCAGTATCATCATGTAATCTAAGTTTGGTTAATAATTCCTCTCAGTTCTGTGTTCGTTGCTGTGTGACAGTTTGCAGCAGGTGCTGAAATCCAGTGTGCAAACACAGAAAAGTACACTTCTTTTATGGGATCAAACAAAAGTTTACATAAATGTCCTCAATAATATGCACAAGCTGTTAAAATGCACTTCATCTTTTCCATATAAATGTAACAATTAGAATTTTATTGCCCTGCAGATCCCAGACAGTGGACAAAAAAACACGTGGCTGAGTGGCTAACATGGACAATGAACGAGTTCAGCTTGAAGAATGTAGCTTTTGAAAAATTTAACATGGACGGAGCCACCCTGTGTGCAATGGGGAAGGAGCGCTTCTTGGATTTAGCACCTGACTTTGTTGGTGACATCCTCTGGGAACATTTAGAAATGCTTCAGAAAGGTAAGGGCGCTTAATTTGAAAGTTAAAAAAAAAAATTAAATTTTCTTTTGGGTATTTTTTTTAAATAATAATAAAAAAAATCTGTCTGATTTCAATACATATTCCAATTGAGGATTTTCTTGCAATAACTATAGTAACCAGAGCTGAACAGGAAGGCACATTTTGGTTTAAGTCATTAATTTTTGATAGTGCTGGATGCAGTTACATGATAGAAAAAAAAATCAATGATGAGGTCACTGACGCTTACTCTCTATCCATTTTTTATGAAGAGGATACAAAGCATTACCCCATCAATGGACTGACCTCCAACTTCCAGGAATCCCGCTATACCTCAGACTATTTTGTCAGTAAGTACTCATCGCAGTCCTCGTCAGTCACACTGTTTAACGGCCAAGGTTACATGTTCAAGACATGAATGAAACTGTAGGTTGATACTGCAAACAAAAACAAATCTTTTTGGATGATTTTAGAAAAATCCATTCATGCTGTCCATTTTCTGGGTATTTAGCCCTTAAAAAAATATAACTATCCAAAAATTAGGCAAAATTAGCACTAAAGATTCAGTTAAGTTAGGTCTCATCAATTATAATTCAGAGCTTTGAACAGTGTTCTGTGGAAAGGTGATGAACAAGTCATACTTAACTGGTTCAGTTCAGACAAAGCTAACTTCTAGTTCAAGCAGGGAAAAAATAAAACAAAAACAGGCTGCTGTCTAAAAAAAACACAACTCCAGTCTCAAAAATATGTTAAGGCCGGGAACATTATTCTACACTATAAACATTGCCATTTTCCATTTCAGTTATATTTACATACAGTTCTATAATTATTATAGTGGAAGTGCTACAGCTAGCAGAGGTGAGAATCTTCTTCTTAACTATCGCTGTGGTGTTGACCAAACGGCACCAGAACAGTGGCATCTGCGTATTTGATGGTGGGTTTAGTGAAGTGAGAGCGGGTGCAGCCATGGGTGGAGAGGGCAAATAGAAGTGGGCTCAGCACACAGCCATGGGGGGAGCCAATGCTGAGTATCAGGATGGATGAGCTGTTTGCACCAATCCTTAAAGTCTGAGGACGGTTTGTAAGGGAGTCCCTGATCCAAGCAGAGGTGAAGAGAAATCTAGGGCAGCCAGTATTTAATGAAATTTGCAAGATTTGTTTATTTACTCAGCAGCATGTTTCATTCTGCCAACGTACAGTCTGATCAGTTGAGCAGCAGGTTAGCACAAGAGAGAAAATTATGTTTCGCTTCTCCTTTTTTGTTGCCATTTTTCCACCTCACTGTCCAATCTCGCCTTTTATCCACACCAACTCCTTTTGTATTTCCAGGCTACGGCATTGAGCACGCTCAGTGCGTCCCACCTTCCGAGTACTCAGAGCCCGGCTTCATCACAGAGTCCTACCAGACGCTCCATCCCATCAGCTCAGAGGAGCTGCTCACGCTCAAGTACGAGAGCGAATACCCTGGCGTCATCCTGCGAGACACGGCCCTGAACGCCATGCAGGGGGACTACTTTCCTGTTAAACAGGAGGTCGTGTCCCCTGACAATATGTGTGTGGGACGCCTCAGCAGAGGTGAGATGTCATACGTACGTGCTGCAAGCGCATGAAGCATGTTGCTGAGATTTGTTAAAGATTGTAGGATTTGTATGGGAAATTTTCAGTGGTTAAAAAAAAAAGTGCAGGATTTTGTAACCATTTCTTTTTAGCTGGACTGACTTTAATGCACATTTGTGTGTGTGAGTGTGTGTCTCAGTGCTTGTGAACCTGTAAGGTGTCTGTGGGTGTCTTGCCTGCGTGTGATTGTGCTGAAGCTGCCAGAATATTGTCATGCCATATCAGTGTGCATGTATTAGAAGAGAAGATAAGCAGGCCCTCTTGTTGGTTTGTGGTTCGAACAAACCGCCTCACATGCTCAAGACTAAGCTGGAAAAAAAAAAAAAAAAGAAGCCTATTGTTTTTGTCAGAGTGATACACGAACCAAAGCCACAATGTGTTCTCTTCTTACCGCCTTGTCCCTTATGTAAAACAGTTCAAGTGGTTTAACCTTAAAGTACTGCTTTTTTTTTTTTTCCTTTCGTTTTTATTGGCCTCCTTTTTCTCAACTCAACCTCTACATTCTGGGTAAGACGATAGAGGTGTCATCTTCAGTTAACAAGCATAGGGTTTTCTCATGAAACGCTTTGTTGTTTTTTGTTTGAAAAGCGCCCGCTTGTTTTCTTTTCCAGTGATAGTTTGCAGAAGAATTAGCAGCATGGTTTACATTTATGACCATAAAGCGAGGCTTTCATTCGCACAAATCCCCATGTGTATAAATGAAGAGCATGTGCTATGTACTGTACACCGTGCCTCTTGTGCTCTAAGGCTTTGCCTGCAAGATTTAAGGTCCAATCGTCACGCAACGTGCATACCAGGCTCGCGAGCGTCATGTTGGGCGCGCTCGACGTGGGAAAGTACTCTGGAGCACGACTGACATCAACATGTGGCTTCAATTTGACCAGCTGAAGGCTTCAGCATCAGTGGAGGCACAGCATTATCTGTCATTTGTTAATGACTTCACATTCAAAGAGCGTGCTTATCTTTCCCAGGGCCAAAAATAGCGAGACAATTTGTATGATTGTCTTCCATTTAGAATCAAATTCAAACGGTGGTTGTAAAAGCCAAATGAGGTGTGAAATGAAGAGATGGGACTCAGCGCAGACTGATGTTGCTTAGTAAAATAAAGCAAAACAAAACACTGTCACTGCTAGAATATTCATGCTAAACAAAGGTGTTAGTTCACTGAAATGTCATGTACATCTTGCATTTAAACTCTGACAATAAATTAATGAGAAATAAAATTAAAGCATTTTCTGAAGAAATAGATATTGCTGTTTTGTATGCCAGTGTTTTAGAATGAGATCATTTTAATATAAAGGATGGAGTTAAATGACTCACAATCTCATTAGCTCTACTATTAGAGCTTTAGGTATGTTTTGAGTATCACTGTCAGCTACTGTCACACCAAACTAGAAAAATATCTTTAATTTTGACTGAGTTATACACATTTTTTATGTTGTGAGACAAACAAGCAGACAAATGGTCAAAAACATTGTCACCTCTTTTCCTTCTGTGGTGACAAAAAGAAGTCATTTGTGACATTTTGCAAAAAGAGTTTTCAAATTTAAAATACTCTTCTAATGCTTGAATTAAAACATCTGTCTTAATCTTTCCCTGTCAGGTAAGCTCGGTGGCCAGGACTCGTTTGAAAGCGTCGACAGCTTCGAGAGCTGCGACCGGCTGACTCAGTCGTGGAGCAGCCAGTCCTCTTTCAACAGCCTGCAGCGAGTACCGTCGTACGACAGCTTCGATTCGGAGGACTACCCCACCGCCCTGCACGGCCACAAGCCCAAGGGCACCTTCAAAGACTATGTGAGGGAGCGCTCAGACCTCAGCAAGGACAAACCAGTCATCCCTGCAGCGGCGCTGGCAGGATATACGGGTAAGACTTCTAAAAGTCAAATTTTAGGCTGGAAAATGTGGGGCTTTGAAAAGTTTCTCAGACATTAACAAAACAGATAATTTAAAAAAAGGTCGTTTTAGAAGGAATGCAAATAATTTAAACCCTCTTATTACAGAGTTTTAAATTAAAATAATCTTATATTGCGAAACGACCATCCGTTTTGGTCAAACCTTGCAAATAACATGAAGAATGTCATGCAATACCTTGTGAAATCCTGAGTGTTGGTAATGACGCTCAACCATTACTAAGCTGAAATTTAGCTTGATCGCTGTACATTCCACCGAGGAACAGTCTTTTTTTCATGTAAGCTGTGGTTGATTTGTTGTTGTGGCCATCTTTAAAGTAATTGAGTTGACTTCAAAAAGTAATCAGTTGTAGATGTTCATCCAAGGATCACTTATGGAAAGTTTCATTTAAATTCATTCAGCGTTTCATGACATAGTTTACTAAGGGTACAAATAGACATGAACACATGCAAAAACATCATCACCACTTTTCCCCTTCAGGGGTGAATAAAGGAAAAGCCAAACTCAGATCCAGAGAAAGTTGAAATAATATCTTACCGATTATAGTATCACTGCTACTGAAGAAGTAGTTACATAAATGTATCTGTTTATTTTTCTACATTTAATTCTCATGCCTTTGGTTGCACAGCTGTAACACATTTGTTGCTGCTCTGCAAAGTAACCCACATGTGGGAGTGCTGTAATGCACCACTTTTAGACCAAAACAAAAAAAGACACCTTTTACCCAGGCTGCCCAAGTTAGGAAACAAGTAGATTTGCTCTTGCCTCATTTGTCTATTCTCACTTTCTTGCTCTGCCATCACGCCTCATCTACCTCTTTATCTGTAGCCCGCATCTCAACCTATTTTTTCCAGGTCGTCCTAGCAACGCTGGTGAAATGAAGATATTGCGCCTGCCCCTGTGCATACAGCACCAGAACAAAATTATCTCTTCATCTTCACACTTGTACATGCCCAAAAAAAAAAAGAAAGCTGCTTTGCGTACATTCGTAGGTGCGCTGAGATGTGGAGATACTTGCAACCTCTGAAACAAGTGCACTATTTTAGCATCTGCCATGGGTTTTGAGTTTGAAAACTGCTGCTGAAGATCTTCAAATGATACTTAAAGATGCTCAGTGCAAACCATCAAAAGGTTCTCTTGAACTACATCAAATGGTCCAGTTTGAAATAGTTTTCTCCAGTGGTTTTGCAGATTTATTGATGGGCGGTTCTGAATTGTGAGTCTATACTCAATAGTAAACAAAGAACTCAGCTGAAAAGCATGTGGCGATTTACTTTTAAACTGAACAAATTTGAACGTAAATATTTACCAATACAGCAAATTAGTCAAAGTTTTTGACACCAAACTCTTCTGTCACTTCATTTTGGTTGTTCCTGTAGGTAAAAAAAAAACACACACTCACACACACACACACATGTTGGTTTAATTGCATCCATTCACAAAATTTCCCTACAAATTTCCACTTTAACCATATGAGTAAAAATGAAAAAGCAATGGGTAGGTTTTATTTCTTATTTTATGAATTTTGTTTTTACCAGTCTTCATGACATTCATTGCAATGAGGAATACAATGTCATAGTTTTGTTTAGTTTTTTTGTTGTTTTTTCTAGCTTCGTGTCAGCTGCCTCTTATACTCCATTCACACTTGAGTTTTTATTAAAACCTTGGTTTTATTACATGGTTAAACCTTGTAAAAAGAAAATGTTATGCACAATCTTTTGCAATGCTATGAGATCTTGCCAGTTGTGTTAGTGCTTAGTGAATTTGTTGAGAATAACTCTGGTACTACCACCGCTAATTTTAAGTCATTAGCTGTAAAAATCACCAAGGTAAAGCCCATTATGTGCTAAAGTAGACTAGCAGTGGTGGCCAGCTTGAATTGAGCTGACTTCAAATGTACCACAAACAGACAAAGTTGTTCCTAATGGTTAATGTGCAATATTTACACACAGATCCTGTGTAGTCAGTTGAAGTTTTGAGTTTAAGTTGAGGTCAGTCTCAACTATTACAACACCAATTTGCAGCTCAATATCTGTAAGTTTGACTGAGTTGTAGCCATTTTTGTGCTTACTAATTTAGCTTTTTGAATTAGGTTAAACAGTTGTAGATGTGCATCCAATGAATAATTTCCTACAGTTTCATTAAAATCTGTCCAGTGAATAAGGAGATCTTTTTTTCTAAGTGTACAGACAAATGACAAACACACATGCACACGCAAGCAAAAGCATTATAGCTTCACCGCAAAGCTTTTTTACCCAGCAAAATTAGATTGTTGAGGAGTTGTTCTGTAAATGCAGCAAATTATCGGGACTTTTTCAGTCTTGTTCAAATTGTAGTCACACGGCTGCATGATTGCCTGCAACAAAAAAAAAAAAAAAGGGGAAAATCCACCACATTTCACAAATGATACGTACGTCAAATCTTATTAGACTGACCCAAAACCAGTATATACAATTTAACTGGTCATTTGTATGATTACTGGTTCAAATGTCACTTGTAGAACAATGAACCATTCATTTGTAATGATGTTGGAACGATGTTGTAATGTATTCATAATCCAATCAAGAAGAATTAAAGACTGAGCATTCCTTGAAGGAATGCAAATCACACACCGCCTTTCATGCCAGAGTTTTAGACTAGGCTCATCTTTAGTTGAGTATGGAATTTTTTGGTTAAACCGTGACAATATGGTTATGCACGACCTTGCCCCCTGTGAATGACTCTCAGCTACTACCACACTGAATATTTGTAAAACTAAACGGAAACCATTTTAAGAAGAGTTAGATGTGGAAGCCACCTTTGCAAGGGTTGGTGTCAAACGTTAATCAGTTGTAGAAGCCCCTCTAAATAAATATTTCTTAAAAGTAACAATAACATTTTGGCAGTGGTTCAGTCAATATTTTACTAACTATGAGACAATTTTGAACACTTTTTTTAGCTCAGAATATGTGTTGTCAGCTACTATCCCACTCTAGGTCATTATTTGTAACTGATTTGTGTTTTTGAAGGTCAGTTGGCTGTGGCGGCCATCTTGAATCCATAGCTAGACATTCAATGAAATCTTGTTAGTTTTATTAAATTTCACATTGTGATTCATAAGACATGCAAAATCATTGCTGCCCACCTATAACACAAGCTTCTCTACATGTGTTTAACCAAATTGGGAAACTAGAATAAAGGATGCAAGAAGTAGAAAAAAATAATACAATTTCTGAACAGACCACATTCTCTATGGACTCTAATCTGTTTGTATAAAAAAATCAAAACAGTTGATGAAATATTTCTGTTTCACTTTTTCTACAATAAAAAATAAGAAAAAAAAAATCTACAATTATGCTTTTTATCCTTGGTGTTTTAGTCCTTAAAAGATGGAGGCATGCTTTCTGTTTGTTTCTGCCTTGCTTGAGTACACAGGTAAAGAAAAGGTGAACAAGAAAAAGCTAAATCTTATTCAAATGAAGCTAACCTCAAAATAAAGCAGCAGGCTTTAATCCATTTATAAAACTGTGCTCACGATGGTTTGTAAAGTTGCTCTGCTTGGCTTCCTGCCTCCGTCACCGGGGGGTGACAGGTGACACTTGTAGCGTGGATGAGGAGTCAGATAAGACTGCAGACAGATAAATGAAGCTCCGGTTGCATCTTTATAGGTTTCCGGTGATAATTTGCCATTTACACCTCTGCCTGTAAAACATGTTGCACTTTCTGCACGTATGAAAAAGATATGGGTTTGCCTCTTCTCTACCTTCTATCCTACAAATGAAAACGGATCCAAATAGGTTTGCATTGCAGTGTGAGAGAGTTGATAATTTAGGTCATGCATCATTATGTCGAAAAATTAAATGGTTTCATTTATCTTGGATTTTTTTTGTTTGTTTTGTTTGTTTTATTGAAGCGTACAGTGAATAAGATACTAAAAATTGCCATGAATAGAAAAGCCCCCACCCTTTCATAAATCTGTTTCAATACGGCCCTTGTGTATGACGATTGTTGCATATTTTTGGAAACTTTTTTTTTTTTTTTATGTGACAGGGGTCGCCTGCATTCTAATGTGAGAGCACAGTGGGTTGGTATTACCCTTATGTGGGCTGGCTGTTGCATTGCCTGACTTTTGAACATGAGCCGAAGCTCTCTGTGTGAAAGAGAAGCAGTGTTGTAAAGCAGCAGCTTCTTTCCAAAACTCAAAGTGGCTGTTGTCAGGCACCCTCTTCAATTCTGGCAGAAGCTAGAAAAAAGTAAAAAAAAAAAAAAAAAAAAAAAACGATCTCTGAAATGCCATTTTCATGTCTTCAGCCCACACATCTGTTTCCCTGAAAGCATTTGGTTTGCGTTGTGTAAGGGCACGTTTGGTTTTCTTAGGCACTCGAGAGGTGAGCTTTGCTCAGCTCCAGTTTTTGCTGAGGCGGCGTGCTGCACAGGCAGGTGTGATTTCAACATGCGAGCCTCAAAAGTGGCTGTGTTCTCGTACGTGCAGAGAAAACCGCACGATCAAAGCATAGCGCTGCGAATCTAGTTCATAGACAAAACCAGCTCTTTTTGATGGTCTTTGTTCTGCTTTCCCCTCTTTTTCCATCAACTGTAATAAACTCTTGCATTAGTGTTAAAAATAGACTTCATTGGATTATCTTTATTCTCTTTCTTTTTTTAAAGGCATCCCATTGTAGCACATCTGGTGAGTTTTGTTCTGAAACGGTCCCATAGATGCTTAACAGAGGCCTAAAGGCTGCGGCTCCCATTTTAAACCAGTGATTTCATCCGTATGGAACTCGTAGACACAGACTCTAGATTCACATACTGTATAGACAACTAGACAACTAGACAACTTGATGAATGAGAGCGTTATATGTAGGAGGACATTCGTTTCCACTGTCATTCTTCAACCTGACCCAGCTTAGAAGGTTTACTCTGTCCCTCGAGAGACACAACTGGATTATTTGCATGAATATTTAACAATTTTATATAGAAGGAGCGTATAAAGAGTTGAAATACAACGCCCTGTCTGACCACCTATTTTTCTGTCATATTCATGCAATATCTCTAGGAAACAACTTCAGTCTTAATGTATGCTTACATTAGTTTACTAATTATTACACAACCCTATGAGAAAAAAGTACCACGATATTCATTCTGGAAATGCTTCAGACAGTAAGTGCTACAGCTAGCTGCTACTTCTGCTGCTTTTTGTGTTTGCATCTCAAAAAAGGATTTGTTGAACTTACTTAACCAAGTTATGTCAAGTGGTTCTTCTCAACCAAGTTAAGTAAATGTAGAGTTACACCAGTAACACAAGTAAATCTCTTTACTCAACTTGATTGAGATGAACCACTTGACATAGCTTGGTTAAGTATAGTCAACATTTTTATTTTATTTTATTTTATTTTTTTGTATAAATTCTAGGGTCTAGGTATGTTTCTGTCAAATTAAAGTGTCCTGGACAGGAACTCTAACTCTCGTATTCTGAGTGCAGCCTGCAAGCAGAGCTGTCATGATACAGCAGGCAGGTATTTGTCTAAGGCCCCGAGCTGAAGGGGGCCCCAAGGGCTGGTACTAAAGTGGCCAAATGCAACGACCATGTAAAATGACTGAGTTGGCAACCCTAATAAAAAAAAATAAAAAAATAACACTGTATTTTCAAATTGGTTGCAATGCTTTGGTTTAAAAAATGACATTTACCTGAAATTTTTGAGACTGCAGTTGTTTTTAGTTGCGTTTAGGTGTCAGGTGTGTTTGAACTAGCCCTTAACTTGTCAGTTAAGTCAGACATTCCTCCAACTAACGTTCAAAGATCTATCTACTCCAGGCAAATTATTAATTGTTCAAATCCTTTCCACACAACTCCATGTAAGAAACCTACAATTTTCCTCACATTTAGCTTTAGTAATTTCTTCAGTGAAAGCCAAATTTGAACAGCTTCCACCAATAATTAGACTTCAGACTTGGAAATGTTCTTAAAAGCGGATCTCGTCTACTTGAGCTGACACTTACCTCAATAAATTCTCACACCAGCCAGCATTAGCACATAACGGCAGTGAATTCTTTCAGTCTCACCGGCTCAAACAAACACCTTCTCTCCTTCTCTCATCTGTTCTGCAGGCAGTGGCCCCATCCAGCTGTGGCAGTTTCTGCTGGAGCTGCTGACCGACAAGTCTTGCCAGTCCTTCATCAGCTGGACAGGCGACGGCTGGGAGTTTAAGCTTTCTGACCCAGATGAGGTGAGAGGTTGTGACCCTGCTGGTCGCTGGCACTCAAGATGGGGGGTCTTAAGTAGTTGGCCAGATGAACAAGATGTCTTCTTTGTTTAGAAAGAAACAGATGCCTTTTGTGTTTGACTTTATTATTGTTTTAGACTATTTATCTGGTTTTGCATTATTATTTCAAGATGTGGCTGGATTTCAGACTTAGCAGCTTAGTAACACTGTTGTTCATGTTGCTGTTCCAGGTCGCTCGCAGGTGGGGCAAAAGGAAAAACAAGCCCAAGATGAACTATGAGAAACTGAGCCGTGGCCTGCGTTACTACTATGACAAGAATATTATCCACAAGACCTCTGGGAAACGCTATGTCTACCGCTTTGTCTGTGACTTGAAAAGCCTGCTGGGTTACACACCCGAAGAACTGCACGCGATGTTGGACGTAAAGCCTGATACGGACGAGTGAACAAAATCTCTGAAAAACAAAGAGGGGACAAATGATAAGGAGCCGCTCGGACTGAGGCTTATAAAGTGGTCTTAACTGTTCAGTAGAGTTGGTAACCCATTTATTGGCAGACCAAAAAAAATAGTTTTTAATGACAAAACTGTGGTCTTTATCAACTTTGAGCTCCTGTCTCTCAGAGTGTGATTTAAAAAGGAAGGCAGCAGCCAAAAACCTGCATTCAAACCCTGTTGGATTTGAGATATGAGTGTGTGCGCGTGTGAATGTGAATGTATCTGATTCCTACTGGTAGTATTTAGCAGTTCAAGACAAATGAAGTCCTGTTGGGTAGAGTTCAGGTTAGTGTCTGTTCTGTACAAGTAGCAAAGTGGAGGAGGCAAACCAAGACGCAAAGTATAATAAAACCAAAAGAGAGAGAAAAAAAACAAACTGCCGGGTTAAACTGAAAGCAGGTGAAAAACTCCTGCTGAGATAACGGTTGCCAAAATGTAAAAACTGAACGTAGGAAGGTGTTATGTCATATTTCCATACATACTTACTGTTTGTGTAGAGCGAGTAGAGATTTTTCAAAACCAAAATTAAAAAAAAAAAAAAATAAGTGTCATTAAGGATTCAGTGTTGTGCCAGTATTAGTTAAAACACCCAAAATCAAGCCTACAGAGCCTGTTTTTGTCCATAAGTGTGTTAAAGTCAAGTCAAAAACTAAATGTCAAGTCAAGACTGTTATGCGCTCACTGATTTGCATCAGCCAACACTATAATCCCTGTGCTTTGTAGGTGTGTGTGAGAGGACCCGGTAGGGATTACTCATACCCGAAAAGTCTGAAATGCGACTGAAAGTAGCCGTTGCTTTTGAAACTGACGCTTTCACCTTTTCATCCAATGTTGCCACCTTGTTACAGAAACATATAGTGACTGAAACTTATTATTTTTATTTTTTTTTTTTAATACTACCAGTATTAGCAAACTGTAGACAATCTAGGTGGGGAAAATTCAGGAGTCATTGGTAAAAATCAGTGAGCAATAAAAAAAAAAAAAAAAATGTCAGTTCACTGTCCATGTTTGTTTGTTCTGTTCTAATAGTCCTATCTATGAAATCAACAGTTATATAACGGAAGGAAGGATTTCTATTTCCTCTTTTTTTTATATTTTTTTCAAAAGAATGTAGAATCGCAGTTTATTTTTGTCAGTTTTGACCAAAAGAAAGCAGCCAGAGTGCAGAGTGATGGTGCATTGTTAGACAAAAGGAAAAAGGAGTCAGAGAATAGAAAACTGGATGAGATGAAAGTGACAGGAAGGAATTTGTAAATAATGCAGGTGATGACTGCTTGTGATGTATAATGGATGGCAGTAGACAGAAAAGATGCAGGTTACACATATAGGACTTATTGATAAAAGAAAATATGTTATTTGTGCATTTTGCGTCAAATAAAAGCATTACGACTCACTGGTTACATTTGACCAAATTGGCAGCAGAGCCCCACTTTCCCCTCCAACAGTGGGAACGGGGTCTGCACACTGGGAAATGCCAAAGTTGAATATTATCTTCAATGTTATTGTTTACAGTGACTGAATGTTACCCCTTATGGATGAAAATAGCTTTTGAGATGTCTATTTGTACAGATTGTATTTCATAATGCTTTATTGGGGACCCGGATTACACAAATAAGCAGGAGACAAAGCCAGAATAATAACCAAAACCCATGTGAGGTCTTTGGCTACGGGGCTTTGGGTATCTGCGATGTTTGAAGACATGGACCAGAAGTCTCATCTGTGTTGTTTTTTATTTTATTTTTTTGAAAATGTTTTTTTGTCAAAGTTTTGTTCAGTTTTTATAAAAGCAGACCGCTTCGGGACAAAGTCTCTGCTGTTTTCCCACCAAGTGCCGAAAAGTGATGCTGTAAATCTTGCCCTCACCATGAAGCATTGACTCTCAAACTTATGTTGCTTCTACAATATAGAGAATTGGATCCAAAGCAAAATAATTTGTTATAAACTGCACTGTGCAACCATTCCTTTTCTATATGTTGTTTCAAAACAGTGTTTTGTTATGTTGTTGCCCCTCAATGTTCTAAAGAAAATATTCTATTACCTAAAATTCATATTTTGAAAGGTTTTAATTTTCATGTGGGAGACTTCAATCTACTGCAGGACTTGTGTTTTAATGACTCGTAGGCGAGTGCACACATACAAACATGTTATGGCATATGCATATCTCAAAACAAATTCAGAAGGAAAGCCTTATTGTTTTGGATGTGGTTCTTTTTCTGTATATTTTATAGTGTATTTTGTATTTTTGTTATGAGATCATTTTTTTTAATTGTATTTAGTTCACAAACCTTTGAATATTTTTCAATAATTTATATTTTATAAAAGACGAAAGATGCAGACAGCTGGTGCTTTCACAGGAATTTAAAAGGTAGCGCAGAACAAAATAATGTAGCGATTTTTATTTTTTAATTGTTTTAATATTATTTTTTTTCTTTTTTATATGGAAAAATAAATCTGTCTGCTAGAGAAATAAAAAAAAAAAAAGAAAGGCTGATGCTGGCCCATCAATGACTTCTGCTGGAAAGGTTTTATAAACTGTAACTTCTATTTCTAAAATGTACTTCAAAATGTTATAAAATATATGTGAAGAAAGATTTTATCACTGTGTGCACTGTTTCATTTTATTCAGTAATGATTCATCCTAAAAGAAAATGAGTCCTATATTTGAACTATTTTATTTTTCTTAATGATAGCCTTTATGTTCTTTGAAGTAATAATAAATAACTAGCACTCTTTGAAGAAATGCATGTTGCCCGCAATTTACCAGAGTTTTAAACTTAAGATGATGAAAAAGGGAGTTAAAGTCATTTTGGTCAAACCATGTCAACAATATTATGCAAAATCTCCTGCAACATTGCAAGGTCTTGCAACGTTTGTTGGTATTCAGAAAGAGTAATAGTGAAATGCTCTTAGGAACTACCTCATGTGGTGCACAAAATCATATTGTGTGCAATTAGTCATCAGAAAACTGTCAACAATTATTATGTGCCACTATCAAGCACCCATTTGAGCCCAATGCAGGAAGGTGGCATGGAGCAGCTAACACTAGCCATGACTCTTGTCTAATAATCAGTAACACTGGCGTATACCATATGAGAAAAGCCAAGGCCACTAGTCAGTCACATACAAGTGCAATTGTAATCTATTATTTGTCATATTCTTAATCGGCTAAATCGCTCATCCTTACTGCCACATTAAACTTCAGCTCAATAAGTGCTCATTTCACAGAGTTATGATCATTTATGTTGGCTAAGGCTGATTAAATCTTGAAAGTGTTTAGATTACAACTGCTTAGCTTAAGAGGTGAATTATGTTCAGTTGTTGGTGAGATATTTTGCCAACTGACAGGCAAATGAACACATGCAAGGCATAGGCAAAAAACATTATCAGCCACAGTCTTGCAGACAGGTGCATCTCAATAAAAACGTCTAGTTTCAGTATAAATGGTTGCTCAGTGGTTTATACAGATTTGATTGAGTTTATGGTTCTGTTTTGTATTACTTCACTTTTTGTGGTTTAAAACCAGATGTGGACTCTTCAGCTTCAGTGTTCAAGCCTCAACGTTAGGGCTGAACACATTTAAAGGATTGTTGGTAAATGAAAACAATTAATGAAGAAATTATTGTTTGGATGGAAGAAACACATAAATTTTCAGACTTGGGATCGTAGGTTCAGCGAGCAGATGATCGTGCTGCAAGACTTGTCAAAGACTGCGTTTCTCTGCCAAGTCTCAATAAAAAGCTGTGGGATGTAAAACTGTTAAGAAACATCTAATCACCTACTTGGATTTCTCATCTCCTGCCACCAAGAAAGGCAGGCAATCGTGTAGCTGTCTGTGTGTGAAGTAGTGTAGCAAATGAAACCACAAAGAGAACATATGTGCAAAAATACACATCAACAAAAGCATATTTGCACATTCTAACATCATTCACTTCGCCACTTGTTTTACATGTTGTGTTCCAGTTCTAACTGGTGTGTTTCATGCACACTGATAAGGTGATGCAAAAATGAAACTGACACACAGGGGCCCATTCATGTTCTTGCAGCCTTATATAAATTCCAGTGTAGATGGAAAACATGCAGGGCCGTGGCCTGCTGCCCAAAACTCCACAGATGTTTGGCCCTCTCTCTCTGCAGCAGTGTAGCAATAAGACTCAGAAATTCAGGTCAAGATCACAGGATTTCTTCGAAGTAGGATTCTGATCAGACGAAACAAGAGCTGTAAATTAAAACTTTCGAAGCACAGAAACACCGTATTCACTTATTTAGCAGTTTTTTATACTTGAAGTGTGTAAAATGTTTTAGAGTTTGTAAAAATCAGTGATGATTATAAAGAACACATCTGACTTTGTTCATGTCTTCCTAAAAAAAATTAATAAAAACTAGACAACTGATTCTGTTCCAGATCTTCTCCTGGTGGTGCTGTTCTTGGCAGAGAGCAGGCTGATGTTACCCAGGTGGTTCTTCTCCCCTTCCACCTCCCGACTCGTCTGATGATCCAGACCAGACGTGGCTGTTAGGCGGATTTAAAATACTTCTCCAGGCAGTGCCTGTTCAAAAAGACCTGAAACAAAATCCAAACCATTGTGATATCCTTCAAACCTGCCTTCCACCCATCCAAACACAGATTCAAACCTGGATCACAAACACTTTTGCTCACACATACACACCACTGAAAAGCAGATAAGCTTCTGATTGATCTAGTAAAATGCAAAAACTGCAAAGAGGAGAAGAAACCATAAGTGTGAACTGTCCCACCTGACAGTCACAGAGATGACAGACAATTTCTTCTGCTCCAGACAAAAAAGTGTCACCTCCTGTTTATAACACCTTGCACCAACTGTGACTCATTTGTCAGATTTCAAATATAAATATTTAGCTAAAGAGAGTTTTACCGAGTTACATCTGTCAACTATTCAGAGTCCTAACATGACTGGCTGAGACAGGGAAAGATTAATAGATATTCTTGTGTCTGCAGAGCTGCAAACTACAGGTTATATTAGGGACGTCATTGTAATAAAATGTTAATTTAGATAAGATTTATTTGGTTAAATGAAAACAACTTAACTTTTGTTTTTGTCTTGGTGTGTGTTATTATTTGTAAGCAAAATGGCCCATGCACCACTGGAAACATTGAAATGAAACTCACATAAAACAAAAGTTGGAAAAACTCAAGAGGGTAGCCACGGCTAGTCAACCAACTCAATTAATTTTTAACGTTTTTTTTTATTAAAATCTGATGTGGTAGAGGCTGAGAGTCATGATGACATGTTCTCTGAGCGTGAGTTCTTGCAAAATTGCATCAAATTGTTTTTTTTTTTTACTTTTTTTATACAAAGTTTGACAAAAACAATAATAACTCTTTTCTCAACATGAGATTGACTTGGTTTAATATTCTGGCATGAAAGGCGGTGGGCGATATGCATTCGTTTAATGAATTTTCTGCTTACAATTCATTGTTGTCTTTAACTTTCCACAGCAAGTTAAGCTGCTTTTGACATGATGCAGCCAAACTTAAGTAATGGAAATGAACCTTTTAGACATTTTTAATGAAGTGACATTTTAGTGGTTTTCTTTAAATTTGGATGAAACTAAGTTGGAAACAGTTTATGTGCCATTTACCATTACCTATGTTTCACTTGGCTGCAGACTAATACAAATATAAGGCTGTACCATGCAAAATTACCTAATTGCAAACTGTGGCAGCGAGCAGTGCCAAAGTTTGTGTTACTCAGAAATATAGTTATTTGAACCACTTACACACACAGTGGCACACTTCATATCTCTCCTTAAAGGTAAAAACCTTGATGAGAGAACCTTTTGAAAGTATTTTATTAGTTTTAAATTTTTATACCGCCTTTACAACAATCTGTAAATTTCAATTTTTTTCCTCAGAAACAAAAACACAACCAAATATAGACTTTCATGCAGACAACAAGCTTAGCAAAAGTTGAAAAACAGGCCTTTTTACTGTGACTCTCATCCTCTCCTTCACCCATCGCTAAGAGAAAAAGGTAAAAATGCTTTTGGTTCTGTGTGTTATCATAAGATGATCTTAGTTTAAAACTATGCCTTGAAAGAAAGTGGCGGATATGTATTCCTTAACTAATGCTAGGCTTTAGTGTATATAGAACCTTAGTTGGTAAAAGGTGACAATGTCAGCTTTGGGTATAGAAAGTGCATTCACCAAATATACAGTTCTTTTCCATCAAGATGAAGTATTAGTTATTTTTTTTTTGCTTCTTTTTGCTTCTCTCTTTAGGGATTGCCACTGTGGATCATCTGCTCCCATCTCACCACAAACCTTTTATCCTCTTCTGTCACACCAACCCTCTGCCTACATTTCACTGCATTTTGTGATGACCTCTATAAAAAAAATGTAAGTTTTCAAAACAAAATTGCAACAAACCCACATCTTTCACCTCTGTCAGGAAACTTTGGGAAGATTCAAGAAGTCTAGGGAGCCCAGAGACCATAAAGGGAAAGACACATTTTGAACATCTGAGTATGTGTCATGTGCCAGCATGCCACTCTGCAAAACCACCACTCTATTCAGAAATGTAACCTAAAACTGGATTACACTGGGAGGGAGCCATGCAGTATATCAACTCTGCACTAAAGCCCAGCTGAGTTCACTTTTTTTTTCTCCATATGCTACAGACAGAAAGACACAAATTTACATTACAAGGCAGAAGTGGTGAACGTGAACAACAAATTCAGAAAAAGTTGGTCTGAGGTAATTAATAAAAGTTCAATTTTACTTAAAATGTTTATATATTAGTAAAACTAACACTAAAGCAAAACAAAAGGGCAAAGGAAACCTCTAGGAACAACTGCTAAAATAGGCTGAACATATAATGAGGTAGTGAATGGTATGAATTACATACAGAGGTGGTAGACTGTTTACCAAACTAGGGCCTGGTGCCAGGGACAAAGGAGGGCAAGACTAGCAAGTCATGAAAACAAGACCAAAAGAGAACATGAACACAAATAAATTACAGCAGGGCAGTGGAACAGTGGTTATTACTGTTGTTTCACCTACTGATGGTGGTCAGAGGGTCCGGTGGCGCAGATGCATGGCAGCCCCGTCTCTCTCAGTGTGCCCCAGGGCAGCTGTGGCTATATTGTAGATTACTACCATCAGTGTGTGAATGTTTGTGTGAATTGGTAAAGGACTCTAGTGTAAAGCGCTTTGGAGTCCGACTTGATAAAACGCTATAGAAGTTCAGTCTGTTTACCTTTTACCACAGCTGGAAGGTCATTGGTGTAAAATTTAGCTGGAGCTTTTCTGTGTGGAGTTCAGATGTTTTCACCTCACATGCTTGGATTTTCCCTCAATGTCCAAAAACATTAATTTTAGGTTTAACCCTAAATTAGCTTTAGGTGTTAGAGTGAGCTTGTATGGCTTTTTGTTGTGACCCTGAATTATGAACTGTACAGGATGAAGTCCATTTCTGAAAAAATGAACACATAGTCTACTTATTTTACTTATTGGTAAAATACTACTTATTTTTTGTAGTATTTATTGTGGAAGCAGCTTTGTTTGGTGTACAGTGTCCAAGACCAGTTTCCCCGATCAATTATCTATCTATCTATCTATCTATCTATCTATCTATCTATCTATCTATCTATCTATCTATCTATCTATCTATCTA
>JARVJO010000330.1:9771171-9783380 GCA_031762555.1 Cynodonichthys magdalenae
CCACAGCTTTTTAACATTTACAGTAGTTTATTTTTAGTGTCACAGCTTTTCTACATTTATGGAAGTTTATTTTTAGTGTCAGCTTTTCTACATTTATGGTAGTTTATTTTTAGTGTCACAGCTTTTCTACATTTATGGTAGTTTATTTTTAGTGTCACAGCTTTTCTAATGCTTACGGTAATTCCCACATCAGGCTTGTGGTTTCCCTCTACTTCTCTGAAGATGTACAGGCCTGAAACAACAATATAGGTGAAGAAAAACTGTACAGTTGTCACCAAAAGAGAAAATAAAAATACATATTTTAGACTTTTCTGTAGAAAAAAGTGAAGAAAAGTGTATTTAGGCAGGTTTTTCTCCAACTCGATGCTCATTGAAGCTCCATGTTTGTTGACAGGAGGCTCTCCGTGTGTTTTTGATCCTGCTGTCTGGATGTTGCATCACTTCACCTCAGAGGCGAACTCCGAGTGTCGCTAACTGATCAACCAACAGAGACGAGCTCACACAGGTTCAAAAAGCTCCACTTCAAACGAATACTTAATCAAGACCTGAATAAAATGAATGTTAGTCGTAAAATACAAAAGAGACGCTCGATTTGCTTTCTTTAAACTGGAATAATCGTGTGTCTCTGTTAGGAAAATATTTGACTAACCACTGGATGGATTTTAATTAAACACTGGATTCACATTTACAACTAATTAATCTTAGTTTATAGAGCCAAAAAAAGACAAAGATGTTCTGTGAAGCTTGTCGATCAAGTCAACAGGCCTGAAAACATTCTTCTATTTAAAATTAGTTGAAAGTGATTAAAATAATTAAGGCAAATTGTCAGAGTGCAGATAAGGAGCTGCTCTCTAACAGGTTTGAAAACACAAAGAGGTTTCATTAGGAAGTGTCAGGTGAAGTGACAGCTGCTTGGCTCCCGCTGAGCCCAGAATGACTCACCGCTCGTCTTCAGGACAGGAAGCTGTTCATGAGCCAAAAAAATAAAAGACTCATTATTCGTGTCGAGGTCGGCCGTCTGTTTATTAGTGTTATTATTTATTAAACAATTTATTATTACAGTTAAACTCAGGATCAGAAAAACCTTTAGTATCTGTGAGGTGCAGCAGTAGCTAAAAGATCAACAGAAATGAAAGAAGACTTCCTGAACTGAAAAAGCCAAAGCTAAAAATGCAAAAGGCTAACTGGAAGCTGAAATTATCAAAAAGTTGAGTAAAGACCTAAAATAGTGAATATAAAGGCTAAATAAAAGCCAGAAATAGCAAAATGCTAGCTGAAATGATCAAACTGTTGTCAATAAGTAAGAAAATGCTAGTTAAAAGTAGCAAAAGACTAGCTAAAAGCTAAAAGTTGCAATAATGGGTTAGATAAAAGGTTCCCTAAAAATCTAAACTAAAGTATTAACAAAAGCTTTCAAAATACTAGCTATAAGCTACAAAAATACAAATGCTAAAAGTAGCAGAAGGCTACCAAACATCAAAACTAAGAAAACCTTAAAAATAAAACCTAAAAGTAACAAATAGCAAAACGCAAAGTAAAAGTATCAAAAGGTGATCTATGTTTTTAAAAAGGCTAACTGGAAGCTAAAAGTAACAAAGTTGAGTAAAGATGTAAAAATAGCAAAAAGCTAAGTAAAACCAAAAGGCTATAAATAAGCCAGAAGTACCAAAATGTTAGCTGAAATTAGCATAATGCTATTGATTAATAAGAAAACCCAACTAAAAGTATTGAAAATGTAGCCAGAAGCTAAAAGTAGCAACTAAGAAAGCAATAAAGGTAGAAGCTAAAAGTAGCATCAAAGTATCAAAGATGAGCTAAAAGCAAAAATTAATGATAACTAAAAGCTAAGAGTAAAAAAACCCTAATTTAAAGTATCAAAATTTTAGATGAAAGCTAAAAATATCCAAACGTTGGCAAATAGCTAAAACTTTTTAAAAATCTATCGTGTGAAGTGTCTGAATATTATCTAAAAATAAAAGTAGCTAGATGCTACCTAAAAGTAGCAGAATTTTAGCTAATAGCCAAAAGTAGGATAAAGCTATAAGCTACACATAAAATGTAATGAAAAGTAGCTAAAGGCTGGCTAAAAGTAGCAAATTGCTAGCTAAAATAGACAAATAGCAAAAATGAGATAGAAGTATCAAAATGTAAGCTAAAAACAACTTCAAAACACTAGCTAGAAGCTGAAATGTTAGCTAAAAACTAAAAAGTTTGCTGGCTGCAGAAACAGCTGAGGGCAGAGAGGCGTTGTGTTTAATGTTTGTTTGCGCTCTCAGCTGGTTTAGCTGCAGACGTAACAAAGACTGAAGAGAAAAAGAAGAAATTTAAAGATCGCCCAGAGAAAGTTTCCATTTACAGATCAAATAAAAATAATAAATAAAAAGTTGTTTGCTGTTAAACTATGTTTGAGTCAAGGCATAAAATCATCAAGATTTTTGTTTTTTGTGTAACACCCATAAGTCAAACTAACCCTCAGAGTTTGTGTTGAGGACGACTGTCACCTACTACCACACCAAACTTCAGCTCCGTTTCTGTAAAACTGACAGATTTATGATTATTTTGTGTTTCAGTCATCTTGTGTCAGCTCTAAATTAGCTGCAAACTTCCTGAGTTCTTTATTAAAATGTGATATTTTGCTAACAGCACAGAAAAACAGGTGAAAACTGGTTTAAATTAGAAGCTCAGGTGGTTTTCCGACATGATGAGGAGGAGAAAGTTGTAAAAACGGTAAATTTAGGTGGAATTACACCAGAACCCCAGCAGGTTCTGGACGAACCGGCAGGTATGTGTGTGTGTGTGTGTGTGGGTGGGGGTGGGGGTGGGGGTGGGGTGGGGGGGGTAAAGCTGAGGCCTGCAGAACCTCCTCCTCCCGCCTCTCTTCCCTCACCTCCAGTCTATTTGTTCTAATTCCAGGGACCGGCTGGGTCTTGTCTGGATTTGGAGAGTGCTCGGTTTCAAAGGGTAATTGACACCTTTACCTGTAATTTCATGGTTTCACTCCACCTGCCTTTGATGTCTGAGTCCTGGTCGGGATACGGCGGGAACAGATGATGTTGCTCCGCTTTTTGTTTTTCTCAACATGAACAGTTTGACGTGACAAATAAGAATATAAACAACGTAAAAAACACCAACTTTTTAATTAAACCACATGAAGACTGATTTAGTGGGAATGCGTGTCACCCGTCGCCTTTTGTTTATCTGTTTTATTTTTTAAATCTCACCTGAATAAGACAACTAAGAGTTAAAATGATTTAATCATGTTTAACTGAGGCTCCGCCCACTACCGCGCTTAAAAATAACAAATTACGCCTATAAAACCAAAGTGAAAGAGCCTGAGGAAGAGGAGGATGATGAGAGGAACAATGATGAAGACTGGATCAGAACCAAAGGGGGTGTAGTCCTGTTCTGGTTTGATTCAGTCCTGAGCCAGATGATCTAAAACCTGATAGAGCTGCTCATAGAGGCACTATTGCACCCCCATACCATCAGAGAGGCAGGCTTTTAAACTGTGTCTTGTTTCAGATTTAGATCCGTCTGACCTCAGAACAGTTCTCCTCTTTGTCCCGGTCCATTTGACAGAATCTGTTCAGAGAAGACGGCAGTGGTTCTGTATGACCTCTTCTTTGTGTGATAGAGCTTTAAGCAGCTTTACTGGATGGTACAGTACGCTGTGTTTACAGAGGATGTGTGGACCTGTTCCTGAGTCCAGAACCGAACCAGACCCTGAACTCCACAGTTTTTAGACAATTTTTCAGATTCAGCTTCTTTTAAGACGGTCTTCAGTCCTGGTTCTGGACCTGGTCCTGGTCCAGATGCTGGTTTAAATAAATGAATCGTTAACAGTTTCTGCAGAACTTCAGGTATAAGTGAGTCTTTGTTCATTTCATGTTTTTAAAACTTCTTTGTCTAAATTTGTTTTTTATCCTCCTGTAAAACCGAGTGGGTCAGATTTATCTTCTGTTTCTCAGGTTCTGGAAATCCGGTGGGTTAGAGACCTGAGGCTGAGGAAGAGGAGGGCTGAGGAAGACCAAGTCTGCAGATCCAGGCAGGCAGCAGAGGGAGGAGAGGGGAGTGACAAGAAAATTGCATTTGTGCAACCATGAATCATTACAAACAAGCCTTTAAAAGACGTCCCTGACTGTAATTACATCGTCTCCCTGCTCCATTATACAGCTCTTTATTACCTTCCATCACTCGGCTCGCCGGCTTCGGCTGATAGAGACCTCACACCGACTAGCAGAACCTGCAGGTGAAACCTTCGGCTGAAATTATTTACAAACTGACTCAGAATCAGAAGAATGAAAATACAGAAACAAATTATCAATTTAAATTAAACAACAGCTAAAAATAGTCTCAGAACATTAACTGAAAACAACAGAACATAAGCTAAAACAGCAGATTAGTATATTTAAGCTAAAAGGACTAAAACAGTAGCTAAAAGTAACTGAAGCATGGTTCAACTAAAATTAATAAAACCCTGTTTAAAAACCAAAAGAAGAGCTAAAATTAGCTAAAACGTACAGAACAGAAGGTAAAATTTGCTAAAATGTACAAAACAGTAGCTAAAATATAACAGAAGCAGAATGGTAGCTAAAGGTAGCAAAATAATAGCTAATGATATAAAA
This sequence comes from Cynodonichthys magdalenae, assembly GCA_031762555.1. Taxonomy (NCBI): domain Eukaryota; kingdom Metazoa; phylum Chordata; class Actinopteri; order Cyprinodontiformes; family Rivulidae; genus Cynodonichthys; species Cynodonichthys magdalenae. The sequence continues at coordinate 9,775,797 of JARVJO010000330.1, forward strand.
AGACTAGCTAAAAGTAATAGTAGTAACAGGCTAGACAGAACTGAAATGTAGGAAAGTGTTAGCTACATAACATATTAAAGTAACAAAAGGCTAGCTAGAAGCCAAAACTAACAACATGCTAGCTAAACATAACAAAATGCTAACTAAATGTACCAAAACACTAGCTGTAAGTAACAAACTGCTAGTGAGAAGCTGAAATTAGCAGCGTGGTATCTATAAGTAGCAAAAGGCTAGCGTTCATGCTAAAAATAGTAGGTAAAAGTAGCTAAAGAAGACAAAAACAGAGCTGATTTTGAATTTTAAACAAAGTTCAAATTTATGAAAAGTTGTAAAAACTAAAACTCTCAGCCACCTGTTCTCAAATGAGCCGAATATTTTGTAACAGAAATGTTTAAAAGAGCTAAAACAAAAAGTACAAAAGAAACTATAAACAGGAAAACCTGTCTGTATCTGTTAGCAAAATAACTCACGAGCCACTGGACAGATTGAGACAGTAATCTCTAACTGATCCAACAAAAACAGCTAAAGCTGAGACTTCTTCAGTTTGGTGTGGTAGTAGCTGAGAGTTGGTGTGTATTCCTTCACAGTCCTGCAACATGAAGGTTTATTCATAAATCTTTGTTTTGAGTGTGAACTCTTTCTGCAGGAATTTGTTTTTAACAAAGGAGCTGATGAAGCCGATCCCAGAACGTGTTTCAGAACCGGACCAGGAGGAGGAGGAGGAGTGGGGAGAACAATTAGGAGAGATGAAGAGCTGGAAACAGATCGGCCATCCTGAGTTCAGCCCCCAGTTCCCCACTGAGCGTCCTGAGCGTGGGCTGCTGCTTCACCGCCTCGCTGCTCCGGCTCCCCGGCTCCGGAGCGGGGCCGCGGTCCAAATTACCAGCAGAGGGCCAGTGGGGTGAAAAGATCCCACCCCGCCCCCGGCTGAACCCTCAGCAGGCCCAGGGCAAAGCTGACAGAGCGTCGCGGATGGCCCCGGATTGCACCTGCACCGAGGGGGTGGGGCTGCCTCCCCCCTCTTTGGTTCACACACACCAACACGACCCAGAGACCAGAACCCTCTGAGGCCTTCTGTCGATGTCAGTCAGGTGATCCAAGTCCACCTCAGCTTTTTCAACATGGTTTTAGACTAAAGGCCCAGATTTCACCCACCTCTAAAGTTATTAATGACCCTCAGCTACTACCACGCTAAATTTTAGCTCATTACCTGCAAAACTAACTGAGTTAAAAACACTTTTTTGTTTGCTACGTTTTGAATTCGATTAACCTTAAATATGAATCAGCTGTAGACGCACATCTGGTGACGAAATCCTGAGAGTTTCATCTAAATCCATCCATTGATTTCTAAGATATTTTGCTAACAGACAAAAGTTGTTCCGCAGCAACAGTTAACGCTATAGATTTGGGCAAGAAAAATTGCACAAGTTGTAGATCTCATAGTGGATGTTTGGAATGACTTTCGGCTACTACCTCACCATATTTTAGCTCATTGTCTGTAAAACAAACAGAGTTACAAATGTTTTTGTGTTTTTTAAATTTTGGTTAGCTGCGGCGGCCATCTTGAATCTGGTCTACTTCCAAAAGTAATGAGCTGTAGACGAACATCAAGTGATCAGTCCGTCCACTGGTTTATGAGGTATTTTGCTAACAGACAAAAAAACCTACACAGAGAGAGCAAATACATGATCACATGAAAAACATTTAAACCTTACTGTTTTTCTGGAGTTGATTTAACTGGTAAAATATGTTTAGAAATCACAAAAAATAAGAATAATAGTTTTATTAAGAAATTCTTGTTTGTTTGATTTACCTTTAAGCAGCAGGTGTGTGTGTGTGTGTTCTGTTTACAGCTCACACAGCAGCGCCGTGCGCGAGCATCAGAACCGTGTTGTTTTCTGTTTTGAGGTAAACACGACCCCCGACCCCCCGAGGCAGAACCGGGACGAACAGTCCATGATACACCCGAGCCCCAAACCTGCAGGGGAAACAAGCGCCGGACCCAAAACACTTTCCTCAGATTACACATAAACTAAAGGTTAAACTGTTTGTCGTGCACGTCTATGAAGGAAAAAACAATTGTTTTATTTATTTATTTTCTTCTGTAGATGAATAAATCAAAAAGATTTTAATAAAAAGAGAATTTAGGTTGCAGCTGATGGAGTTTTACTCAGTCCTTTATACAGATATCACGTTAAAAACTGGTGTGGTAGTAGCTGAGGATCATCCACAACAGACCTTTGACACAATGGGTGAATTGTTCCTTTTGTTACTGTCTTTAAAACCTGTGTCAAAATGAAGGCCTGCGGGCTAAATGTGGCCCACCACGACATTTTATGTGGCCCGTGAGAGCTTCAAAGATGTATTAAAGTGTCTGTGACATCAAATTTTTGCAATAAATATGAATGCCTTTTTGGAAAAATAACTTCAAACAACTGCAAAAAGTTGTTGACATTTTTACATGTTCAGTAACAGGAAGTGATGTCAAAGGGGAATGTCTGCATGTAAACAGAGCGTTGCTATGACGACTAACAACAGACTATAGAGAAGAATCTGATCCTTTTTCAGATTATTTTGAGTCTATCAGAGAGATGAATAAGAGTCAGAGTTCAAATATTGTTTCAATAAATAAAGACAAATAAAGACTTTGATGTCACTTCCTGTTTGGTTGAGCCAAGTTTAAAAAATAATCTGCCAGTTATGTGACAAAATGGGTAAAATCATGTGTATTATGCCAAGTTTATTAAATATAAAGATTATTTCTTTGTTTTTGTATTTAAAGGATACTCTAATGTTTTAAAAAAAAGCTGCTTTAAAATCAGCATTGACCATAAACTACATCTCCCATAATGCATGTTGATTATACTCACTAAATGATGGTCTCTCACCACTAGGTGGAGCCTCACAGGGTTCAAAACAAAATTCACCAAGTAAAATCTACATTTCGCTGCATTTTTATCAGCTACTTTTGCTGCAGTCTGGTTGTACTGGGAAGTGGGAATTTCCCACTTACAAGTTGTGAATTTAACCTGGCCCTATGGTGGGAATTCCCTGTCGGAAAGTAGGAGAGTTCAGAATTCAAGATGGCAGCTACGCATTGCAACTCAACAGGAAGTAAGACTCTTACTTTTACTTTTAATAGTATTTCTGTTTTATTTATTTCACATTTATTCAGTCGTACTCGTAGTACTTTTCAGTGTTTAATAGAGGACGTGTTAAAATGCTGTTTCTATGCAGAAAATACCAGGTAGAGCTCAGTTAGTGTTTATTAGCTGTGCTCAGGAACGGAAATTTCATGTTTAGTTGAAGTTAATGACAACTATGATCCCCATGAGGTCCTCAATGAAAATCACTTTGGCTCTTCTGGTTTAAAATCCTTATTTTCAGTTTGCCTGGAATTTTTTTTTTTGCGTTCACTTTTTTTGCCTCTTCTCCTTGTACTTTTCCACAGTTTGCCTCTGCTCCCTGGCCATGCCCAGTTACACCTGCTCCTAGTTTCATTGTCACAGCTGCAGCCACTCTTCCCATCAGTCCTCATCACACCCATAACATCTGTGGAGCTTTTTGTGTCCTCCATGATCTCTGAGTTTCTGTATGTCTGCTGCCACGTTGGCCTATTTTGTTTAAATCTACAAACTCTGACATTTCTGCTGATGATTTGGACTCAAGACTGTCGAGCAACAAGTGGGTACATTTAGAAAAAACAACAACCAGGGCTGAGCCACAGTTATATGTTAGAGATGGTTGATTGATGAATGTGAACAGGTGTGCTGAGTTGGTCAGAAGAGCTGAGGGAAACTGGAACTAATCAGACTCAACAGGTTCTAAACGCTGGCAGAAATAAACTGATGGTAATAATCTGGAAACAAAATACACAACACAAGTCTTACATAAAATACTCAGTTCTTACCTTTTACTAATTTTTATTTAATGTTATATTTAAGTGTTAAATAATATGTGTAAATACTAAATCTAAATGAGAAGTTAAATCTTAAATGTTGTGGCTAAAAGATAAATCTCACATTTAGATATTTCAGAATGGAATGCAGCCTTTGCTGTTGGTCCACAGCTTTTGTTGCAACGTCATTATCATGCGACAAAAGCAACCGCTAACACTGCTAATACTGCTTATTCTGAAAACACTACTCAAGATTACTTTTAGTTCTAAATTCAAAATGTGTTAATTGAAAACAATATGGAAGGTCCAACAGGTTAAAGTGCAGCTCAAACAACTGCAAGTTTGACGTCTTGTAGGGAAGCTTTATCAGAGTTAGCAGAATTAACAGAGCTAACAGTGTTAGCAGGGTTAACAGTGTTAGCAGCATTAGCAAAGTTATCAGGGTTAACAGCGTTAGCAGCATTAGCAAAGTTATCAGGGTTAACAGTGTTAGCAGCATTAGCAAAGTTATCAGGGTTAACAGCGTTAGCAGCATTAGCAAAGTTATCAGGGTTAACAGAGTTAACAGTGTTAGCAAGGTTAACAGTGTTAGCAGCATTAGCAGAGTTATCAGGGTTAACAGCGTTAGCAGAGTTAGCAGTGTTAGCAAGGTTAACAGTGTTAGCAGCATTAGCAGAGTTATCAGGGTTAACAGCGTTAGCAGAGTTAGCAGTGTTAGCAAGGTTAACAGTGTTAGCAGCATTAGCAGAGTTAGCAGAGTTGCAGCTTCAACATTTTGTTTTGTCAGAGGATGATGACATTACAACAAAAGCTGACCACCAACAGCAAAGGCTGCGTTCCATTTTGAAATAGTTGAATGTGAGATTTATCCTTTAGCCACAACATTTAGGATTTAACTTTCACATTTAGATATATTATTACCACATATTATTTAACTGCATTTTAAGGGCACAGATCAGAATCTGGTGACAGATCCAGTTTTTTTTCCTCAGAGGTTTTAAAGCTGCAGTACAGAGGCCTCAGCTAACCTCTGATTCTCTGCCTGGAGGTGTCCAGACTTGTTTAAGGAGCTGAAACATGCAACAGTTTTCTAAAGTTCCCTGTGATCCCCGTCAGGCTGGTCTCTAACCCTCCAACAACGATAAGAAACAGGATCAGATATAAAAAACTAAATGACCTCAAACCTCAGCTGAGATCGTTAGACGTTGGCTGCAAGGATTTAAAACTACATGAAACCAAAAACTAAACAGGTGACCCAGTCTGACCCCAAAACCAGGACAGGACAGATTCAAGAGACAGAAACTAGAAGCTTGAGTCTGCTGGGAGGGACAGGTTGGACTGAGGACTGAAGTAGATCCTGACTCACCAGAGGCTCTGAAGGGAAGGAACTGAACTACAGGGTGTCCACAGTGAGTCCTCCTTCATCTCTGTCCTCATTCTGTCCTCACCCAGTCCTCTCTCCAACTACCTTCATGTCCTCAAAACAACCTTCTACCATGATAACCACTGTCCCTCCTCTGGACGTGTCCAAACCAATATCCATACCTCCACCAGACGAGGCAGGAAGTCATATTTTTACCAAAGCATCGTGGGTAAATTAAAGGTGTTACAGTTTGTTGTGTTATTTCCAGGGGGGTACTGAGAATGAGTTCACCTCTGCGTGATCCCCCCCTCTATTTACCTCTGACCCTTCCACCCCCCGTCTTCCAGTGAACGAGGGAACGGGTGTCTCGGGCCCGCTGGTTCTAGGCAGCAACAATAGCCGGACTGTGCTGCTCCGAGTCCCCTGTCCCGAACAATGACCCACGTCCATGTCGATTAGCGTGGGGTGGCGGTGGATCCCGGGGCCGGCCGGGGCTAATAGCTTATTACACCGTGTAAAAATGACAGTGTGATTTGGAGAGATTCCAGCAGAACTGTCCAATTAAAGGAGAAAAGAACAGGAGGAGGAACGGGGGAAATGATGAGGACAGCAATGTTCTGTAGGTTCCTCTGTAATACAGGCAGGCAACAATTTATTCAAGTTTTTCACAGAGAGGAGCCGGTTCTGTCTCACATCTGTCCCACAGCTTTATTAATGTAAAACTACTGTTTTGTTTGGTTTTCTTCAACATTTTTGTCTGTTTTTAATGCCCTGTAACTTTTAAAAAATATGTATCAAATTAATAATGTGCTCCTTTTAGTAGCGGTACAATTTAGACAAAATCTGCAAAACACTGAGAGATATGCTCATAGAAGGTGGGATTTTATCAGTTGGATGGTTTCTACACAGTTGCAGTTTATGTTGTATAAATAAAGTTATAAACATTTTGGGAAGTGGCTTCCAGTCGGTTGGTGAAACTGCCGTGAACTTATTGTGTTTTTTGTCTCTGCAGGATGTGCAGTTTGACAGTTTGATGTCCAAGTCCAAAGGGGACCAACAGAAAGGGTTAATGTAATCCATTTCACCGGTGGGGGTCCCTCCTTGTGTCTTCGTTGGCCCCTCGGAGTTTCCATTGTGCGGGCCGGTGCAGGTGTAGGACACGCTTTGTTGATCATAATCCTCCCCGGCGAGGCGAGAGGCTTTGAGTGTGTTTGACGTCCCTCCGCCGGCGGGCCCTTTGCTCCTCGGCTGCCCAATGGGCCGCCGTCTCCCGCGGCAACTCATGGGATCCGACAGGCGGAAAAATAATGAACAACACCTCAACCCGGCGCTGACCCGGCTCCAATCACCAGTCCCACACCAGAGGTAAACCAACCACTAAAGTGAGCCTTACAAGATAGTTCATACTTAAACCTCCCCACACACACCACCACCACCCTGTCCTGAGTCACCCAACATCCCAGCTCAAACTAAGTTGTTTTTTTAAAGAGGAACTGAAGTTGATTTTAGGCTGAAATATCAATAAAATTACTCAAAACTGCCTTTAAGTCAAACTTAACCCCCTTTTTTATTAAATTCAGATCAAAGTTGAACCTCAAAATATTTTTGCTTCTCTTGTGTATGGAAACTAATCTTTCACAGTGAATACCAAAATACAGTGTAATAGGTGCTCAGAGTATGTGTTGAGAATGACTCGTAGCTACTACCACAACAAATTCTAGTTTGTTTTAAAAGATGACTGAGTTGTAGCAATTTTTACTAAACCAAAGCTAATTCAATGATGCCTCCACCTGACGTGAGAGTTTTTGGGGGAGGGACTGTCTCACTGATGTGTTTTGTTAGGAACCATCTGGTGGGTTGTGTTGGGTACCATCTGGTGGGTTGTAATAGGAACCATCTGGTGGGTTGTGTTGGGTACCATCTGGTGGGTTGTAATGGGAACCATCTGATGGGTTGTGTTGGGAACCATCTGGTGGGTTGTGATGGGTACCATCTGGTGGGTTGTAATGGGAACCATCTGGTGGGTTGTGTTGGGTACCATCTGGTGGGTTGTAATGGGAACCATCTGGTGGGTTGTGTTAGGTACCACCTGGTGGGTTGTAATAGGAACCATCTGGTGGGTTGTGTTGGGTACTATCTGGTGGGTTGTAATGGGAACCATCTGGTGGGTTGTGTTGGGTACCATCTGGTGGGTTGTAATAGGAACCATCTGGTGGGTTGTGTTAAGAACCATCTGGTGGGTTGTATTGGGAACCATCTGGTGGGTTGTAATGGGAACCATCTGGTGGGTTGTGTTGGGTACTATCTGGTGGGTTGTAATGGG
>JARVJO010000330.1:9783480-9810559 GCA_031762555.1 Cynodonichthys magdalenae
GTTGTGTTGGGTACCATCTGGTGGGTTGTAATAGGAACCATCTGGTGGGTTGTGTTAAGAACCATCTGGTGGGTTGTGTTGGGAACCATCTGGTGGGTTGTGTTAAAAACCATCTGGTGTGTTGTATTGGGAACCATCTGGTGGGTTGTGTTAAAAACCATCTGGTGTGTTGTGTTAAGAACCATCTGGTGGGTTGTGTTAAAAACCATCTGGTGTGTTGTGTTATGAACCATCTGGTGGGTTGTGTTAAAAACCATCTGGTGTGTTGTGTTAAGAACCATCTGGTGGGTTGTGTTGGGAACCATCTGGTGGGTTGTGTTAAGAACCATCTGGTGGGTTGTGTTAAGAACCATCTGGTGGGTTGTGTTAAGAACCATCTGGTGGGTTGTGTTGGGAACTATCTGAGTGTAAGGGCGTGGTCACACTCTAAACCATCTAAGGGGGTCTGTGTCGGATTGGGTCATGAACCTACAGGATACAGCGACCCGTCAGAACCAGCACCAGCAGACCGTGTTGGACCCGCCTGCCAGCCGGTCCAACAACAAAGGCGCTCTTCACATGTTGGACAGATGGAGCCAAATTAGGACGGGATGCCTGATGTTCTGGGCCCAAAGAGAAGGTGATCAAACAGAACCGGGTCAATGGATCCTCTCTAATTGAGGAGCTCACACTTGGCAGCGAGCGGAACCATTCAGCCGACAGAAACCACAGAGGTCGGGTCCGGAGTGGAAAAGTTCTGGATCATCTTCAGGAGACAGAGTTTTAATCATTTTAATGTAGTTTTAAATATATTGTTTGTTTGAATTTGTTTTTATTTTTATGTGTTTTTAAATTCAACCGTTTTTATTGCTGCACAAAAATATTATTTAAATAAAACTAGAAGTTTCTGCTCTGCTGTTGATTCTCTGCAGATTAAATTAATCCGACCTTCATGTTGTGAAAACAATCAAATTAAATTAATCTTTTATTTGTTTCAACTCGTCAGATTTAATTTGTCACTTTTCAGAAACGATACCAGATTATAGTATTTAAATTATTCTAATATTTAAATTATTTTTACCTTTTTTGACACAAATGTGTTTTTAAATAAACTATAGTTGAAGAGAGAAAATATATTTATTTTGATTTATAATAAAAGACTGGCTGTAATCTCTGACCTGAGAAACTCAGATTGACTTTTTTTAACTTCTGTTTTATTTTTTACTGATCTTTTTGTTGTTTTAACTTTGTTTTGTTTTTTATTTGTTGAAGCTGTTATTGTTTTGAAAATACTTTATAAATAAAATAAATATAACTCAGTAAATTAACTGAAATATAAAAACAATGTTAGAAACGCAGAATTAAAATCTTCTGATTTTTGATCCTTATTGGATTTTATTCTGTTCAAATTCTTTATAAATTTATTTTGATTTAGTTTGTATTGGAGTTATTTTTTTAAATCATGTCTCTGAGTTGAGATGAAACTTAAACTTTATCAGTTTTGATCTTTAAAAAATATTGAAGTAATTTAAAAAAGCTTGAAACAAAAGTTCAGAACAAGAAGATAAAATATAAAAATGAACATTTTTGATAAAACAAGCTGAGCTCAGAGCCGAAAACATTCAATAAATAAAAAATAAATAAACAACGAGACAAAACGTCTGTTTACAGTTTATTCAGCAGCTGAAGCTGCTTTTTTTATCATAAAACAGTAAATATTTGATACAAAATGAAAATTAACTGAATCCTGAGACTAAAACCTGCAGAAAAGTGAGATTTTAACGACAGTTTTTGGTGTTTTGTGTGTTAGCTAAAATAAAAACACGTCTGTTAATTTAAATAACATAAATATTTACAAAACATTTACAGATTTTTACAGATTTACAGAAATCAGTTTTAGTCAAACTGCAGAACAGAAAAGCTGAAGCAACAAACAGCTTTCAGGTCAAAACTCTTTCAAAATAAAGGTTTTATTTTTATAATTTTCACAAAAAAATAAAAACATGAAAATATTTTAGGTCCAAAATAAAATTTATTATTTTTGTTTTTAGTTTGAAAAAACAAAATGTTTGTTCTTTTGGCTGAAAATAAAAATACAAAGACCGAGAAGAGAGGAGAGTCCTGGTCCTGTTAGACCCTGGACCAGTCAGATTCCCGGTCCTCTTACACCCTGGACCAGTCAGATCCCCGGTCCTGTTAGACCCTGGTCCTCTTACACCCTGGACCAGTCAGATCCCTGGTCCTCTTACACCCTGGACCAGTCAGATCCCCGGTCCTGTTAGACCCTGGACCAGTCAGATCCCTGGTCCAGTTAGACCCTGGTCCTCTCAGACCCTGGTCCAGTCAGACCCTGGTCCTGTTAGACCCTGGTCCAGTTAGACCCCGGTCCTGTTGGACCCTAGTCCAGTTAGACCCTGGTCCTCTCAGACCCTGGTCCAGTTAGACCCTGGTCCTCTCAGACCCTGGTCCAGTTAGACCCTGGTCCGGTTAGAACCTAGTCCAGTAACTGGTCTGGTCAGACCCTGGTCCTTTCAAATCTTGATCCTTTCCAGGGTGTCCGACAGACCTCTGTCCTGTCCCGGGGGTCTGGTCAGACCTCGGTCCTGTCCGGGGTCTGAGGTCAGACCTCGGTCCCGTCCCGGGGGTCTGGTCAGACCTCGGTCCTGTCCGGGGTCTGAGGTCAGACCTCGGTCCCGTCCCGGGGGTAGATGAGGCTGTTGAGGCTGAAGCTGTTGTAGAAAGAGCTGAACTGTCCGCTCGGTGAGTTGTAATAAACTCCTCGGTTAAAATGAAGTCCGTCTGTGGGCTCCGGCCCCCCGGGGTCCTGCCCCCCAGCGTGGCCATGGTGGGGGTACGGGCTCAGGGCGCTGACATTCCTGTTGGACAGCTCGTTGACCAGTCCCAGGGGCCCCTGCCGGCCGGGGGCCCCTGAGCCCAGTGCCGACATGTTGCTGTAAAAGTTGTTGAAACACGGGGGGCCAGAGGCCGGACCCACCGGAGACGAGGACCTGTTGGACTCGTTCATCGGGTCTAACTCCGGGGAGGAGGGTCCCAAGAGCTGGGGGCTCTCTGAGGGCTTCAGGGAGGGGCCTGCGGCCCCCCTGCAGTCCTCTACCTTCGCTGCGGCCCCGGCCGAGCTCGGGTCGGACCGCCGTTTCCTTTTCCTGCGGAAATTCCCGTTGTCGAACATTTTCTCACAGTTTGGGTCCAACGTCCAGTAGTTCCCTTTACCTGCAGCCAAACAACAAAAACATCTGAGCGTTTCTGAGAACAGAGATTATAAAACACTTTACAGAATAAAACAAAAACACTTCAGATGTTTACATTTAACACATTTTGATTTTTAGCAAATAAATCAGATCATTCAGAATTTTTTTGGCAGAAAGACGTCTGTAAAGGTCCAGGACCTGAGGGGACCAGTTCTGGAGGTTTTGGAAGACCTGATGGAGACTTTACAGGGGTGTCAGCTGCCCATAGAGGCACTATTGCACCCCTATACCATCAGAGAGGCAGGGTATGGGTATGGAGGATGTGGTCTTTGTTTCAGAGATTACAGCAGCAGTATTTTGTCTGATAGAGCTTCAGGAAGTGTTAGTCGATGGCAGATCTAACACTGACTTCAGCCTTTGAGCTCACAGATTATACAGATTATAATAATCTGTTGATCAGATTATGAACTGGAGATGATGAAGATTAAAAGTCTTTTATTCAGGACTTTTATTTTGAAATTGTTTCAGTGACACAGATTATTTTTCACTTAGTTCTGTTAAAGTTATAAATTTCTCCTCCAGATGTTTTTGATTCAAACATCTGGAACTTTACAGACATTAAATTCAGATTTATTTGATTTGTTTGATCTAAAAATGTTTTTAATCGTTTCAACATTTGATCTGTTTATCGTGAATAAAAATAAGTTTAAGATTTTAAATCATTTTTTCAATTTTCATTTAACTTCAAGTCCAAACTCAGAATTCTGCCTTTAAAACAATTAAAGTTTTTGTTTATTTCAAACTTTAATATAAAAGAATTACTGAATAAAATTAGTTTGAACCTAAATCCATATAATTTATTTTTTATCTTTAATTTAAAAGCTGTCAAAATAATCCAGTTTCTTTAAATTAAAACAGTAATTTGAGAAATAAAAACAAGTCTAACTTTGCATAATTAAATCAAAATGACCTTATTTAGATTTATTTATTTAAGCAAACATTTAGTTAATTTAATGTTTGATTTTTTTTATCATTTATAAGGGGAGAATCTAAAATCTTTTCAACATGAACATTTTATTATTTAATTACTTTTTATGAATATAAACAAATAAATTTACAAGAACATAAATAAAATGAAATAAATTAAACATTTCATTAAAAAAACATTAAAAACTTTTTTTTTGCTTCAGATGTGAGATTTGTAGTAAAATTTGACTTAAACAAAAAACAAGTTAAAAACAGTCAACTTTAAATAAGGAAAAGTTAAAATATTAACAGATAATTGAATTAGTGTTAAATCTAATAAATACACCTGTAAATTAGGTTTAAAAAAGACAGAAAATCAGACAAAAGTGATTTGGTTTGTAAAATTTATAAGAATTTAAAATAAATTTTATTCAGAAAATAAACTTTTTTTTTCTTTAAAATATGATTAAATTTTAAATATTTAAACTTTTTGGTTAATTTTTAAATTTATTTGGTTTAATTTGAGTCCGTCAGGGTCTGCAGGGTCTGCAGGGTCTCGCGGTCGGTCCTGGCTCTGGTACCTGGGTCGTCCTCGTCCCGCGGGACCTTCTTGAAGCAGTCGTTGAGGGACAGGTTGTGGCGGATGGAGTTCTGCCATCCCGCCTTGCTTTTCTTGTAAAAGGGGAAGTTTTCCGCCACGTACTGGTAGATCTGGCTCAGGGTCAGCTTCCGGTCCTGCGCGCTCTGGATGGCCATGGCGATGAGCGCGGAGTAGGAGTAGGGCGGCCGGACCAGCTTCAGCAGCTCCTCCTGGGTGCTGATGGAGAACCAGCCCAGGTCCGGCGCGCCGAACCCGGCCGAGCCGCCGAGGAACGGCCGCTGGGAGCCGTAGGAGGGCGGGATGAAGGGCGCCGGGTTGTAGGGGGCGGAGGGCCCGACCCCCGGCCCGTTCAGCCACAGGTACGGGTTCGGGGAGGACGCGTAGTCCTGCAGGCCGTACCCGGTTCTCTGCGCGCCCTGCTGGTGCTGGTGGTACCCGTCGCAGTACGCGGCCGCTGCCATCAGGTCCGGGGACTCCTGGCGCGCGCCTTTAGGGGGGAGGGAGCCGACGGTGGGGGAGGTGTGGTGCTGCAGGTGGGTCTGAGGGTCGGACGGGTTCATCACTCCCCGCGGGAAGCCCAGTGGACCTGCTGAAGGTTCGACTGGACCTCTGCAGGTGATGCGCAACAAGTGTCAGAGAGGATGGAGAGTCCAGGGTTTAAAGGTATAAAAGCTCCTCCTGGCAGCCAATCAGAGGCCAGGGGGCGTGGCCTGAACTCATTCACAAAGGTCGGGGGTCTCATTCATGGACCGGTTCTGAAACTTTTCAGAAACTTTATGAGTGAATAAATAATATTCTGGTTTAGAAAGAATCTCAGCCTGAAATAAAAACTTTATTTCAAAAATTTTCTTTCAGATTTCAGCTGCTTAAGTGTTTTAATTAAAACAATCCACAATTTAAAAAACTGACAACTACTAAAAATCAAACTTTAAACATTTTTTTTTAAACTTCCAGTCCGCTCAACGACCATGTTCTGACCCGGCCCGTTTACATCCAGACTTTATGTCAGGACTCAGAACAACATCTGTGTTTAAATGTAAACAAGAGAGTCGTTATTATTCTCAACTAATCACAACTTCATTGATTTCACTCATTTATTTTAGTAATAAATTATTTTTTATTAAAGAAATACTAAAAACTTAAACTGAAAACATTGAAAATCTGCATTTGTTTTAAGATCAGATAAAATTCTCTTCATTTTGTTTCATTGTCAAAAATAATCTCTTTAAATTAAAGAAACTCATAAATGCCAGGTGTAAAATGAACGTATTTCTTATTATCTAGCTCACTTTTTCAGTGTTAAAATTTTTCCACTAAAATTTTATTGTTATTTTAGCTCACTGTTCTTACATTTAGCTCTTTTTTGCTAAATGTTAAATTTAAACGTTAAAAATATATTTAAATATTAAATCCTTAATCTAAATGTAAAAGTTAAACTTTAAGTGTTGAATTTTAGATTTAGGTATTTTAGAATGGAACGCAGCCTTTGCTGTTGGTGTTCGGCTCATGTTATGATGTCATCATCCTGAGACGATAGCAACCGCTGGCTCCAAAGGCCCAATCCAGAGGCCGGGGCCTCAGAAGGCCGAATTCGTCTGCCGCTTATGTCACAGCACCGTGTCGGAGGCTATCCAAGTCCGAAGACTATCCAAATCTGATGACTCCTCCAATGCGGCCGACAAATGCGTCCTTCCTTTGCCCCGAATTGAAGAACTGGTCCAATGGATCCTTCCCAGCCCACCATATCCCATAATGCATTGCGGGTCGATGGGAGGCTAGACCGTCCAAATTCACAGCCACTTTTTTCTGGTCTTTGCGGTCGACCAAGGACCCGGCCCACCTCGACCGGGTAGGCCAGGTCTTTCGGAGGACCCAGCCTTTGGATTTGGACACAGTAAAAGCAGCTAAAGCTTCCCTATAAGACATCAAACCTGCAGTTCTGGCCGGTGTCTGGGCTGCACTTCAAACTGCTGGACCACAGGGATCACAGGGACCACAGGGACCACAGGGACCACACATATTGTTTTAATGTACACGTTTTGAATTTAGATTTTAAATATTATATCTAGCAGCGGCCATTATTGATGTTTGTCGCAGGATGATGACATCATCCTGGTTATCTGACACTGCTTCTAACTGCTGTATGCAGATGATGTGGTTCTGTTGGTGTCTTTGGGTCAGGACCTTCAGCGAGTCAGTTCCTCTAAGTCTGAGGCCATGGTTCTCGATCGGAAATAGGTGGAATGAGGCGAGTCTCTGCCTCAAGTGGAGGAGTTTCAGTATCTGGTGTCTTGTTCACCACTGATGATACGATGGAGCCGTAGATGGATTTGAGCCTCATCAGTAATGAAGGCGTTGCTTCGGTCGGTCATGGTGAAGAAAGCTGAGTCCAAAGGCAGAGCACCGTATTTACTGGTCTGTCCACGTTCCGACCCTCACCTGTGGTCACTAGGATACAAGCAGCCAAAATGAGCTTCCTCCGTAGGGGGGCCGGGCTCAGATACGGGGAGCAGCTCTGAGTAGAGCTGCTGCTCCTCCACATTGAAAGGAGTCACTTGAGGTGGTTCAGCTGATCAGGAGCCTCCTGGATGCCTCCCTTTAGAGGTGCTCCACACGTCCCACTGGTAGGAGACCCCGGGGAAGACCCAGGTCTCACTGGAGAGATTATGTTTCCACTCTGGTCTGGAAATGCCTCGGGGTCCCACAGGACAAGCTGGAAACAGGACTGGGGGTTTCTCTCCAGGACCTGTTGCCTCCACAACCTGACTTTAGATAAGTGGAAGAAGATGGAGTTTGTTCATTTTCTGAGCTGAAAACTTCAAAAATAACTGAGGCACTGAACATTTAAGAAAAATTGTAGTTTTTATATTGCTTAATAGCATTTCTTTAAACAGGGTGGGCTGTGCGGTGGGATCTATGGTGGGCGGAACCACCACTGGCCACCCTGTGGCTCCGCCCAGTTTCCTGCTGTGCTACTCACCGGGGTCCATCCCTCTACAAGTATGCAGTTTAAATATCCATCCATCCGTTGGTCCATCCATCATCCAACCATTCATCCATCAAACCATTCATCCATCTATCCAACCATGGGTCCATCCATCCATCCAACCATTGGTCCAACCATCATCCATCCATCCAACCATGGGTCCATCCATCCATCCATCCATCCATCCATCCATCCAACCATTGGTCCATCCATCATCAATCCATCCATCCATCCTTCCATTCATCCATCCATCCATCCAACCATTGGTCCAACCATCATCCTTCCATCCATCCATCCATCCAACCATTCATCCATCCATCCATCCATCGGTCCATCCATAGTCCAACCATTCATCCATCCATCGAACCATAGGTCCATCCATCCATCTATCCAACTATTGGTCCATCTATCATCCATCCATCCATCCATCCATCCATCCATCCAACCATTCATCCATCCATCCATCCATTGTCCAACCATTCATTCATCCGTACATCCATCCATCCATCCATTCATCTATCCATCCATCCATTCATCAATCCATCCATCCAACCATTGGTTCATCCATCCATCCATCCGTCCGTTCTGTTGTTCTCGACCCAGACTCTGAGCATCATGCTTTTATTTTGAAAAGCTTTGACACAAACTGCTGCAACAAAGTATTCTTATTTAAAACAAATTTATTTTGCAAACATCAGAAAAAAACAATTAAAAGTTACAGAACTTCAGATGACTGAACAATAACTTCAGGTTTATTTTAAACAACTTTAGACCTCAAGTTAGGATAAATGAAATACTTCAAAGCACAAATTAGATTAAAAAATTTAAATCATTTTTAAACACTCTGTTGTTTTGAGTTTTAGAGAGTTCCTGGAGTGGTGCTGCCACCTTCAGCTGAGGCTCCTCCCTGCAGAACGTCGTCTTCCTCAGCTTCGTGCTGGAGCTTATTCTCACCAGCAGATGGAGGCAGCTCCATGTGGACTGAGCTCTTCCAGAACATGAAGAGGTTCTGTAGGAAGCTCCTGAAACCTAAAACTAAAACCTGCTTATTCTGAGAGTTTGTGGTTTTTAAGGAAGTTGAATAAATATGTTTCAGACATGAAGGGTTCTGCAGCTGAAACATATTTATTTGTAACAGAGACAAAATAAATGTCTCAAAGAAGATAAACCTTCATGAGGGGGTTTATCTGTTCCTGTTATATTTTCTTTAGGAGAGGAACCTTCTAATGCAGGACTCAGACTCTCTCTGAGCCTCATTTGTTTATTTATGTTTGTTATTGTTGACACATTATCTGCTGACCCGGGTCTTTATAAACCTGACAGACTGGAGGTTTTTTTCTGCTGCAGTGGTTCCAGTGTGATCCAAGCCGCGGGATAATTGTCCTCAAAGCACCAGGAGTCGCTCTGTCTGCCTGTAATTTTATAATATCGGGGTTGGCCTCCACAGTAATTCCTCAGTTTATTACGCTTCAACAGAAAACAGCTTCACAAATTCAGATCTGTCTGAAATTATGGAAACAAGGAGAATCTGTTTCTGTCAGCAGTAAAAATATGTTATTAACACAATGGTTCTGACCCATCAGTTTCTCTTTATGTAATTTAAATTAAAGCAGCTGAAGTCAGGAAATTGTTGGAAGTTGATGTAAAAACTGAGATTAAATCTCTTCTCTGGTCTGAGAACAATTCAGGAACTTTTAGTAGGAGCTAAAGAATGGTGATAGATGGATGGATGGATGGATGGATGGATGGATGGATGATGGATGAATGAATGAATGAATGAATGAATGGATGATGGATGGATGGATGAATGATGGATGATGGATGGATGGATGGATGAATGAATGTATGATGGATGAATAAATGAATGGATGATGGATGATGGATGGATGGATGATGAATGGGTGGATGGATGAATGAATGTATGATGGATTGATGGATGGATAGATGGATGGATGGATGAATGGATGGATGGATGGATGGATGGATGGATGGATGATGAATGGGTGGATGGATGAATGAATGTATGATGGATGGATGGATGGATAGATGGATGGATGGATGAATGGATGGATGGATGGATGGATGGATGGATGGATGGATGATGGATGAATGAATGAATGAATGAATGGATGATAGATGGATGGATGGATGATGGATGGATGGATGGATGAATGAATGTATGATGGATGAATAAATGAATGGATGATGGATGGATGGATGATGGATGGGTGGATGGATGAATGAATGTATGATGGATGATGGATGAATGAATGTATGATGGATGGATGAATGATAGATGATGGATGGATGAATGAATGTATGATGGATGAATAAATGAATGGATGGTGGATGATGGATGATGGATGGATGAATGATGGATGATGGATGGATGGATGATGGTTAATGTATGATGGATGGATGACGGATGAATGATTGATGGATGAATGAATGAATGAATGATGGATGATGGATGGATGGATGTTGGATGGATGGATGAATGGATGGATGAATGAATGTATGATGGATGAATGAATGAATGTATGATGGATGGATGGATGGATGAATGAATGTATGATGGATGAATAAATGAATGGATGATGGATGGATGAATGATGGATGGGTGGATGGATAAATGAATGTATGATGGATGATGGATGAATGAATGTATGATGGATGGATGAATGATGGATGATGGATGATGGATGAATGTTGGATGGATGGATGGATGGATGAATGAATGTATGATGGATGAATGAATGAATGAATGATGGTTGGGTGGATGGATGGATGGATGGATGGATGGATGGACGGATGGATGGATGGGTGGATGGATGATGGATGAATGAATGTATGATGGATGGATGAATGATGGATGATGGATGATGGATGGATGTTGGATGGATGGATGGATGGATGAATGAATGAATGATGGTTGGGTGGATGGTAGGATGGATGGATGGACGGATGGATGGATGGGTGGATGGATGATGGATGATGGATGGATGATGGATGGATGGATGATGGATGGATGGATGATGGATGGATGATGGATGGATAATGGATGATGGATGGATGGATGGATGGATGGATGGATGGGTGGATGGATGATGGATGGATGGATGAATGATGGATGATGGATGGATGTTGGATGGATGGATGGATGAATGAATGTATGATGGACGAATGAATGAATGTATGAATGAATGAATGAATGAATGAATGAATGAATGAATGATGGTTGGGTGGATGGATGGATGGATGGATGGATGGATGGATGGATGGACGGATGGATGGGTGGATGGGTGGATGGATGATGGATGGATGGGTGGATGGGTGGATGGATGATGGATGGATGGATGATGGATGGATGATGGATGGATGGACGGATGGATGGATGGATGGATGGATGGATGGATGGGTGGATGGGTGGATGGATGATGGATGGATGGATGATGGATGGATGATGGATGGATGATGGATGGATGGATGGATAAATGCAGCTCAGTTTTGACTCCTCAGGATTTAATTCAGGAAGCATTAAAATAAACATTGAAAATAAACATTGACATTAAGTTAATCTTGTGGTAAACATGTAAACAGACATGTTGTATGTAGCAGCAGAAAACACAGAATACATTCATCAGAACATAAAGCCACAGCTCTGTGGGCTGAGCAGACCAGTAAAACTGTTTATCACTGCTTCGTCATGGAAACATAAAAACTGAACCTCCAGTATTTTCTCCTCGCTCCTCTGAGGAGAAACTGTTACATCAAAATTTTACTTTTATTTTAAGAACTAATTTTTTTATCAAGCATTTATCAAGTATTTTCTTCCTTTAGCTTTTAGCTAAGTGCAAATAACATTTGTTGTTTTTAGCACTTACTGTGCAATTGGCTTTCTATAGCTTTTAGCTAGCCCTTTGCTACATTTAACTTTCAGTTAGCCCTTTGCTACTTTTAGCCCTAAGCAACAATTTTGTTTTTTTTAGCCTTGTGTTCTGCTGCTTTTAGCTTTAGCAACCCAATTTCAGCTTTTTTATGAATTCAGAGCCCTGAGATGATTTTTGTCATGATTTGATGTTTTATAGAATATTTATAGGTGTTTTGTGTCTCTTTAACTGTTGCAGCTTTGGCTGATTTTACAGAGAATCTAAATAAAAGCTAAAATCACATAATTTCTGATCATTGAATTTAAATGAGTGTAGTTATTTTAGCTGATCCTGGGAGTTTGGTGTTGCTGCTTCAGAGATGCTCTGTTTGGGTTCGGCTCTTAAAAAGGCCGAAGCGTTTCTCTGGGCCTCAGATGTGCCGTCCAACTTTAAAATACGGCATCATTTTCTTCAAAGCTTTGTTTCTTCTTTGAATTTCTTCCCCACTGTGGCTTTTTTCCCATTTTCTGCCAACGAGTAAGGTTCAATTACTGCCTGAAACAAGTCAAAACTTCAGGACAAAGTATTTACCCGAATATAAAAAGGATTCGGCTACTTTGTTTCCATCAGCTTTTTTTAGCTGCAACTTTGTCGTAAATCTGGGTCATTATTCTGATCTTTTCAGGAGACACCAAACTTTGTCTCTCTTTGAAGGTTCGGAAGTGTTTTAGCCACCTGAGTGTTTCAGACCCTCACATTAAGGGTGGTCCTGTCCACGGAGTCCAAACCACATCCTTCTGGTTCTGGTGGTCCCAATCGAACGGTCCCACTCCTCTCCCCACAGAAGCCCCTCACACCATAGAAAAAGGTCTGATTTGTTGACTTATCTGGCACGGCTGCAGTTTTCTTCTCAGAACAACAAAAAACCGAAGGGCGGTGTTTGGGGTTGGGGGGGGACCTTCTTAAAGACACAGGAAGTCTGTGTTGTCTCCTCCAGGACTGGAGCAGGTGCAGACATGAGACTCAATGACACCTTTGTGTCCACTGGAAGGGGTGTGGGGGCTCAGGGACCACCTCTCTCCTTTCTACCTCCACAACTTGGATGGGAGAAGTTCTTGGTGACCGACGGCAGAAAAGAGACCCATCCATCCTCCAGAGACGCAGCCAGGCAATAAAACAGAACTTTTGTCCCACATGAGCTGCCTGGAACCCAAATTGTTTTAGTGAAGAAAGACGTCCGGATGTTCGGCTTGGTGCAGAAACTCACAGCGACCTCACTTTAATGATTTTAGTTAACTTGTTTTGAAAAAGAAAACTAGATCAATTAAATACAACCGTGAATTGGGGCCAGACTCAGAGACAAAAAAACACAAAAGAAGCAGTCTTACCACTGCGCTAAAATACCTTTGGTATCAGTTTTACATGTAAGGAAATTTTTTAACACAGGACTTTCAAATGATTGTGCAAATGACTTTATTTTTTTTTCTTTTAACCTGTATATATATATATATATTTCTTTATCTTAGTCTGGCCCTAATACTAAGTTGTATTTTCTTGAGAAAGTTTAAGAAAAAACAAAACAAAACGTAAACATCTAATAAATTGGTTGACTAGCCTAGACATGCTAGACAATAGCCTCTATCCACAAGTTTCTGGAAAAGCGTATGGAGCTGCCATGACAGTTATTAGTCCCGCCCACAGCCCTCACGATTGTTCCATATTTCCGGTGCTCAAGAAATTCATTCATTCAGATAGTTATGATAACAAAAAATCCGGTTTGTTTTTGCTTGAACTGGCAGCTTGAGCAGTTCATTCATGAGTTAGGGTTCAACTTGTGTTTTTGTCAGCTGCCACAACAATTAAAGAAAACTGAGAAACGCTTTAGAAACATTTTGCCTGCAACATTAAATAGTAAAGGCTTGTTCAAGTCCAGCGCCTTACAAACAAACTGCACTTTATGCCGACAAAGGAGGATCGTAAACTAACCTGGCTGGCAGCTTTAAATCTCAAAAATTCACAGAAGAGAGTTTGTTTGCTTTTTTCATTTTATCGACAAAAATCCCACGGATATTCACTCCGGTCCAGAGCTTAATCTGGGCTGGCTACAGAACGCGGCTCTTGTAAACTACTGAGCCAGACAGCTTCCAACTAAAACCCTGAATCTGTGCCTGGTGAGTTAAATTTAAATGTTGTGTGTTCCCTTTCGTTATTTAATCATGCAGTTCTTTGCTTTTACTAATGAAAGCCTACGGTGAATGGCATTAGCATTAGTGCTAGCTACTGTTAGCCTGTTGTTTGTTAGCATGTTTTTTGCCGATAAGTCTTAAATTTAAAGAAATGCTATGCCTATTGTTAGTAGGTGCATGTTGGCAAAACTATATAAATGCCTTAATTTAACCGTCTCAGTTCTGACTAAGCTTAGAATAATAAACAATCCTCTCCTCAAATACATGCTAAAATCATGGCAGGATAATTAAAAGATGAGGAGCTTAGCCCCCAGGGGCTATAAATGTTTCTGGTTTGTTTTAATAAAATAAATGCTAACAGAGTTACTAGAGGCAGTTTATTTATCTTTGTTTATGATTTATTTAAAATGACTGCAGATATGAGACCCTCCAGTTCATCTCTAGCCTAAAAGCTACAAGCGAACTAGCACACAGCTAATTTTATGTTTGGAATAAGGAGGAAGAAAATCCATAATCACAATACTTTAATAAAATATTACAATTTTGAAGGGCTTATGAACATTTTACTTCCAAAACCGTTGACATTTATGATTTTGCGTTTGTGTGTGTCTTCGGGAAAGACGAGGTAGTTGTAGTCAGTAGTAGCTAACGTCGGGGCATAGCTTAATGTCATCTATCCAGTCTGTGAGCAGTTGATGGTGAGCCACTGTTAAAAAAATGTCCTTGTCACTTTTTAAAACATCCTTACAGTACATACACCTCAGATATGTGGCCATCTACGCCAAATTTCGATAAAAAATGCTTTGATAAACAGCGATGGTGTATCCTCGTAATTGTAAACAAAAGTCAAGCGGAAATATAGAACCTCCTTCCGCTATGAATCATGGGTAGTGGCACGAAATCAGGAATACTGTGGATAAGTAAATATGTCAAATACTCATAACAGTATTTAACACATTTTATAAAAGTGAACCATGGGTTCATTGGGAGATGAAGATGTTGACAGTGGCTGCCTAATTTCAAGCTTCCTCTTTGTGACCTTTGAACTTGTGGTCCTGCTCCTACCAGGGCATGTCCTAATTTATGGCGCACTGGAGCTTTCAGGTCTTCAAACATAATCCTGGGTCAAACTTAGCTAATAAATCAGTTGTGAGTCTCTTCAAGAGAAAAGTCCTTCTAAACCTTTTTATTCCTTTGTCCATTTCTGAATTTAAACATTCTTACTATTAATGATATTTTAAGACTGTATAGGTATAAGTCTATAGCTGTATTAACCTGTCCATTGTGTTGTTATAGTAATGAAAGAAAGGCAACTTTACAAAATCATTGAAAACATGTTTAAAAGCAGTACTTACCCTAGCATTTCTTGAAGTAATACATATTGGTTGTTGCTTTGCACACCAGAAATGACAGAGTAATACCCATTTTAGTCAAGTCTGAAAAATAACCTTCTACATCCAATCATGCATCACAAAGATTTTGTACAAACTGTTAGTGGTTGGATTTTGTGTTGGAAATGACTCAACAACCACATCAAATGTTGGCTGAATGTCTGTAAAATTGAAAGATTTATAACCGTTTTTGCATTGGCTAAGGTTAATTTATTTTGCTGTCACAAAACCGTTTGACAAACAATGTTAAATCAAACATTAATGTCAAAGTCTTATAAAGCAAATATGTTTTATTATTTTAACAAAACATACCTCAGATACTGCAATGATAATAAACAGTGGTTGAACAGGTAAAAATGTGATCCAGACTTACATAATTTCACTATTACTAGTGCCAAGTAGCCTACGTATTTAGGCTAATTTTTACTCCAGAAGCAATCTCAGCTTCTCTTTTACAATATAAATATTTAGGTCTTCCTTCTTACTCTGCTTAAAAATCCCTTATAAAACCCATTAAGTAGGATTTTTGCTGATATATTTGAGTTAG
Organism: Cynodonichthys magdalenae; assembly: GCA_031762555.1. Taxonomy (NCBI): domain Eukaryota; kingdom Metazoa; phylum Chordata; class Actinopteri; order Cyprinodontiformes; family Rivulidae; genus Cynodonichthys; species Cynodonichthys magdalenae. Next base: position 9,799,215 of record JARVJO010000330.1, read on the forward strand.
ATTCGTGTAAAAAAATGTGTATGTGGAAATAAAAAAGAGGTCTCAGCAGTTGCTGTCCCATAATTTGCACTGAGTCATGAGAACTGGCTGATAATGTGCCCTCATGACATGTTGCATGCTATGTTATGACTTACCATGTAGACAAAAGGGAGGTGAGTAATCACCACATAGGGATGGACTCATTATTTTGACTTTAATAATTTCCCTTATTTTAGTTGTTTTAAACACAATAATCTGATTATTATCAACCTAAAATATTAGAAAATAATTTATACTTTTGGCAAAGCCACAAAAAGTGAAGAACCATGCTACACCTTGTGACACTTGAGGGGTTGAAGTTTTGTGGGAAAGGACAGAAACACTCAGTATCTGGGTTTGATAAGCTTCACTGCAGACTAATAAATAGATAGGCAAACAAACATTAAAGCAAGTCTCGTGTCCAATGTACAACAAAGTCAATCAAAGGAAGTCCCTCAATAAGTCATCATCACATCAAATGGGGGCTACATTAGAAACAAAGTACTGCATTTTCTAATGGTATAGGTCAAATCAAGTCAAATTTATTTATCAAGCACATTTAAAAAACAATAAGTTGTTACCAAAGTACTGGACAATAAACATTTGAAAATTTAAATAAAAACAACTGGACAAATTAATTTAAAAACATCAGAAGACAATAAAATTACAAAACAATAAAGACTAAAGTAACTCATGCTTAATTAAAAGTCAGTAGCTCTGTTTAAGTGAGCAAAATTCTTTGATTGGATTAAACTGTATTTGGATTAAATAATCTAAATAAATTGCTTATATGGGCACAAAATTAAATAATCTGATCAAGCATTCACCAAGCTTTTATTCAGAATACTAGTACTGACATGTGCAGAGTTGTAAACTTTTCCTAACTTTCAAATGTGTCATGAATGGTCCAGTGCCACGTTTCTACACTTTCGACCATCAAGGCCTTAGATGATTTTGAGCTCGTTCAAAGTTTTCCACAACCAGAATAACATGATCAAAGTAAGTACTTACATGCATGCTGTTCAGATTATCAATCGGCATAAACCATCCCTCTCATTTGGATTGCAAATCCATTCCAATCATCCTGAAACAGATCAGAATATTCAGATCGGTGCATTTACATAATACATTTTTATTCTAATTGGCTGTTTATTTCAGTTTGTGTCCATGTAAACATGTCTAATGAGAGCAGATGTGTTTTAATGAGAGATTTAAAAACAGGAAGGGATGAGACCTGTCTAATGTTGGGAGCCAGATTGTTCCAAAACTTAGGAGCCATAACTGAAAAAGCCCGATCTCTTCTGACCTTCAAGCTGGTTTTCAGGACGACCAAAAACAGCTGGTCAGTAGATACAAAAGATCTCAGTGCCCAAGAAGGAACATAAGGTCATAATAAAGATCAGAAAGATAGGAGGATACAAGGCCATGTTGACATTTATAGGTGAGCAGGAGAATACGTACATGCAGGTTTTTCCACTCAGGTGAGCATTTGACTGTATGCATGTCATTTTGTTTTTTTAATAGGGAATTAAACCTTTGACTTTGAAACATTTTATTTGTATGTGGGTGATACAAACCCTTTGTTTTGAGAAAAGTTGCATCGGTGACAGTAAATGTGTTTGTTAAATCGTCTTTTTTTTCCAGAAAAGTTGCATTTTTAGAGCTAGAAGGATTGCCCAACAAATATCCGACTTGCAAGCACCACCTACAGAAGGTATAGAGTAAGCAACATGAGCAGAATATTTCTGCTTTAATCATGACCACAAAGCAAAATCATTTTTTTTTTCAAATTCCAAATGCAGACTATATCCTGGAAACCAACAGTCAGAAGTTTTTCACCTATATTTACATAAACTGGCTAAACCTCCCTGTGGCTGCTTAGTAATCATGTGTTTACTGTGAGTCTGCAACAATGATGTTTTTGCACTATAAAAAACAGCTAGTGGGCTCATAAAGTTATGTGAAAATACCCCAAGAAAATCTTGACCACACAATCACAAACCATTCTTTGTCAAAAAAAACCCTCAAAAAACTATGCTTCAGATTCCACGCGTCTAATAAGAAAGTTGGGGAATTGAACCATAAAGAGGTGACTGTAAAAAATCTCCTCTGGACATTTTCCCAAGCATCCCTCTGTTTGTCACCATAAACACAGCTCTCCTGGTGACACCCAGCTAATGTAAAGCAGACACAGGGTGGTCTGGTACCAGCTGGACACTGCTGCGCTGAGACAATGAAACGAAAACATCAGGAAAGAAAAAATACCATGTCATGTTTGGCTTGGGGCAGCAGAGGGTGTGAAAGGAGAGCACGGGGGGGGGGCTGTTCACACGCTGCAGGAGACGAGCACTCCTCAGGTCATGAAGTTTCCCATGCAGTGATTTGCTCCTTCACATATGGGATATGAATCAGTGCCGCAGGATGGCTGAAAGCAGACAAAACTCAGTTCAGAGGGGGTTGAACATGTGAGGGCCGCTGTCATGTTTCAAGTACTTTTTTTTCCCATTTTGTGTCGAAAAGCATTTTGGTGTTTTGATAATAACTTGAAGAACAATATCAACATCCATACAGGAAGAAGCTTGACTCAAGACACAAATGGGTCTCTAAATTATAATGTTATATGATCCTAATTTTGGTCAGCAATTGCTCGTTTTTACTTTTTTGTGTTACTTTGAATTTTTTTGCTTTAAATTAGTGTCAAGTTGTTATATGTGAGCTGCTAGATGCAAGATTTGAAGTTTTACAGACCCCTCTGGTCTTTATCAGCGATACAAGCGATACACAAATTACATTACTCACCAAGCCAACAGTCTCTTGATTCTTATAGATATACAACTTTAAATCCAATCCATCAATCTTGAACAAAAATTCTATCTTTTAAATAAAATGTGTTCTAACGGTACTGTTACACTGTTTTCTGCTTTGCCACATAAGTTTGTGTATTTTGATATTTTGTTTTTACATGAAACATGAAAAGATTAAAGGCCTAGCATACCTTGAAACAATGCATATCCTACACCCACCCCCCCTACCCCCCATATGTCAAAGTTTTAAAGTAAGACTATTAAAGGTGGGAGATTCTGGGAATTTTGGTATTGATCTAATCCCAAGTAAACACAAAGGCTAGTAGAGCCAATTTTGATGCAGCTACCAATACTTTTTTCCTGGAAATGTCAGTTTGTCGATTATGATAAAACAAGTAGACAATGATTTTAGGCAAATAAAAATGTTTTGTATTAATTAGCTACAACAATATTAAACAATGTAACAGTATAAAAATTAAAAATAATTCTTCTTTTAACTTCAACTACACACAATTGAAATAAAATCACTAATGCAAAATAACAAAAAAGCTACAACAAAATATTAACATTGTGTAACAATGTCAACAACACAACGAAAAGTACCTTCCATTGCACGAGAGAAAAATGTAGAGGAGGTGTTTTGGCTAATGACCAACTCTAACGACTGGGAGACTCTGCACTTCTGATTTTATTTTTCACCTTATTTATGAAAAATAAAGTCTGTAGTATAAATAAAGCACAAACATCAATGTCATCACGCTAGCATTGATCTGATACTGGTGCTCATCTTGGTATCAATACTATCAATACTAAGATTGATATGCCTAAAGACATTCTTATGATGAGAAATGACAGAATAAAGCCATTTTGTTCAAACTTATGAAAAAATATGTATATTTGTGCTATCTCATGCAATATTGTGAGATCACAAGGTATGTGTTATTGCCAGTAACAAACGCAAATACGCCACTAATATGCAGCCCTTACAGGAGATTAGAACACAAGCAAATGTGATGCAGATTACGCAAAAAAATATATATATATTTATATATATTTATATATATATTACATCAAGTTCCAATAATACTGTGACAGTACAGAGTTTGTATATTGTAGCATAAAATTTTGCAACATTATTGCAGAATTACTGTTATGTATGTTTTGTGGTATATTTGTTAGATATATGACAAGGTAGTTATACTGTAATAAAAATATATATATATATTTTTATTTCAAAGTCAGAAAAAAACTAATAAAACAAACCTGTGCCTAATTAGATAAAACACAGATTTAAGCCTAAAACCAAGTGTCAGAGATATAGCATTAGCTCCCCCATAGCTAACTAGCAAGCCAAACTGAAATTTACACACATCCTTTTTAGTGCCAACAAGAAGTCTTGTTTAACTGGTCCTGTTCAGCTTCACTCATTCCCACTGCAACTTGTGTGGGTCGTTCTGTTTGGACTGAGGTAAGAAGAAACAACACAGGCAAAGAAAACACTCAAAGTGCGGCTATCTTTAACAAGCTCAGCACGGCCTGACTAATGCTTCAGCTGACAAGGCTGCAGCGATAGCTTTAGAGCCTGGGACAACTGCCTGAGCACGCTCAGTGGGACACCCTCCCAGCCTTTTCCCACATCACTGGGGGGCCGGCGGGGGCCAGGAGGCTGAGGCGAGAGGTGGGCTTCTTGCTCCAATCTTCTGGGCTGTGGCTGGGAAAGGCTAAAGCCCACTGTTCTCACCATCTCCCTCTGCACTCACAAACCCAGCAGAGGGAGCAAAAAAAGGGGGAAAAGGCATAGAGAATGACAAGCAACAGAGCTCGTAACTTTAACATAAACATTTGGATGGAAATTATTTAAATTTCGTTACCATAATTGTCTTTTTCCTTTTATGGAAGCTTGTTGCATGTCTACACCTCTCTAAACCAAAGTTACTTTTATTTCTTTTTTTCTATTGACTCATCACTGTGTAACATTAACAACTCAACATGCCTACACAACATTTGGACCTCATGCTTACATATAGCAATACACTTTTTGTCCAGAGAGAAGTGTTGTTTAACAGACAGTTTAGCTTTGTTTGACTTAAATCATCTTGTTATTGGAAGAAAGTAATGTTTTGTTTTTGAGCTATTAACATAATACTTCCTGTGAAACCATTGTGGGTAAATCTAAATAAAGAATATATTATGACAAGGATAAGTTTTTATATGGATCAACTTTGTACAATTCCCATTTATAGATTAGTTAATGTTTGTATTAAAGCAGGAGATAAAGTGTCTATTTTATGCTTTTTAGAGACTATGAATACATATAATCTCAACATTTTCAAGTAATGCTTGTTAACAATAGCTGTAAATCTTATTAGTGAGCAAACAAATCCACATTTGTGAACATACTATTGTTTTAGTGATCATTGATTTTGTAGATTTTACAAATGGTTTTATCCTCATCTCCTCTTATGTAAATTTGCATCACTTTACATAACATACTACTACGTTAACAATAAGCTGGAAAATAAATAATTTTTGAGAGTCTTGGTGAAATCTTTATGTATGTTTTATTAACTTAGTGGGCTTCCCATTATGTACTACATCATATACGGGTGTAAATCACCAGCTTTATCACAAAACAATATTTTGATTTGTTTGGATGACTGGCACGATGCATCTCAGTAATCCAGGTAAAAAGTCAAAATGAAAAAATAAGTAGGTCCTCTGGATGGGTTCTTATTTAATGAAACGTTTCGTCTCCCCTCCAAGAGACTTCTTCAGTCTGAGGAGTTTCAGGTGAACTCAGCCTTATAAGCACTGCCTCCACATGGTAGACAAAAAGGTTGGTCAGCCAAACAATAGGTCGTTAGTAACAATAAAGCCAATCAAGGGATTGGCTCTATTGTTCATAGAGGGTCACGTGCCCCATCACCTGACTATTGTTAGGGCCCTGATTCACACCTTTTGCTCACAGGGGGCTGAGTCATACTTGCTATAACAGCATTGGAGGAGGGGGACAACTGGACATGAAGGCCTTCTTCACAAAAATGGCTTCCTTTACTCCTCTCTCTCAAACCAACGTTCCTCTCTATCCAGGATGAGAACATTTTCATCCCTGAAAGAGTGACCGCTGGCCTGTAGATGAGTGAAAACTGCAGAGTCCAGGCCCGATGATGTTGCTCGTCTGTGCTGGCTCATTCTTTTGAACAGTGGCTGCTTTGTTTCCCTGACACTTAACAACATACACAATATTACTCTGTTTGTGCCAGGGAACTGGATCTTTGGGGTGAACCAATCTTTACCATAATGTGTTTTGAGGTTTGAAAGCCACTGGGATGTCATGTTTTGAGAATAAACGTCTCAGTTTCTCTGAAACGCAACATACAGAATGACGACTGGTTTAGGTCTGGGGTCTTCATTTTCAACTGGTGGTTGGCTGGAATCCTGTTTGGGTTTCTTGTCTGCTTTCAGGAAAGCCCAGTTAGGATACCACACTGCTCCAGGGCCTGTCTTGTATGTGACTCTCCTTCTCCCTGGCTCCTGGGTTTGTGGGGACACTGTCTGCTCTGTGGTACAGAGTCCTGATGACTCCTAGCTTGTGTTCCAGTAGGTGATGGAAGTCAAAACACAAATACTGGTCTGTGTGGGTGGGTTTGCGATAGACATCCATTTACAACCGTCCTCCATCAGAAACTGAGACTTTTGTATGTTAGGATACATTTTCAATTTGATTTAATTCACAAATCTGCAATTAATATGATACAAGATCATATGTCCATCTCACACAATTGTGAGATGGGCAGATGACATAAATTCACATTGGGCATATGATGACGATGTAGATTGATGTTTTTGATTGATGTCATATGGGAGGACTAGATCACAGTTTGGTGTACTAAACAGTCGTTGAATATTGCAATGCAAAGAAAAACAGTATTGACATACTTACCAGAAATGTGAAATGGTAACATTTTTGTGTTTCTTTAATACAATTTCTATGTTTTGTTACAGAATGTAATCACATTATTTGGTTCATAAACCCAAAGAGCTTATTCAGTCAGACCAAACTACTACAGTTATGTTAAGTTATAAACTACAATATATATGTTTTTAAACTAAGCCAAATAATAATCATTCTGTCAAAATCTGCCTATTTTTATTTCAAAAGTAAGTCCAAGTATATATGATGTTGGCAACACACTATTTTGTATGGTTTAGAACACAACTTTACGAGCCGTACACACAAAAATAAGCTATGTCACCCAGTCATAAATACTGTACTCTGAATTAGGTAGGACAGCAATGGAAAATTTGAGTATTTTCTCACAATATTGAGTCAAGACTGAGTCACCAACTATTCCCTAACATTGGCAACCCCATGAGATACTACCTTTAGGTTTGCCAAGCATGAAACCCCAGTTGTTTGAATCAGTGATTTCACAATGGCATTAGTATGTTTCATGGAGGAAAACCTCCAAACTAACTTCAATTACTTGTATTCCTTTTTCTCAAGCATTTACCATTAACACACACAAAACATTTTAACATTTAAAAACACATCAATATTTTCTGGATAAAGTTAGGGGTCTGAGAAATATGTTTGGAAAGAATAGAGTTTTACCTTTTTAATCAGAGTAAAACTGAAGTACAAAAGTGTGCTGTTTCTGGCACTTTCAATTTCTGCCCACTCAGTCATCTCCCCCCAGTTTGTGGATGGGAACGAGTGGGTGGCAGCAGCACAAAAAAGGTCTGCTAAGCAGAAAGACGTGAAGGGAGGCAGTCTGCTTGGAGGGTCATTGCCCAGGCAAAAGTTAGCAAACTTGCTCTTTGGTTGTAAACACAATGCATTTGGAGTGGAGTGGTCACACAATTATATCAGCCAGCACATGTACTTGCATTTGTGGACATACTGACACATGCACATAGATAGGAATGACCAAGAAGATACTTCATACTCTGCTGATTTGACAATTCTTTCTACTTTGTGTTTAGCTGAGGCTGCTCTACTCAATAGATTTCTCTCTCCCCCTCATGCTCTCTCACACACACATACACACACACTAAAAGAAGCATATACAGGAAACCACCTTTATCAGAAACTCCACCCCAGAAGCAATTTTTTTCTGCACTCACAAAGCTTAATGCCTTTGACCAGCTTGAACTCAAATATCAGCACAGTAACGGCTCTGCACCACAAACCTCTTTGATAAAAACTGCTATGCTGAAAACAACACAGTCCATTTTTATCATTGAAAATATCTGATTTGTAAAGTTTGCTAACAGCTATCCATACCTCAAATGAAAGTAGTTTTTTTAAGGTGATGCACAAAGTAAATTTTTTTTCTGACCAAAACTTTTAATTGGCAACTAGAGTAAAAATAGTTTGAAGAGATCCAAATTTTACAGTATTTTTTGTTATCCTTTAAATCCCACTGAGATCACAGGTCTCTTTTTCAAGGGAGGACTGAGTCTAAAAGCAGCCTAAACATGGGTGCTTTTGGACTGTGAGAGAAAACCAAAGAGCCTGAAGATAACTCAAACAAACTCCACACATGAAAAAACCCAGGCCCAACACAGGGCCTGAACCCAGGACCTTCTTGTTGTGAGGCAACCGTGCTAAACACTAAATCCAATGTGCTGCTCATTAAAAAAAAACATGTGTGTGGGTGGGTTATTATGTGTTTTCCAGGACATAGGATTGGACATCCTATATCACAAACAAGTGCTACCTTCAGTTGTTATGAAAATACTGTATATATCAAAAACAAATTTAACTTTAAAATGCCTTGAAATAGAACCTCCTACCATTTCTGACACTCCCACTTCAGTGTATCGTCTTAAAAACTCTTTGGGTGAGGGGTGCTCTGTGGAGTTGGACATCGGCTCGGGACTGAGATCCAGAGATGAACTAGAATAGGCAGTGTTTTGTAACAGCAAGCATTAAGGCAGCGCCCCATGGCTATCACAGGAGATTGAAGGATTTCTCAAACATGCATGAATGATTCAAAGCAACACTGGTATAAAGCTAAAAAAATATATTTTGCATAACACCCCAACTTTAAACTTAAGACATAATTCTCAGTCCAGTTTGTCTCACTTTGAACAGATGTCTTGTGTTTGTGTCCTGAGGTGGTCAGAATGTAAGGAGTGCACCACTTTCACACAGTTTACTATACATTATCTAACCTTAGAACAAGCATGGTATGGTTCTGTTTGAGCCATACAAGATATTTCACTCAATCTAATTAGTGTGTTGATGGTTCAGAAAATAATAATGCAAATCTTACTGGTTTTATGTGTTTAAACAAAATTAATAAAACATACTTTAAAAAATATTAACATATCAAACGCTAGTGTTAGGAAAATAAACAATGATACACTTAATGACCACCATTTCATTTTAAAAAAAAGAACAAATTCCTAAACCTAATTTTGACATTGTTATTTTAGTTTATTAGCTGGTTTCTCCTATTTAGAAATCTAAAACACCTTGATATACAGTAAATGGCCAGACATTTATTTGATAAAAAAAAAAAAACAGTAATTTGCCATTATCAAAATACAAAGCAATTACAAAGTTTTCCATTCCGTGAATGAATGCATATTACCTGTCATCTTGTATGGCAGGGAACTCAAATCCATTAACACTTTGAATATTTGTTGAGGTTGACTTTTAGATCCTAACACAACAAACTCGAGCTCAATGTTTGTAAAATTTACTGATCGTTAGCAAAGACTGTTTAGGCAAAATTTTATGGATGTTTAAACATTTTTAGAAAGGTAGAGAGTTGATAAAATGTTCCACAACTGAGAGAAAAAGCAAATGTTTTAGGTTGTCTATAAGTCAAACTCTCCTCTCCAACAACTTGGCATGGACTCACCCTCGAAGGCTGACAACTGTGATCCCAATTGTAGTGGGAATAAAAACCTTTGTTCACCATTTAAAAACTGAAAGACTCATCCTCATTTAACAATATCAGGTCAACGTTGGTGACTCCCACTCATTGTGCAACCAAGATAACCCAGAAACATGCAGAGTCTTGAGGAACTTAGACTGAGTTTTATCATCCACCTCAGGATCTCTGCTGCTGCAGAATGCTTTACCTATCTCAGTGACCTCAGTTTCAGTGATTGGCAAGTTGCACCCAGACTCTCAGACTTCTGTTGCCATTGAAGTCTGCTTGAGGATAATTTCAAAGTAATTTTTCTGCCAGCTGACAAAATTCTTAGTAAAGGTCAGAAGCACTTTGACCTCAGTAAGAGCAGTGTTGTCAAAAACCGTTACCCCTGCATTAGCTGCCTGATGGTTTGACAAAATTTCTTTGAGGTCATCAGAATATCCATCTCTGTAGTCTTACCAAACTCTTCCCACATTTTAGTTTTTGTTTGGTTTACACGGCATTGTGGCTAATTTTCTTGTCCCGACAATCTTAAGGACACCCTAATTGCTCTGAAGATAATACTATGAGATGTTTATGACGTGTGTAGTGTGTAGTGTGGCCCGATATCCCAGCATGTGTTGTGTTAATGAGGACAAGCTAGTAGCCTCTTAAATGTGTTGTGTCGTCAATCAGAAAGCTGGATGACGGAAACATGGAGGGTAATCTAAAATACAGAAGACAAAACAACTGCCATGGCACACCAGGCAGTCCAGTCAACATCTGAAATGTCTTTTATTAATTTTAAATTTTTATGTGTATGCTAAAAATAGTCCACAAACTATCTCCATTGCTCCTCCCTCATTAACCATGTTTATTTACTCTGAACTCACATTTGATCTGAAGTGGTCTTGAGAGTTTTCTCATCTGTGGTTTGTTTGTGTGTGGTGTATTGTCTTTTGCTGTATGGCTGTACTACACACACCAGGACCAAACCTGTTATATCCATTTTTTTATTGTCATGTGTGGGGTTTCTCAGTCTTTGAAAATCAGCAGAACATTTTAAAAACTTGCCATGTGAAAAAGGCAGTAAAGTGTTTTTTTATTTTATTTGGATGGTTTTCTTTACCTAAAGTCTCCATGACAGGGTTCTGGGGTTATCACGAAAGGCACCGATCAGCCACATCAAAGACAACACTTCTTTAAAAAAACACATTCATACTCTATACAAGAAAAGTTCAGCTAAAATGGAAATATAGATTAGAATTAGATGACACTCATACAACATATGCAGGTAGTACACAGAACTGAACAACCATGTACAGCTGCATCTGAGATAGGAGTTATCCCTGAGGTCTGTGTAGCAGTTAATATTTTACTGATACACTGACACCTGGAAGACACTAATGCAGAGCATCTGTGGGTGTCAGGGGCTAGATCCATGTATTTCTAGACACAATGATGATTCTTTTATTTACCTATGGATGAATAATGAGATGATTTATCAAATCACTTCTTGAGTTCCCAGCTCTCTTATTTCCATCCTTTTCTCTGTGGAGAATTAATCATTTGTCTGACACATGTGGCAGGGCAGACAGAGAGCCAGACAGAGGGAGGGAGACAGAGAGAGAGAGATGCGGCGGGGAGGAGG
>JARVJO010000330.1:9830766-9842118 GCA_031762555.1 Cynodonichthys magdalenae
TTATTCATTTCCTTTTTGCGAAATTTTAAAAATTCGCTCTAAATTCGAATTAAATTGGATGGAAACACGGCTACTTTCTGTACCTTCCATTGGAGGAATGCACCGTACCTAAGCTTGTGGGGGTGAGAGGTTCACCTTTAATCCATTCATTCATGGCACTTGCTGCTTTTTTCACGATATAGATAAAATGTCATTTGGAAACTTTGGTGAGAGGCTAATTGCAATGAGATAAAAAAAAAAACACTTTCAGAAAAATCACCTACACTTTTGGTTAGCTCCGTCTCTGTAGCCCCCGTCACACAGTTGATGTTAATGGAAAATAAAACTAAGGTTTGTACTGTGATAGAAATCTTGTACAAACCTTTGAAGAAGCAGATTTTATCACTGAGTGTGTTTTTCTGTTTGCTTTTTTTTTTAAACTGTTGTCAGTAGCATTCACATCATTGATAAAAGTATCAAAATTCAGCATTCAGTTTAAACACGTATCGGACCCCTCTCTGGGGGGCTGTGAAATGCTTGCAAGGACACACATTTTTACCATCTATTTTAGTTTCAAGTATCCTATTTTTATTGCCACATTTTTATGTCGTAATTCCAAAGTAGAGGCTAAATGTGAGCTGACAAAGACAAATCTCTGTCTTCAGCCCGTTCAAAAAGAAGACATGGACCTTTTGAGTGAAGGGTACATTTGGGATCCATTTAAACTTTTATTTGCCCACACATAACAAACCATAATGGATGCCAAATGCTGCGTGGTGTTGCGGAGGTTTGACACATTCCTTCATTTGCATGTGAGAAAACGGGCCTGCTTCGCTGAGTGGCCGAGTCAATCTGGCTTTCTGGCTGGGAGGACGGGCGCGCGTAACCCGAGCTGATGAAGTAACAGCCCTTTACACCCTGAGGTCAGACTCATGTGAACGCCAATAAACTCAGCTCTGGCACACATTCCTTCAAATGCACAGTGGAAAACAGATGAGCGACACCAAAAATCCAAGCAGTAATCCAAGAAGTTTCAAGAATTCAAATTTAAAGAAGAGTTGACAATAGTTTAATATTGTGCCAAGAAAAGAAAAAAAAACATCCATGTTTTTATTTATGTCTTTGTTTTCATAACATCAATTTACAGTTAGAACATTGAGATGAATTAATATGATCCAAGTAGTAATTTCATGATTTTTTTTCAGATGTGCTATTGTACTAATACAACATCTGAAACCGTTGTGGCATCATCTTGCAGGCAGATCACAAAGTCCTGTGTAGTTTTCTGTCTGCTTCCACCTGTCACTGCAGGATCATTCTATGTTTTGTGCAAGCCTTCTGTTGTCCTATTATGAGAAACTATTTTACAACAGTTAAAACTGCCCATTTAAAAGTACATACATTTTCATGTGTTTAAACACTAAATTATACTGCAAGTGAAGAAGGAATCCATTCATCTGTCCATCCATTTTCAGTACTTGCTTAATCCTGTTTAGAGTCACGAGGATCTAGTACCTGTTTTCAACAGTTAATAAGCAAGAGGCAGGGTACATCATGAACAGACCGCAAATCCATTGCAGTGTGAAAAGAACAACTACAGACAGCTGATCACACACAGACTCACTCACACTTTAATTTTGAATTGGCATTTAACCTAAAAAGGGTGTTTTGTTGGATTGTTGGAAGAAACCAAATCAAAGGAAAAACACAAATACGCGTAAGAAATACAAAAGTTGATACAAAATGGCCATGACGAAAAACAAACAAAAAAAAACAACTCATCCATTTAGTTTCCTCACCTGCTTTTCAGTGCAGGGTCACAGAAAAACTGGTGCCTACCTCCATTAGTTATTGAGTAAGAGACGTGATTGACAGGTTACCAGTCCATCTTTGGACCATGTAGACAACAGACTTTCATTAGTGAGAGGTTAATGACTGTCTGTTGTCTACATGGTCCAAGAAAAGAAATCCTGAAATAAAAAATAAAAATAACATAAGAAAAATGTCTGAAAAAAGGCATTTAATTTGTTTAAACAGGCTATTTGTATCTCGAAAATTTGAATGCAGAACAAATTTTCCCTATTAAAAGTCCCCACCCCCATCCCCTGGAAACAAGGCCCACACCTCTCAATCAGTTAGAATTAGCAAAATGAAGTATTTATACATTGCTAGAACCATTTTACAGTGAGGTTTACATTAAACAAAAGTCAGTAAATACAAATTTGGTAAAACACCCTCCTGTTTGAAGAATGTAGTGGCAATGAGTGGGGCGGGTGAACGTCTAGCAAAACAGTGCAGGGGGGGTTCAGTGACATCGGCCGGCTCGTGTTTTGTGCAAAGACTGTAAACCACTGCATGTTTCAGGGTGTGGTACGTTTGCATCGAGGGTCATTAGGTTTGGGATGTGTGGAGATTTTAATGGGAAAGAAGTCATCCAGTACTGAAAGCATGATGGCTCTCTTGTTCTTTGGGGTTTTCCTTTCTCTGCACCGTCTGCATGCCAAAGCGCCACATAGAGTTTCAGTCAATCTGTGGCCAGGGGCCAAAAAATGCAGGAGCTGCTTGGTGGCACGCCGGGTGATTTCCTGTTCAAGGGGTCTTCTCCTAGTTGTAATGTCGGTCCAAAAATAACCAGCATCCCTGCAGGAGATGATGCTTGTGGGGCACTAAAGCAGACTGGCCTGTTTCCTTCCTCTGAAGTCCCTGAAAGGAGCAGATAGCAGCTAGAAGTTGGTCACTCTGTCAGAAACTAGGAAGTCGTAGACAAGGCCGTTCTGTCTGTGTCTAAACAGGTGACTCTTTTCAAAGACCTCACCCAACTCTCAGTGATGATAACCTAAATGAAAAAAAGAAAAACAAATGTGTTTGCTGCTGGCACCATCACAAAATGGTCTACAAGAGAGTTTCACAAGGGAAAGGGAGTGGAAATCAAAATCTACACAATCTCTCAAAGCTTCAAATTAAACTGACAAAACCTCCATGTTTATTTTCACAAGAATGGCAGATTTGGGTGCTGTGGTTTCACAGTTTCTGAGCTCTGTGACCTTAATGTGCACCAGCTTTGCAAAGTCAGAACAATAACAAATCAACACTTTTATCCTCACAGATAGAGAGAGAGAAAAAGAAAGAAAAAAAGGGAGGGGGGAGAATTACAGAAAGACAGATTTTATCTCAACTGCTTAGAGACGGGTATGGGAATTGTATCCAAAATTATAAGTGAGGGTAAAGAGGGAAAATAGACAGCGCTCTTTGAAATATCTGACCCTAATGGGCTGATTATTTTCATGAGGGCCTTGCCTCTGCATAAACAGTGCAGCATATTTATGCAGGCTCGTCTGTGTTGTTTCAGAGCACCATGATTCTCCTGGTGGGGGATATTTCACTCAGTCATTATGCAGCAATTTGGTTTAGTAAGCCGGCTTTTTTTTCACTACACCTTACAAGCCACAGCACAATAGAAAGCAAAGACACGGTGACACAAAAATAGTCTAGTTCCCTTTCCAGCAAAAAAAGTCTCAAAGAAATAAAGAAACAAATATCAAAGCACTCAAATATCTGAATAAGACGTATTTGCTGTCTAAAAAAGAAGATTGTTTACTGCTTTTTTATCCAGTATCCCTTCCTGGATGTCTCCTCAATGACAGGAAAAGAGAAAATATACCAGGGAGTTAAATTGCTGTACATCATTAAAAATAAGGCAAAGAAAAAAAAAAGAAAAAAAAAAAACTTAAAAAGAAATTCCCCAATAATAGAATAAGTCTGCACACAGCTTTTTTGTTAAATGAATAAGGAGCTGATTTATTTTCCGTATGTGTCGGCAAAATCTTCTGGGTGCAGAACAGAGCGCTCTCTGTTGAGTGCCACGCTTGGCGACCAGGTGCAGGACAGACGCCTGAAACAGTTAAAATTAAACTGTGCTCAATGGAAATGGTTGTGGATCAAAATATTTCAACCCACCTTTTTCTTTCTTTCTTTCTTTCTTTCTTTTTTTTTAAGAATTGTCAAGGGAAATCAATTTGCTGCTGCAATCACAAACAGTCTGCTTTTGTTGCTCAGTCTGTAAACGCAACACCACATGATGTACTTGTCAATTATCTAAACTGTCAAAACAAGTGATTAATCTATTCCTTTTTCTGTCAGAGTTCTAAGACATTTGAAACAAGTCGGAACGTGACGAATTAAGCCCACTGTAATGCTGTTTTATTTAAGAAAAAGTTACAGAAGACAAAAAAGTTGATGGAAAATTGAGGATGACACAAGACTGAGGCTAAAAGAGCAAACGAAGGAGGAGACAGTGAACAGAATAAACAAAGAACTACAGCGTAATCATAAAACGTGCCAAACTTAAGTACATGAACCTTTGCAGGTGTGACTCTCTTGCCTTTGCATCTAAATATAATCTGTTTCTGAAGGAAAGCAAATATAAAGGTCCTGGAAGACATACTGTAGTAATACTTTAATGACCTTCCGTCCTTCTGTCTTACCCAGCCATCGTCACACAGAAGGTCTCCAGTCTTGGTCTAAGACTCAGTGTTAAGGATAAAATGTTCCAGTGGTGAATGTCATGACACAATAAACACCAAAGAGTTCTGCTACCTGCTAGGTCTGTGCTCTTATTCATTTTCAGATTTCTCAAAAATAAAAGACAAAACTGATTTCCATTGACAATTTGCTCGAGTTTGGATCAACACCACTTTATGCACAAGCTCTCTCAGAACCGCCCTGGTTTACTGTAAAAATGAAACTGCCCAGTGTCCACACTTAAGCTGTAAGAATTTCACTGTTTTCACATATCATGTTTTGATTTACATTTCATATTATTTTGGATTTGGATTAAATCAAACAAGCTGTTAGATCACCAGTCTGGTCCCAACTAAACTCTATTTATCCAAGCTGTAGTAATTTAAAGACTTATCTTCAATAGAGTTGCCCAAATGGGGGCCCGCAGGCCAAAATAGGCCCAATGAGCTACTTGATTTGGACCACCGCCCTGGTTACTAAATTGAATTGTTCTGTCATCCTACAAAGAACACTGTATTCCACTTTTAATGATTTCATCCATTGCCCCAATGACTATACTGTATAAGGGGCTGTAGTGCAGATAGTTTTCACCCATGGTGCTTACTTTGTCTTTGAAATATATTAAGGTTAAACATAAAATATAAGTAACTACAAGAGGCATTTAGATTTGATTTAAGCACACATGTAGATTTGCACTTTGTAAGACCACAGCTATTCTTATTTTATCAATTTATGACATGTCCCATGAACCTTTGCTGCCCGATTGTACATCAATCTTTCTTCAAGTGCATAGCCTAAAAATATTAACAAATAAAAAACATGGGCTGCTTGCTTAATCAAAAAAAAAATAAATAAATGAAAGGACCTTACTTTGAAAGTACTTACACTTCATGTATTACATATCCATGAGATTAAAATGCATTTGGCCTGCAGCCCTTGGCCCTCTTGTGAAAAAAATGTTTGGGCACCCCTGATCTATTAAACATAAGGCATTATTTGCTTTTAACCTTTTCACAGAACCCACCTTGAAAAGGTCTGAAGTACTGCTTTTAGACTCCCCTACAGAAAATTACTTTTCTGTATTGAGATATACTTTGTGGTATAAACAGTTACAGGAGCATTTTATGACTTTTAGACTCTCTTATTAAATAGATTGGAATAGAGGCTAGGCCTCAAAAGGTCAATACAGCAATTTCAAAAATTCGAAGGAAAAAACAAAAGCAGAATATAATGGTTTCTTTTAGCCTCTGTTACTCCCCTTGTCATCTACTTTGTTGACAATATCAAGATGGGTTCATCGGCATGTTTGCTTAAGTCATGCTGCAAACTGACATATTGTTTCAATATAGTAATAAGCATGCAACCCCAAATATGGCTGGCAGGCTTTCAACTATGCTTTGTTGATGGAGCAAATGCTGGTTTGGCTCCCCTCAGATAGACAATAATTTCTACCAGAGAATCAAACAAGCTTAATTTGGACAAATTAGAAAGAGTGATCAACTTAAGTTCATGGTTTGTCTTTGGCACGTGGCTCTGGTCTGATACCAACATGAAACCTTTAGGGTTTTTTTATGGCTTACTGCTGCCCTCTGTCAAAAAATATTGGTTACTGCATGAAACTGTTTATAAAAGGAACGGTAGCAACATGGCCCAACTCCTCTGAAAGAAAATAAAACTATAACAATAAAATTTTCATCAAATAGTTCCCAGAATTCGGTCTCACATGTCGACCTCTCTTTGTGAGGCTGTGAGCCTGATTCCAGGAAGGCGACTGCAGACGCAAGCACTTCTTCGTCCCAACTTGTGTCTCGTTCGGGCTCTCAGTCTCACACAACACATGTGGCTCAAATATGTGGCCCAGCGCTCCAACAGAAACAGATTAGGATCCGATGTGGGCTTGATGTGCACCTCGCTGGAACGTGCCACACTGACACCGAACAAAGTCAGACAGGGCCACGTGTTTGGAAATTTAACACACATTCTTCAGAAGCTGTGTCACAGCCCTGCACAGATGACTGTACTGTGAGTCAGGGATGGCTGACACCAGTAATAGCCTAATTATGAGAAGATGAAACGCTAAGAGCCAAATGTTTTAAATACACATAATTTGACTCCTCATTATGACATGAGTCGTAAAAACAATTAATACAAAACTTGAACCTAACCAAAACAAATGAATAACACCAGACTTAACCATCATTAAAGCATGAACAATACCCTTTGTTTTAACGACTAAACATTTGCTTCATGTTATATTATATTTAGAAAGTGATAATATACATCATAATTTTTATTTCTTTATTGTTCTAGATTGACACATGTAGGTGTTTGTTTCATCTGGAAGCACTAAAATGAAACTCACTGAACAAAGACTTTACTAATTTCATTTTGTCTTTAAACAGTTTGGGTCTTTGAGTCGAGAAAACAACGTGAGTTTGAAGTGACATTCAGACACAAGTATCAGGTTCACATCTTTGTACTCCAAACTAAGTCATGATTGAATTTATAAAAGTACTGAGCTACATCTAAGGGAAATCCTTAGTGTGTTTTAGTCAGAGCTTCACTGTTTTTTAGCTGCTGGTGTGTCAATGTCATGTAAAATCTAATTTTAAGTATTGGTAACTAAGTCCTGTTTACATACACAGTACTTCACATGTCTTTTTAAAAAAAAAACTTTAGTCTTTGCTCACAAATAAACACAATGTGAACTGTATGCTGGTAAAGATTCTCAGTCATCCAGGTCATGATCAATATATATAAAAAAAGTAAAAAGAAAACAAAAAAAATGGTTTTGTAATCTGACAAATAAATACAGTTTCACAATGACAAACATTACTTAGTCAGCAGGTAAAACTTTATTTACTTACCAGGACAACTTGAACACTACCAACAATAGTACAAGTATAATTAATAAGAGGAATATAAACTTTCATGCTTGTGTATAAGATAAAAAGTGTAGTAACATTGTTTATGTGATGGTCATTTCCATGTAGACATCTGGCTCCCAGATGACGTTACGTGGTGTCAAATCCAACAGAGGGGTTTTCTGTGTTACTTGTGCTGGAAAGTTTGAGAATGTTGAACTTGCCATGCATCGTTGCAGGTACCAGTAAATCAAGTGACATTTCAGTTCAAATATCCTCGATGATTGCACGCCATTGAAGATTGCATAAGTACACCGTTACACTTTAACACAGTCCAAGGTGTAGATTTGATCCGCGGGGAGCCATTATTATCCACAGTTCGAGCTTGAATTGTTCACACCATAGCTAAAATGTGTGGGAATCTTACTTTTGTATGGGATTTCATTTTAAGGAACTGTATTCCATCAAAATGTTTTGGCCAGAGAAGGCTTTGAGAAAAAAAGCCCCCAAATGGCTTTATAATTTACAACTTGGACGCAGAGGACTGTAAATGCTCTTCAGAGTTTATGCTCTTGTGACAGGCAATATACGAGGATCTGAATAGACTTAACATGCACCAAGTAAAGAAAAACTGATCTGTTAACTAAATAATAGATAATATAAAACAAGAACCAATAGATTTCAGAGTCCAAACATTTTAATGTGTTTTCAGTAAGTTTGAGCATAATATAGTAACTCAATGCAAATCAAGCACTGGTTACCTGTCATTCTGGACTAAATTCAGCATCATGGAAAGCTACATATTCATTGTTGGTCCCAGCCACCAAACACTGCTATACAGTAATTGATGCCTAAACTTTACCCTGTTCCAGATTACAATCTGTGAGATCTCCTCTGTGAGACAATTATAGATACAGAAACATAGAGAGAAGAGAGCTGGGAAGGAAAGAAAAGTGGTCTTCCAGAGTGTAGCAGGCTGTATGCCAGATGCACTTTCAGCAGCTGGATAACAGATTCAATGAAATTTTAGCTCTATCTATAAATACCACTAACAGCTGCTTCCAGTTAATGTCAAATGATTGGTGAAAACTGCTACATATTAACTGTTTGCTATCAGAAGATTAAGAAATAATAGATTTTTTTTTACTGTTTTCACAGGTCTGTACAAGCAAAAAACTAAAATGGTGACACAAAGAGGTAAAAAAATAATGCAGTAAAACCTTCAAATGACTGAGGTGGGAGATCATATGTTTGCCTTGCATGCATGTTTATGCACTTGTGACTTCAATAAACCTCTCATATTTAGCTTTGTGCATCCTGTTGTAGTGGCAACTTATATTAAAATCCCTCATGGCAGACACTGTCTCTAAACAGACTAAACAACACATACAGTAAGTTTGACTTGAAAGTCTGTGAAGAAAAACTGCTACTTTCCTCCCAAAAAATTATAATTTCAACTTTTTTACTTAAAAAAGCACTCAGAGCAGCTGCTTTCAGTGCTTTGTTTAAGTCAAACCAAAGAATGGCCAAAAAGAAGTCACCCACAGGCCACATCCAGCCCATGGGCTGCCAGTTGCCCATCCTTTGTTTTAGATGGAGATGGTGGGGATTCACATAGCTGGTTACCTGCCAATGTCCTCCCACCTTCCAGCTTTTGTCCAGCAATGTTGAAAACATAAACAAGCTGTGCTCAACATGCAGCTGGCACACACAATAACAACATCTCCACATTATACAGGAGTAAATATTACCTTTGTAAATAATTTACATCAGTAACATATTCATATTTTCAGAGCACGTGTGCGAATACTGAGAATACACTGATGCATAACTAATCCCTTGAGGTCTGATATCTCTCTCTGTCATGTCATTATTCAAAGTCAAGTTCACATTAAACTGCACCAGCTGAGCCTGTTTTTAGTATTTTGTTACTGGATCATCTGAAATGCTGTCGCTGCCTTCTGGCTTAATACAAGTGTCACGTTTTACCTCTACCTGACAGAGCTGACAACGGGCTCCAGAGACTCGCTTTCCCCAAAATGCCACTGTTTTGGCAGGGACGAGCTACAGGTAGAAATGCTAGGAAAATATGAGAATATAAATAAAATTTGCCTCAGGCATCCCCCCAGGGGGGAACGGCGAGTGTCTGTATCAGTTTTTCACAAATCCCAGTGTTGCTGACATTCTGCTCACACACACAGCGTACAATATTATGGTTTACATTTGAGGAAGACGTGTCAACTGTCAAGGCCAAAAATCTGCAGAGAAGCCACCCAGTTGATTGTGGTGAGGTGGCTGCCTCGGCCAAGGGGTGGGACTAATTTATCCAGAAAGTGACATGTCTTTGTTCCAAGCTGTTGAGCTTCAGTCCAACTCTCCCGCCCTTGTTTTGCCATGAGTCTCTGCTCATCTTCATTTCATTAACTCTTGATTTGTTTACAGATTCATTGTGCTCTCCATCCCATTGTCATTTGGGAAAACGCAAGTTAGCAAATTATTAAAACATGACTTTTCCCTTTCTGAGGTGAAAACTCATTTAAAACCTACCCTCATCATCATTGCGGTTTAGTCCAGCGTTACTGGCAGTGTGCTGGAGCTTGTGTCCGTGTGAATGTGCTAACACTATGTGGTTTTCTGACTTAGTAAAACGCTCAGCTTCATACATTTTGATTGATATTGGCTCATAGAGCACTGTAACCCTCAAACGGCTGTGTGCAGACTACCTCTACCCAGCTCTCCGCAGCTGTTTCCTGCCCTAAACTGCTGAAACAGTGGTGCAGCAGTATCAGAGATGGGCCAACACAAACTAAAGACTGTCTGCCACACACACATAAACACACACATGCTTGGTAGGGACTTTCTGCTGATATAAAACATTCACTTGCCCCTCATGCACGCTAAAATTTAAACATTGTAACTGAATATCTAATCCTCAACCTTAAATTTAGCCAGTTATTAAATACTAAAACCATCTTATGACCTGTTTAACCAGTGATGTCCATCATTTCCATCACAAGGCTCACATATTTGGTGTGTTCCCACTTATTGCACCCCACAGGTATGGAAAACACCAACACATCAACTATAAGAACCATCCCCACCTCCCTGCAGATGGCTACTGGTCACTTCATAGAATTTCCTGTTTTGGTTGAGATTTTTTTTTTTTTTCTGCTGAGGCTTCAGAAGGAGTAAAAGGGCAAACACATTTACAGCTTCAATATCTTCATCAAATTCAACCTGTTACTCTTTTACAAACAAGTAAAAAAAACATTTTTTTCTGTATATGTATCACCAGTAGTTTCTTTCAAAACCACACAGTCCTCCTGTAGCACATTTGCTTGAATTCACATCTGGACTGAATGAGGTCTTGTGAAACTGTGGGACTCGTATAATTCTAAATGGGGGATCATGGAGGTATAAAAGGTTTAAAAACATGCTTGTGACTGGAAGGTTTTGGTTCAATCTGTGTGTGTGGGAAAATATTTTGGGTATTGGCAAATGGACCCCTTAGTAGGAGACTTATCCAGAATGGTAAAAAGTGTATGTGAAGCAGCGGGTTCACAGAAAAGCTACCAAGTGCATAGTCATTTATGTAGTGATTAAGCCAAAGTAGATTTTTAGGTTTCTTTCAGAAGCATAAAATGAAGGAATGGTCTGATTTTAGTAAACTTGTAGACCAGTGATAGGTGTGTAAAAGATTTAGTTTACAAGGAGCTGACATTTAGAAAAGGACACAAAAGGGTATAAATGATGGCATTATGAGTTGAGCAATAGGGTTGTGACAGTAAATCAAAACATATTGTGTACGGCACCAAGGGGAAAGGCCCAATCCTACCATTCTATGAAGAAACTCACAGGCGTTACTCCTGGCATTATATATATATATATATATATATATATATATATATATATATAGAGGCTCAGATCTACCACACCAGACAAGACCCAAGGTGTAGGTTGTGCAAGGAGGCCCCTGAGACAGTCCAGC
>JARVJO010000330.1:9865013-9877839 GCA_031762555.1 Cynodonichthys magdalenae
TATAATTTTTTTTTTGTCTTTGTTTTTGATTTGCCCCCCTCCACCAAAAATGTTTTTTTTAGAATATGGTGATATAATACTGCTGCATGATTTGAAACTAAGGATTCCAAGTCAAATAAAACACAGTGCACTGGTTTTCAGAGAAGATCATAAAGGCTTTCAAAGTGTTTCAGGTCTTTCCAAGTTATTGTTTGGAAAAAAAAAGAAAGAAAGAAAAACACAACAATGTTATGCGGAGCTGAGTGAGCCAATGGAGGCTCAAGGACTTCATATTTTGAGTCTTGGTTTTATACCGAGCCAACACATTACTTCCCAGCCTAACTCCTACAGCTGCGTATCTGCCTTCCAGCCTTTCATTTTCTCTGTAGATCCATCCTCCTCCCCAGCATGTCACACTGCTCAGAGCTGTGCTTAGATCTCAGTCATTTTGGTCATTCCTTTCCTCCTGATTTCTTTCACTTCTTACAGGGTTAAAAAAAGAAAAAGAAATCACCTTTTTTTACCTCTCTCATCCATTGTCTTTCCATTCATTGCTTTTTTCCTCTTTTTACCTGTCTGCCTCCTCTGCTCTATATCTCTGCAGTCATTACTTCCTTTCCTTGTGGTATAACAATTAAACTGTAAAATCACCCCAGGTTCACACCCTTCCCCTCTTCCACCATTTCCACTCCCTTAACATCATCCTCTCCCTTCTCTGATCCCAAACTTCTCTTACTTCTTAAAGTCGAACTTGAATATTTACGGCCTCCAAGCTTGGGTGTTGTCAGAACCAAAAAAAAGGGATGTTTGCCCTCCAAGGTTAAAACAATGACACAGCAGTCCTGCACAGCCTTACAGGGGACTACCCAGTCTTTGCAAGCCCCCATACTGAAGTGATTAGGCTTCAGGAAGCTGAACCTGACATACTGACACTAGGGCCCCCTAACCACATCCTGCTTGGCGATCCACCGGCACCACGCGACACCACCTCCCTTTGCTGACACCTGACTCATTGTGGCAACCTCTGCTTGATTTACATCTTCTTGATATGGCCTCAGAGGACGGAGGAGCAGAGGTCGTAGCAAAACAGTTGAGGGAGTATAAAAATGTCTGAAAGAAAGCTGAGATCAATGAAGAAAAACAAAAGGGTTAGAAGGAAAACAAAGCTCGTGGCTACAGTGCCCTTTATTACTAATTTATCTTTAATGGAAAAAAAAATAAGCAGCCTGCCAGCTGCAAGCCTATAAACAGCAGGCTAAACTATAGCTACTAACTATGCGTTATTTCTGCCTCTAGAATCACATGGATCAGGGGTTTGTTAAGGTGTTGGTAATTCCTTTTTGTTTAATTTTTAGAAAAAAAAATAGATGAACATGATTTCAATAAATAGTTGTGATTTCAGCTTTAACATGCAGGCATAAAATCTTTTTTCTATTATAGCTAAAACCTTTGAAATGACATCTGAGGTGCCTTAGGATGCTTTATTCTGACTAACACAGACTTTATGGGAGAAAACTGCTGCCCTCTTGTGTTACACGCTTTTGTGCGTGAACTTGATCATTCACAGAAGTCTGTCAATTGGTGTGGTTGTAGCTGAGAGTCATTCAACTCATACTCCAAGTGCTACTGATTGTACACCACGTGTCAAACTCAAGACCCACAGGCCACAATTGGCCCACCAAAGAGGCTCTGCCCTGCTGATCTATATGAAAAAAATAAAATATATACATATATATAAACTTGAATTAATATGAACATATTTTTTATATTAGTGGTAAACTTTGAATTTACGATTCAATTCAGCAAAATAAAAAGATTGAAAAAGTGAAAAACAATAATACTTGTCTTGCTCGTGAGGTGTTGGCTTTACTATGGTACCATGATCAATTACATTCAGTAACCCTGTATAAATGTCTTAAATTAAGCTGCTTTAGAGCCAGCATTGACAAAAATCCATTATGCATGAGAATTCCCTGTTAGAAAGACAGAGTTCTGAATTCAAGATAGCAGCTACTCACTTAGTCAGTCGTACACATAGAAAGTTTCAGTGTTTTTAAGAGAGCATGTTAAAACACTGTTTCTATGCAGAAAATACCACATAGAGCTCAGTTATTGTTATTGTTGTTTGGTTGTGCTCAGCCATAGCAATGAGATGAGGAACACAGTGTTTTATGTTTCGTCATGCTTTCCACTTACTTAACTCACTTGGGTGGAAATTGTTGACATAATTTGTTAAGTAAAACCAACAATCTGTTTTTTTTAGTGTAATCAATTATTTATTGTGGTAGAGATTAATACATATATTCTGAGTTGCAAAGTAATACTTACATTGTCTTATTTGCAGTAATAAGCCACACCATTAGTCTGGATTATAAATAAATCTTCTGTTCTTGAAGCCCCTGTCACACTAGATAACTTATTCCAACTTATGAAACATTTTTTTTGTCTAAATTGCTAATAAAAGTTATATATTTGATCAATTTGTTAGAATTACATTATGTACATGCCAAAAAGAAGCTTCCTGTTGATTTTTTCAATTCCATCTTCAACGTAGACATCTTTAAAATGTTCATAAGTTGGTTGTCTAGTGTGACAGGACCTTTACATGATTAAATCATTTTTGAATTACCAGCATCAATTTGTTGGATTTGATTAAGTGAAGTTTCTGTGAAGTTATTTTCAAAAATGAATGTCCTACCTGGTTAACCCTAACCTGAAGTAAAAATTGCTCAGGTTAAAACCAGAGCCTTATTAACTTATTAACTATGAACTTATTTCTAGCAGATGAGCCAACACCAAAGCATGTTTCTGTTCAGTTGTAGCTATTTTATAGTAGTTTGTGCAAATCTAGTTTTAAAAACCTTTTAAACTACTGCTGTTTTATATTATTTGCACAACAACAAAAATAACAAAAAATAGAATTTGCTTAAATGCTCTCTATTATTGTTTAGTTTTTTTTTTTGTTGTTGTTTGTTTTTTTTGTGCAGTTTTACTTTTATATCAAATAGGTGTTTTCACCAGGCTTTGGTTGTTTTCAGATGGCATAAATCTGCTTCTGAACTTGTTTGCTCTGAATGCCTTTTAAAAAAATCTGAATTATTTTTTAGGAATTTAGTTTCATTACTAAGTTTGTGTGTACTGTATGTGCGTGTGTGGGGGGAGGCAGGTGGAGTTGGAATTCAAATCTTTTGAGCATTTGTTTTTCCAAATACCAGAAAATCTAAATGTTTGAAAAAAAAATGTTTTGCTTAATTCAGTTACAAATAATGACAAAACAAATCACATATCAAGACAAGGAAAAATAAGCAAAACTTTTGCTTATGAATACAACATATTTTTTTTTTTCTTAGAGACCTTTTCCATCAAGCATTTGACTTCTGCTTTTCAGAAAATCACACAAATATGTATAATAATGAAAGCATGCAAACATAAACAGAGCTGTGCAAAAACAAACAAAATAAAACACTTCAAGCTTGAATTCTCTGCTGCAAATACATGCAAAATGATGCAATGCTTGAAAACTTTAAAAACAAAGTCCACAAACATAACTTATATCAACGCAACCAAACAGAGGTGAAATCTTGACCAGTGTCCAAACAACACTTTTCTATCATACTTTTACCTCAGAACAATTATTTAAATTAGCTGGCTAACAGTGCTAATAACAGATTTGTCCACCTCAATATTTCAAATAAATTATAAATGATTTAATGTCATCAAGGGGAAACAAAAACATTGAGCCATACTGTTGTCATATGCCCAATGTGGATCGGTATCATATGCCCATCTAATCATTAAATGATGGTGTTAGAATGGACATATGATGTTGTTGCATATAGATCACAGACTTGTGAATTCAGTTGAATCCAAATTGTATCACAACATACTTTGTGAAGTAGAACAAAATGAATTCACTATGTTTTCTTTTAAACACTGATGTTGAGGCTAGTAGTACATACAGTACATGGCAGTGGGAAACATGCATACAGACAGCTTTAACTGTAGTAGTTACTAGCAAAGTTTTTAAAACAGAGAAGAAACAAAGCATATTTTTCAGTCACTATCACTCGATATCTGCAAAATAGTCAGATTTATTGTCATTTTTCTGTGTTAGCTAAGATCGTTTAGTTGTTTTGAATGGGTTTGACAGATTTGTACATCCAACGATTACTTGCTGACAATTTTACTGAAACTTATCCAGTGTTTTTTTTTTTTGTGTGTGTGTGGTGGTGGTGGTGGGGGGGGGGCATTGTGTTAATACTACAGACAGATAAACACACACAGACATGGGAAAAATTAATTTCTCTTTTTCGCAGTCATAAATAACACTGATTATATTTTTCTTATATACCTTAGCTTAGAAAAACAGAATGTCTGTTTGAGCAAGAAAGGTGCCTTGCTCCACTGCCTGGGGCAAATCGAGCCACCATTGTAATTATGCAAGCCCGTCTGACATACATGAATGAGCATTTTTATATGAGAACTGGGGAACAAGCTTGACACTTGCATGTAATTTTGAGAGTAATTTTGTCATGTTACACGTCTCACTCCTAATGCGGCAGAAAACATTTGCGCTCATTTCAAGTATTCCTCCGAGGACCAGCCAGATCTCATTTAGAGTCTGATAATATGAAATCTCTGTGGACATGGTGTAGTTAACGTTTGCTGATTGATTGGTGGTCTTTCAAGCATCACTACCTTGAAAGTAATCACAAATCCACTGTAAGCACAGTTTGATGCTGCATTCACAATTTAAAACATCAACAAAATGATTTTTAGAAGCACTGTTAGCTTTTTTCTTTATACTCAAGGGAGAAACTTTTTTGAGGTGTTCTAATGAGTCTAAACCTCAGAGTGCACAGTTCACAAACAGCATCCATGAGCTTCTAGATGGAACAGAGAACTTATCATCAAAAGTAAAAATAGCTTTTGGACTTGGAACTACAAATATTGTCATCAAGAATTTTTTTTTGGTCTTGGTTAAATAAAAGACAACATTGTAAAACCAAAATTTCTATTAAGATTTGTGTCTTAGCAAATGTCACAAAGAAACAAAAACAAAAACGTAAATCTTCTCAAATTCTCAACCAAACAAAAATGTCAACATACGTTGTTTTTTAAAGATTACCAGCAACTACTAAAAGGGGCATCTCAACTTTATATTTAAAACGTAAAAAATGACTAACTAACTAACTAAAAATACATATTTAATCTGACCACATGCTTTGGTGCAAAAAAATCATTCTGTTCTGGTATTAATGCAACTATACAGTATGTGACTGTTGACGCTAAGCGAGTTTTGGTCAAAACATTTAATTTCTGTTGCATCTTTGTTTTTTTTAATAACTGAAATCAAAACACTAAATTTCAAGAGGATAATTAAAAATTTAAAATTTCTTCAAAATACTAAATATATACAAAAACTTGTCAAATGCACGTGCTGAAAACAAAATGATTTTCACGTTGCAAAGAAAGTTTAGAAAATTAAGCTTTTTATTTGTTTATATGATTAAACTAAAATCCCTCTAATTACCCATTCATTCATTTACCACAATCAAATAAAGAAACAAACTTGTTCTGTTTTTATTTAATTTCTTGCTTTATTTGCTTCTAAAATCAGCAGCACTTGACGAGAGAGGTTTTCACAGCACATTATTACCACATCTTCCTGCAAACTGTTGTTTATATTCTGTACATGTCAACATAACATCATAACGTGTTCTTTCCCTAAAGATTTCTAGTTTGTAAATAACGTTTAATTATTTTATGTATATATAAATATATATATCTTTTAAATATATATGTGTGTCATGTTAGCCATATTGAGGCAGAAGAAAAAAGTATAGCTTTCATTTAACAACTTACTAAATTTTTCTTTTTATAAAAATTGCTCTTTGAGACTTTCTTCTCTTGTAAAAATGTTGGATTTTCCTATGCGGAAGTGAAACCAACTCCATTTAACAAGTGAGGCTCAATGAATCCTCTGGGGGCCACGAGGAATAATCAAAACACTGCCAGAGCCAGCAAGAAATACCAACTCAGTTAAGAACAAAGGAAATGGAAATCAATGGCAGGATATGCAGATTTTTTTGACAGCTCGACACGCAAATAATCTTTTGGGACTGTGCCGTGCCTTCTGTTGCCTTTGCCAGGTTAAAATAACAACCAAGCATGGAGAGAAAAAAAAAAACAAACAAAAAAACATATAAATAAAATGCAGTATGTGGCTAAGAAAGGGTGCAGCATTACACCTACTTAGTTTTGTGTGAAGGTGTTCCAAAACAATCAATAAGAAATGTACTGCTTCACAAGCAAGGCTGAACTGCCCAAGGCATGGTCCTATCTTTAAGTGCACACTACCAACCTCAGAAATTCATTTAAAGCTAAACACTGCATTATTTAAAAGCTGCACATTATGTTTTATGCACAGTTGTATTTGTCAGTTTGACGACACTTGAGTAGCTTGAGGAAAGTCTCCATCTTATGGGCATCTTTCTTGAAGCAGCTGAGTAAGGTGTAGTCTTTCATAATGGATTCCAGCTCCTCTGGTTGAACATCATTCTGTAACACACCTGGATCACTGTAAGCTGTGGTCATCATCCCCTCATCCAGCATCTGTATGGACAAAAAAATAAAACAAAACATAGCAATAGCAAACTATTTTCTTATTTTCAAAACCCTGCCCTAACCCTATCTCACAACACAGAAAAATTCTCCGACCTAACTCCTAACCATTCTAACCTAAGTTACTATATATATAGACCTACAGCCCTCCTGACTGTACATGATCTAACATACAGCATGATATATATACTGTTAAACATAACAAATAATATTTTCTTTCAACTTTCCTAAACATTAAACTAAAAACTGTTTCACTTGAAATGTAACATATTGAATGTGGTAACGATACCAGTATTGATGTCAGTATTGGTATCAGTTCTGAGTATCGGGGCATTTGTACGATTACTAGTAAAAATGCTGATATAGGGCCTGGTACCAATACCAGTACTGGTATCAGGACACCACTACTTACAACTTAATTGTACTGCCAAACAAACCTAACACTTTCAGCCCAGCTTTACTCTGGACCTAACCCACCAACCCAAACCAACCTAACCATACAATTGAACCCAACACAGTCTAACTCTTTCAAGCCCTTGCAACCAAAATGAACCCAAACTCAAAGTAATATTTACAAACAAATCCTACTACCCAGTTCAACCCTAATTTTAACTTGACCTCTACAATCTAAACTCACTTCCCAGCTCAACACAGCTCTTACAAACCAATCCAACCTTTACAGCCCAGTCTAATCCCAAAGCTAACCCAACACTACAACCCCAAAGACACATTTTATAATATGCTTCTTCTCATTCCTGGAATCAGCTTTGAAAAATATTTGAATCTGAAAGAGCTTGTTGTTGTTGTTGTTGTGTTTACTGAGGAAGTTTAAACCAATTTAGACATGTCTACAGTATACATAAATTTCATTTAAGTACCTTGACTAAAGGTCCTTATGAGGATTGTTGTGCTAATCCATTTAGCATAACAGCTGACCTTTGTGGTTTTTTGTGATAAGTAAGATTTTGTATTTTTGTGCTGTTTTGAGCTGCTGCCCATCTTACCAAGAACATTCTTGTGAAATAAATGTTAAATAACAATTCTTGAGTTTTTGTTGGTTTACAAATATCAATGATACTACTACTAATACTAATACCTTCTTGATGAGAACAACCACTCCTTGCTCCAGACTCATGATTTTCTCCGACACCCACTTCGTTTTGTTGATCAACACATCAGGAGCATGATCGTAGCGATCCAGCGCCATCTGCAGGTAGACCAATGGCTCTATCCAAGATTGGACCAGCATCAACACAGATTGGAGTAACCAATTGTCCTGCAGCGCATATGAGTGGTGTTAGATAAAGATTTCAACCAATTAACCTTTAAAGACTACAACACTTTCCAGAGAAATATTGAACATAACAATTCAGCATAAAAATCACACTGTAGGGCATTTGCTTTTATAAAATACTATAGGAGATAACACTGTTTACTTAGCATTTCCCAACTACAAAACATTGCCCAACAAAAGCAGAGTAAAATACCATGAGAAAACGTGTTGAGTCTCATTAGATTCTTCAAAGCAGTCTATAGTGTAAATGCCCTCTTTTCTAACAGTAAACTAAGTCTGCCAATGTTAGAATGGAAAGAGCAGATTACAATTACTAAAAGTGAGAGTGACCTTTCAAATATGTGTTTTCAAAGATCATGATTGTTGTTATGATATAACTTTTAAACAGTCCCATCAATGTTGTCAAAAATACATATCCTTCAAAAATGAAAACTGCAATACACTGTAGGCTTGGTTAGCTAAATTAGGACCATTGTCAAGAAAATAAAATTGTTTGTTACTCAGCTCAGCGTGGTTATTATCCTGCTGACTGAGTTGTTCTGCTGTGCTGGATTTAAACCCATTTTAATATAGTGAAAACATTGCAGTTAGTTATTGTAATTGTATCCAGACTGGTGTTTGCAAACTTCTAATAATTCACCACGAAACAAAGAAAAGCTGTAAAAGTTCAAGCAAGTTCACACTTACACACAAACATATAGAATACAGATCATGCATCAGGGGTGAGCATCTTTGGTCTGATGCATATAGTAATACACTGCCTATGATCTCATTCATTGAAGACACCAGGACTGGGTGATATGACTTAAAAAAGAATCAGGATATAAGCATTTCATATCAGTCAATATTAATAATTATTGATTAGTTTTTGGTTTTACCTATTTGAAATAAGGCCCAGGAGAAAAAAAAAAGACTGATTAACACTGACAAACTGGTGACATGACCAAAATTTCCCATTGAACTGTTGCACTCATTTTCTCCTTTCTGTCCTCGTTGTTCTTTTTTTCTTTTTTTTAAGCAGTTCTGAGGCAAACTGCTATTGCTGCTACTGCTCATGTTACTCAGCAGGTTTTTGCTAGCTAACCAAAGAGTGAGTGAGTTAGCTGATGCCAAGCTTGCTTATCTGGGCCATGAGGGGTTGAGCTACTAAAGCCTTACCTCAGCCTACATCTGCCAGAATGCACTGCAGTTATGCATCAGAGTTCAGAGAAATGATCAATATTCTATTTGATACATTTTCTATTGATATTGATCATATATCAATCACAAAACATATTGTTAATGTTTTCAATAATTAATGATGATGCTTCTATTGTGACATATTGTATTATTGAATTATTTCCCAGCCCTAAAATTATTTGCATAATTATCATCTCCTTCACCAGGATATACACATTTTTACAAGCAAACCAACAAACAGGCACATTTTCCTACAACCAAACCAATTATTAGGTTTATGGTGTTTCAAAGTGTATTATGAGTGATGAAGATTTTAAAGGTGCAAAATCATAGCAGCTGTTGTTGACAAATTAGGGTTCAACTTAAACAATTCAAGCAAACAAATCTGTAAAATCGGTGCTTACAGATATTTCTTCAATTTCACTTTTTGAGCTGGGGATGGGTAGTGATTTGGTGATGCACGCATAACCACCCTGGTTACTCTGGAGCCTCAAAGGAAAAGGAATGAACATCTCCTCCTACAAACAAGCAACAAAAATGAAAGAAAATAAAAAGATTACTTTACGCTTCTTTTCCTGTAGAATAGTCTATAGAAGGGTAGATAAACAACATAGCAGATCTCTTCTAATGAAAAGAGAACACTCCAGGAAAACAGTAACAAAAGCTTCACTCCTCCTTACCACCGGAGACACAACAGAAAAAAAATCTGTTCTCCAGCATGTGCTCGTCTGTACACCCCATGCCGCATATTCTCAGTAACAACCCGTGCATCATTTCATTTCAAAGGCCGTTCTTATTATCTAGTCCCAAACTGAAGAGGATTCAACAGGTTGCAAAACCTGTGCTTTCCCCAGCACAGTATATCATTATCACATTCATATTACCCCGCTGTGGGCTTGCTTCTTCAATAAAACATCTCAGGCTCAGAAGAGACTCAAAAGATTACTTTGAAGCCCACAAGTGAGGCGATGATCACGGCAGAATCAAAAGCAAATAAAACTGAGAATGTAACAGAAGGAGTTGGTTCTTCAGGTCCTGCGTAATGTTAAAATAGGCCAACAAAAAAGCCATTTTGCTCTCGTGTTCTTTTACTGTCGGGGAAGTGTAGGGCACAGTTTGAGGCTGTACCTCATGAGCAATGTCTTTTCAGCAATGAAATGTAACAAAACACGCCAGTTTGATCTCACAACAAAGATTGCTTCTTTTTTTCTAAAAATACAGACATTATACAGTGTTGGTTTTCAAAGTGTTAATTTCACATTTCATGAAAAAAAAAGACTTTGCAAATATTGAGTTCATGCTCCAGAGCCTCACAGATATATCTCCATCTGTTTTTATAGTTTAAACGGTTGTACCTGCTATGATTAATTTGAATGTGGTCACAAGTTTACAACTTATGTATTCTGTTATTTTTAAATTACTAAGCAGTTTATACTGTTAGTTATTGAGAGTAAATGAGAATGGTACAAAAATAAGAACTTGTTATTGTGTTTTGCTGTCATGGCACTTGATTGTGATCAGTAACAAAGATGCATTTGAAGATGGTTACTTTTTGGTGTGACAGTTTTAGCTTGAATCAATTACCAGCCTGACTATCCTAATTTAAGGAGATATGTCCCTTTTGTATATGATAATAAAATAAAAAATAAATAAAAATAAAAAAAACTGCATTTTATAAATTAACTCCATTATGAGCATGATTGTATTGGAAGTTTACTAAGAATTTTTTTTGCAACTTGTTATCTAAAGAAAATGAGAATTGTTGTCTTTATGAGAAAAATGTGGCATTATCGCAAAATGAATTTATAAAAAAAATTTTTGAGAATTTTTTCTCTTTGCTTTCTTATGCATAGAAAATTTTGACATTTACACATTCTATTATTTAGTATGTCCATACAGCAGTCTTTTGAAGTATGAGCTTATCAAATCTACTGGACAAATCAAATCCAGTGTTTAACAGTGCAAACGTAAACGTTTAGAAACAAATAGATTTACGGTGTTAGTGTTACTCACGAACAAAGTACACAGTTCTTCTGAGACACGATAGATGAGTTCAGCATGGTGGATGACTCGGTCCACAAGTTTTTCCCGGGAGACGGAGGGGCAGCGATTTAGGCTGCCTGAATCTTCTCTGCAGTTTAGTGGGGTGCTTAGGATAAGAAGGCAGGGCCAAAGAAACAAAGCCCACACAGCCCACTGCAAGACTGAAAATGCATAAATCGCAAAAATAATCAAGAATTTGTTCAAAACAAATACAGACAAAACACAACATTATAATCTATTGTAGCCTCCTGATTTTTTTAATCATTCTATTTTTTTTATGTCAGTTTTTAAGCAATTCTCCTTTTTTTGTAATACATTACCCGTCAAATGCATTCTGTCAGTTTTCTTCAGGTTTCCTTTCTGCTTCTTCACACTGACAACTTTATAAAGGCTGGGAAAGCCATGAATAAAGGGAAACATCTTGCGCAGGTTCTTGTAAAAAGATCCTGGTCATCCAGAACCAACATATTTCTTCTCTAATGCATATTACTAAGATGGTTTCTTGTGTGGCCCCTATATGTTTAGACATGTTACAAGTCTTCTTTTTGTTTTTAAAAAAGTATTTCATTTAAACCAGCTTGGCACATAAAACCAATGTTTACTAAACTTAAACCATATTCAGCCTCCTTGTATTGTGACAGTTATCCAGTGATGAGAACAGAGACTGACACTTTTGTAAAGCAAACACTTTAACAAATTCCTCTTTTTAGATAAGGTAGGCATGGAATGTCAGTTTAAAGATGCAAACACATCATTTTAAGGCAAGAAAAAAAATCTTTTGAACACCTATTCATTGTCTGTGAAAGGCTGTTTGCCTTAAAGCTGTGGTTTATCACATGTAATGACTGTGTTTAACTGTCACAGAAGGATAAAAATATATTGTACTTAGTCCTCCCTACTTCCAATAATGCCACAGACAGCTACAAGGAATGCTCCATTTAAAGGTTTTTCCTTTATTGCCTCAAGCGTTCACTGCACTACTTACTTCATTTGTTCTTTAAATTACCTCCATTATGAGCGTAATCATATTGGAAGATTACCGGGGATGAGTTTTGCGACTATGATTATAAATCAATTCATGCATTCTGGTTGCAAATTATTGAATTTTTTTATTTTTATTTTTCTACCTCGCACAGAGGGAAATACATTTCTTATTATTGTTCAGTTTCAAAGCTATGTAATCAATTAGAGGAAATAAGAAACTAAATTTAACCATTTCCCTCATTTTTCTTTCCTTCCCCATTAAGAGATAAACCTCACACATGCTTAGATGTTTATTTCTTCACCAAAACATGTTTAAACAGAAGCATAAACAGACAGGGGATCAAGAAGTAGCATTTGATGGGTGTTGTGTTACTGAACTCAGCGTCACAGAGCTGGTTGCTATTCAAGAAAGCCGGTGCCTCCTTTCACATGTGCCAACTTATTTCATATGAATCAGTGTTCTCTTCTCCTCACCTTCGTTTTACTCCTCCGCCTTTTCCATCTCCAGAGCTTTGCTCTCGATTGTCATATTTATGCTCCCGCACTTCAAAAAGAGATGAAAAAGAAATCTCTTTCATTAATCTTTCATTCAGCTACTAGTGATAATCCTGCTCAGATCCACAGAACATCTAACAGAACACTGCTGCTGAAACAAGAAGCATCTCAGTAAATTACAAAATCAAAATCATTCCTCAAATGAGTGCTTCCCAAAGTTGGGTCCGA
>JARVJO010000330.1:9902288-9917853 GCA_031762555.1 Cynodonichthys magdalenae
GGGAGGCGTCCAGGAGGCATCCTAACCAGATGCCCAAGCCACCTCAACTGGCTCCTCTCGACGTGGAGGAGCAGCGGTTTTTAAAAGTATATTTAAAATAAAAATGCATCTTTGAGTTTATTAAAAAATGTGTGAGCTTCACGTAGGGCCACATAGTTGAGCATAGTCCCAAGAGAGCCATTACTCATCAGTGCTGTGAAAGTGATGGCAGTGCTGCAACAATGCCCTGGTGGATTTGGTTAGGGATTGATTGAATCCATGAATGCCCTACTTTTAATGAAAAATTATGTAAAAAAAAAAAAACAAAAAACAATATAATCATGTGTTCACTATAACATTGATGTGTTTTATTGTAGCACCAGCAGATAATTTTAAATTCTTCAAGAGGCCATACTTCCTTGTAGTTCTTTAAAAGCAGGTTGTTCTCACAGCTTCTCTGTGATAATGGATTTTTCTTAGTGGTTCTTAATTATCTTCCTGATTTTTCATCTCTTTTCTTTTTTTTCCATCTTAGCACAAATTATTTGTCCACTTTTGATCTTCAATGGGTTGCCTAAATGGCTTCCTTTAAAGTAGCATGAATAGACTAATGGCGAGGCTGCTGTTAGAGGACCAGTAATTGTCTTTTATTGTAATATTACCTGCTTTTAGCTGTATTTGTAATCGTTCTTTGGCTAAGCTATGGTTCAGTTCTATAATGCATGTGGTTTTCCTTTGTCAGTTTGTAAGTGTTCTAGTGACAGATAACTAACCTGACCTCAAAAAAAGTTAAAAGAGTAAAGCTCAACATGTTCTGAACACTAGGAGTGTGAAACGAATGCTAAACTTGCAAAATCGGTTCGACACGAGTCTGTTTCCCTCCCGTCTTTTGACGCTCCTTCTGTAGTCTTTCCACATACTGTCTGCTCTGCTGCATGTGGCCCAGTCTAATAGAGTCTTTGATATCCCTGGAGCACCCTAAGTGAGGCTCATGACAGCGTGTGTTTGTCTCTCCTTCTTAAGCAAACTCTCGCAAAGACACACAAACAGACAAGCACACCCAGCGAAGCTCCTTAATCTTCACTTCAGCTCCCCCCGCCCACTGTTGATGCTTTTTAGAGTCAGAGCTCTGTAAAGTCTTTAGCCCCAGGTATTGCCTCAGGGTCTAAGTAACGTTGAGGGCAGGCAAGGGGCTGCAGAATCAAAGAAAGATTGTGGTGAATCTACGTCTATTAATGTGTGTTTGCCTGGAATGCTTGTCAGATGCTGTGCCTTCTCACTGTGCTCACCTGACTGCTCTTTAAATATTCAGCTATGCAGGTCTAAGTACTCACTTATCAGACACCCAAGCAACGTAAGGAGTGTACTCGGTTAGCTCAGTGGTCGTTTACCTGGTGGAAAGATTGTTGCATCCTGTTGTAAAAGAAGTACACAAAAACACCATCAAATCCTCAAGAGGACAGAAGGCTCAACTGAACACATTCCTTAAGTTTCAGGACATAACCTCATTCCCAGAGCTTTAAATGTTGCAATTTTGTCAAAGATGTTGCATCTCAGAGACAGAAATGTGTTCTCTTTTTTTTTTGCTTCAGTAGTTTTATGCAGGGGTTGTTTGCTCCAGAGAGAAACTGAGAGAGCCCAGAGTGACGGTGTGAAATGTATTGATTTCATGTATTGTGTTTGAAGTCTTTCCAATTCTACAACATTTATTAAAAGTCCAATTTTCTTTTGTTTGTTTAGATTTACTTACTGTATTTTTATTTCACTCTTGGCTAAGTATTAACATTAACTCAGTTTGGCTACAAAAAAGGTTGGATTTAGGCAGTGAAACTGTTTGACCAGAGGGATTTTTGGAACTGGGGCTGAAAAAGCTGACATCGGTTTAAACTTCTCTTTTACATCACTTTTACTCTGTAAAAATATTGCTAGAGTAAAATGTTTACACATACCAATTTAAATGTATTTTTTCCCCCTCAAACTGTTTCTATGTTGTTTTGTTGGTGACATCTTTAGTGAAGATTGGGTTGTTTTGTTGTAAGGAAGTATGTGGCTGTGATTAGCATTTAGTACTAATTTAGCTCACAAGCAAGAACTGTATAAAGAAAATAACACTGGTTTAACATTAAAAGCATAAAAGACAAAACAATATTATTTCAAGTTCTCTTTAATTTGTAATTACTTAGAGTTTTAAAGTGTATTATCACAAAAAACAGTGATAACAAACATTTTATTCAGTTTCACTGCAGTAAAAAAAGATTTTCTGATGCTTTACTCACATCCTATCACTATAGAGACTCACATGTTTCAAAGCCTGGGATGGAAAAATGGATTCTCTTTTTTATATTTATTTGTATTTAAATCCCTGTCATATTCAGCCTTGAACACAATTTCCAATAAAAAAAATAGAATTAGAATTTATTGAACTGGATTTGAAGGTGCATGCGGTGACAAGCTACTACAGGTGAGATGGGAGAGATTGTTTGACACAAACTGAAACTTAGAACGTTTTCAGAGTGGTCGTGTGTGTACTGACGGTCTCTCTCGTTTCTCTCCTTCTTGTTTGTGAGAATGTCTTGCTCCTGGTCGATTCAAACATGTCCCATATTCCTTCTATTTTTTGATGATGGCCTTAACATGACTCCTGGGAAAATAGAAATTATTTTGTATCCATCCCATGACTTGTACTTTTCAATAGTTTTTTTCCCTGAGTTGAATTAGGACAGTCACTTTAAAAGGGGGCAAACATTAATGTAATCACTTATTTTACAGTATTTAGGTTTTATTTAACGGCATTTTTGTAGAAATGTAATTTCATTGTGACACTAGAAAAACGCCTTATCACTTATTCACAATATCAATAAATACGTAAAAAATACAAGGGGATTGTCGTGATTTGTGTGTTTTTGCTTTTATTTTCTAGCATTTCTCTGTTCCCCTGTGTTTCTCTGCCCTGCTGTCTTGCTTCCAGCCCCGCCCCTGCTCACCTGTCTCCTCCAGGTGTCCCTCGTTTGTCCTCATTAGTTTGGCTTTATATTCTGTGTCTTGTGTTCAGTCTGTGTCCGATCATTGTGTTGTTCTTGTGCTGCGGTCCTGTTGCCTGTTTGTTCTTCAGAGATCCTGTAAGTTCTGAGCTGCCTAGACAGCATTTTTTGTTTATCATTAAAGCTTTTGTTTGCACTTTGGATTTTTGCCTGTGCCCTGGGTCATTTGCCTGCTGAAACCTCACAGGGATGAGAACTATAAACTAGTTTTTCAAACATTGACATGCATAAGCATAGCAGATAAGTCCTCTGAAATATTCATATTTAGCTTTAACTGATTTAAGTTTTGATTGTGAGAACATTTGTCTGGATGTTTTTTTTTTTTTTTTTTTTACCTCCATGTTTACTCCCCAGTGTCTCTGTTCAGGTTTGCATCACTGCCCGTGGCACTGCAAACTGTCTAATACAGTAGTTGTTTGTGCTTTCTACAGTGCTGTAGACCACTGTTTCCATTTCTTGTTTATCTTATTCCCGTGTAAGTTAGACATGGTGGGCTACTGAGAGATTGCATCTTGTAGGTGTCTGTCAGAAAAGGTGCTGATAGACAGCTCGATGCATGTAGAGCACGTCTGATGTCCTCTGTGCTGAAATATCGAATCACATCCCTCAACCTGTTCTTTTTTTTTTTTTTTTAAGAAAAAAAAATGTTTGTTTTTCAGTATGGTCTGCTTGACTCGCGATGAGCTACAACTTGTTTTTAAAGATGGGATGCAGTGAGATGAGATGGCAGGACAGGAGAGCGTAAAGCAATAGATTGGAGAGGATACATTGACATTTAGATGTTTTCACAAATGACAAATCATTTTTTCATTGAAAAATGACAAAATGTCATGGTTTCAGTTTTTTTTTTAAGCTCTGAATTTAGTGTCAATTTTTTGTTTTTACAAAAAGTTTTGGCTGTTGGATTGGAAAAAAAATAAAAAAATAAATAAAAAAAACATTTCAGCACTGTCTTGAGCTGTCAGATTTTGGACAAATCCCCTTCTCAAACTTTACCCCTTCTCCCACCACCAAAAAAAGAATGTACCCTCCTTTCCATTATTCTGTTTTCTGAGTTTATAATTACAAATGTACAAGTTTTTGTCTTTTACCTATTAAACTAAGACAAATGAATGATAGAAATATACATATTTTACTTGAATATCATGTTGAGTTTTATAAGATATAATTTAAAAGACAAAATATTGATTAATACTAATCATGCACCTGTCCTAATTGTTTATATAATTAAAAAGCCTTGAGCCAAGTTACACTTCTTTATTGGGGTTCATGATAGCCTTTCATAAAGTGAACAGACTTACGCAGAGACAGCCATGTGTGGACAGGCACACAGACAGCATGGCACATGCCAACATTGATGTCATCAAGGCTTTTTTTTTCTCCCCCTTATCAACAGCCTGTCCTTCCTCCTGCTATGTCTCACCCAGCATCAACAAGTTATCTCTGTGGACTCATGGGCAGGTCATAATGAATAGCTGGAGCGGCACCACTAGCTTTTGAAAGCCTTATTATTTTGGTGAGCAAGAGGCATACCTCACTGACAAAGCAGCAACGAAGACAAAAGAGATCCTGCCTCTAAACAAAATGGGCAAAGGAGGGGAAGCAGTTCAGTGTAGAAAAGTGTGGGAGGATGCAGAAAGTCGGGGGGAAAAACAAGATGTTGATGTAGACTATTTATGAAGGACGTTATTTGTGCATTGTTATAAGGGGGTCTGTGTGTGTGTGAGCTCGATGTATGTGTGACATGAGTCCAGCAGCTTTTCTTGAACCCTTAAAAAATGAATCTGATGGACCGGAACTAAAATATAATGAAAATGAATGAATGAATAAATAAATAGGAATTTGCATTACTACGGAAATGTGGTGTGAATGCTTAATGCTGATTTTTTTATTTTTATTTATTTTTTGAATAGCTAAAAAAGCTGGAACCTAAAAATAGGTTTAAAAGTACCTGTTGGCTGAATTAAGCAGTGAAAAGCTGAAATTATCACAAAAAGGTGAATTTAGCTGAAAAAACTGCTCAAATAAGCAAAAAGCAGCCAAAATAATCATAAAAAGCTTAAAATAGGAGAAAAAGCTGGAAGAAGCACAAAAATTGAAATTAGCAGAAAAATTGCTGAAAAAAAAACAGAATGAGAACTTAAAAGAAAGCAGAAAAAATTTTAAATCAGCAAAATAGAAGCAGAAGGAAACTGAAATTGGTTCAATAATGTTTGAAGATGCAGTACCAGAGCATAAGGTAAAAAGTACAGCAAATAATTAACCTTTTGAAGGATTTTAATGATATTTAGAGAAAATAATAAGAAAAATAATGTCAGAAAAAGCTAAATAATCCCAAAAAGTATAAATGATTGCTTGAAAAGCATTAGGAAAATAACACTAAGACACAAGATGTTGTAAAGAGTCTAACGCTCATATAGAGATGGCAAATGCAGATCTCATCAGGTTCTTTAATGTTCAGCGCACAATCTATCCATCTGTTACACGCTTCTTCCTATTAGGGTCACAGAGGTCTCTGGTGCCCATATCTAACAGTCACTGTGTGAGGGATGGGGTACACCCTGGACATGTTGCAAGTCACAACCAGTCGCACTCTAACTCACACCTAGGGCCAATTAAGAGTTACCAATTAGCCTATAACGTTTATGGCCTGTAGGAGAAAAATCAGAGTGCCCAGAGAAAACGCACACATGCACGGAAAAAACATGTAAACTCCTCCCAGAAAGGTCCCCAGCCGGGGGGATCTGGCAACCTTTCTGCTAAAGCATCAGCTCTATCAACCTGTGATACCTGATACTGTGCTACCAACACACATTACAACTATCCACCAGAAGCTCTCTACTATAGAATGACTAGAAGAAGTCATATGTGTGTAAGTAGCCATGTATACTTATTGTTTAAAAATTTGACCACAGTAACACTCCACATGCAGGTAATTCCTGACAAGGCCTCCCAGCCTCATGCAAATCCACTATGTGTCATCTATTAACCTACTTACAGTGCTAATAATGCTATCTGGTGTGTTTATAAGTCATTGTTTGTTTGTGTTGGCCTTCATTTAATAATTTGACTGACTCTCCAGCAACTGCCTGATAACAGCATTGCTCCTCTTGTGACACTACAAATTACAACCTCTGGTGCCAACTCTTTATAAATCAAATCATTAGTCTGCATGTTCACTAAATAATGTCCAGATTTGACTTTTTCTTCTGGGTGATTCTATCTTATTTTATTTATTTATTTGTTTATTTATTTGTCAGTGCATGTGAATATAGATATTTATTGTTTGTACCTTGATCCAAGACATGGCTTAAAAGAAAGTTTAGATCATCATGGCAGTGAAAAGCTTTGTCCGAGTCTGAATATCACTGTCAAAATACATCTTTTCATTTTTTTTTTCCTCCATACCCAGCCCCCTTCTTTCTCTGAAAATCTAGGACGGTCTTTTTCATCATGACTGTGTTCTCTGGTCTCTGTGGTATGCTGGGGTTTAATACCAAAATGAAACTTCATAGTTAAGGAGTCTCTTTCTTTTTACCAGTGACTGTGGAGGCAGACACCATCCATTGGTTATGTGTTTATTTATTTGAATACTGTAATATTTAAAAAGAAATGGGGCTTAAAGTGGAACGAAAGATTTGTCTTTCGCAATGACATAATGCATATTTGTGTAACTGCAAAGATCAAGACAATTATGCACAACACAGAAAGAGAAACAGCTGCTAAAACCCTTTTATGTTCGAGGATTCACGTAAGTGAGAAATGGCATTTTGTTGTTGCATTATCCAGAGAAACCAAGATGATGTTTGGCATTATGGCTTAACAAGTTGTAGCAACATTATGTTTCCTTTAAAAAAAAAAAATAAAAAATTATTAAGAATGTGTAAAATCTAATTCAAGAACAAACATGATATCATTCAGACAAAGTACTTCTGCCCTGATGGTACAGCCTGGAGAAATATTACACACATCGAGCT
Organism: Cynodonichthys magdalenae; assembly: GCA_031762555.1. Taxonomy (NCBI): domain Eukaryota; kingdom Metazoa; phylum Chordata; class Actinopteri; order Cyprinodontiformes; family Rivulidae; genus Cynodonichthys; species Cynodonichthys magdalenae. The sequence continues at coordinate 9,909,286 of JARVJO010000330.1, forward strand.
ACGAGGAAATGATACTGACTTCTGCCATTATTTCCTTTGCTCATTGCCTTTTCTTACAATCATTTTTTCTAATGACAATTTCATACCAAACCATGTGGCTTATGAGCCATTGTGCTATTTCTCTAATGCACGGGGAAATAAAACATAGTGATGGAAAGAAGATCCTCTTTCCTTTTTCATAGTTGCTGCATGCTCCCTGCGGTTTCTGATGGAGATCTCCAGAGGAAAGGCAGCATTAGCTTCTAAGCCATATTCTGAACAAACAACGGGAGCATAGGTGCACACTTGTTTCCCATTAATAAAGGAGAATGTTTAATATGCTGTTTAAACCCCGCCGACAACTAAGTGTTTTTTCAGGGGCTGCCACTAGGTGGTGCTAAAATGCTTTCCTCCCTGAACCATTGAACCCCCACGGGCTTCCTTAACGGTGGCAGAATGTTGTTGTTGAAAGACTTCAGCAGCCACAAAGCAGGAGTTACAGTCTTAAGTTTAATTGTGTTTTGAAGAGGGAGGAAAAGAAACACAGCTGTAATGACATTGGGAATACAATAAAGCTATAATAGGCTCCAGAAATTTTAAGTTAACAAAGAGCAGCAGAGCACTTAGCAGCCCACTGTTTGGTACCAGCAGTGATGTGAGGATAAGAAGTGATGGTGGGGATGGGGGGTGGGAGTCCTTTCTGTTCTGTTAGCCCATTTTCAGATTTGGTCCTGTGATCTATTATTCATTCTTTCATTTGAAGTGCTTGGCATAAACCCACAGCATCATTAAATAAAAGAGGCTAATTGATCAGTTCTTCCGTAGCACACTTTTGTGCTTGCTTTCTGTAGGAAAGATAATGAACCGCTGCTTTTTCCATGACCCTTAGCTGTTACTTTTTTTTTTTCATACTGAGACCATTTCATGAACAGGAGGGAATGAGAGCAACTAAATAGACATTTTGCTCAGGGAAATCCTACAGAGCTGCCAAATGTGGGTTTTTAGTATTTGGAAGGTTAAACTTTTATCTTAACACTGCAAAGTTTAAAAAAAAAAACAGGAAACTTAAAATTGGAGACATTTTTTAGCACTAAGTACATAAAAAGACATCTTGCTGGCTTGAAGTTTTATTAAAAAAAATAAAGAGCAGAGGAAAGGATAGACAAATCTGTTTCTGGAAAAGTAAACAGACAAGTTGGTTTCCTCCAGCAAATCTCACCTAAGGTCCGTGGATCAGCATTATTTGTTCATCTTTTGTTTCTCGGCTGTACCACTATTGTTGTAAGCTGGTGGGAAGTGATTACCTGAGATCTTCCTCTGTGGTCCAGCACATAACGGTCTATATTGCTAGTAGAAAATTAATTAGCTAATAGGACAAGGTTACAGACACATAATGAAAGTTATTGGCTATGTCACTTCATTTCCTTGGCCTCCCTATTATTTTACATCAGCTTAGTCAGCCATGAAATGGGGGTCTCGCATGATGCAAGTGTGCAGCCACACCTTTCAGCAACAACACCTCCCATCCCTGTTCTCCCACTGGGTTTCCACACGGATGATCAAGGCACTTAGACTAATGTGGATGGTGCAGGGAGATGAGGAGGGTTGGATGCACCGGCCTATCATATTACATTGTTTTAGTACATTTGGGGATCGGTTTAATGGAAAAACTCTTTTTATAACTGGCTCCAGCCTGTGTTCATTTACCCAACGTAGATTCATCTGGAAACTGAAAGAGTAGTCGGCCTTAACTGTACTGTTCCCAAAAGACATCACTGTACAGTGGTGCTAACATTTGCAATGGCAAAGTGCTTTCTATTTATTTATTTTTTGTAAGTAAAATGTTATGCAGTGAACTAAACTAAAATATTCATCCATTATATTTTACCTGCTTCTTCACAGATGTCCATGTCCAGCAGTCGCAGTGCGAGGTACACCCCGTACAGTGAGACAAACAACCAGTAGTTTTAAAACCATAACTTTTACACTTTTACTTGAGTAAAAAGCTTGAGCTAATACTTCTACTTCCAAATAAGTCTATTTAAACCCTAGTATCTATATTTTTACTTAATGAAAATTAATACTTTTGACACCTCTGCTTAGGTCCCCATAAATAGCAGTTGGTGCGCCCAAAAATTTACCCTTATAGGAAAGACCCACCCATATTCTTGTACTTGCATCTAAGTGAGGACTTTGTATTGACTTCTTTTCATTTTTCTAACTGCATTTATGCCTAACCCAGTCATTTTCCATTACTATTCTATTCCTAACCCTAACCAAAACTTAAGTCACACCATATTTCTAAAACTAACTAGTAAAATGTAGTAGAATTGCAAAAAAAAAAAGATAGAGGACCGGGAAAATGTCCTCACTTCCCCAAAATGACCTCACTTTATTGGTTAAAAACATATCATGGTCCTCACTCTGTAGTAGAAACAAGTACACACACATACACACAAAGGACAGTATTGTAATATTTAGGGCATTCAGGGACACTCATTCCTGCACTATAATATTTAAAAAGGATTTCTTGCTGGTCACTGAAATATTAAAAGAGTGGTTGTACAAATAATGAATTTGCATATAAATAATATTTTGTGAACCAGTGAAGACACTGTGTTTGCTGTCATCTCACTACAACCTTTTTTGTTTGTTTGTTTGTTTAATGTCATTCTATTTTACCTGAGCATTGTGTTGATGCTCAAAGGGGCACTGTCTGATAGTCTTTTAATTCCCAAGCACTTACACTTGTTTATTTATATTTTTTGAAATTCAATTACTGAGGAGACATGTTACAATTTGCAAAAGTGTCATTGGATTTAATGTTGTCAACTAAATTGGGAAACCTATTTTCACCTTTTGTTCTCATTGTACTTGATTTCTTATTTCTTTGGCTTATTGGGCAACACGGCTCTTGTTCTTCAGTAAATGCAATTAGTTGTGCCTTTTTCATATATATCAAAAGAACAATACACAGGACTTGTTGATTGAATATGTTCAGATGGATGCTGACAGGTTTAAAATAGGACTCTACTGGAGCTAGATTTTTTTTGCCTTTGGCAGTCAGAGGTATTGTGAATGAAGAAGTGGCTTGAAGTGCATCACTCACTGTTCTGCCGTTTATATATAATCTGTTGTTTTAACGCTGCATCAGCTTGTTTTATGGGGCTGCACTCAATCAGAGGAGCCCGCAGCAGAAACACGACTCTTTTGTTTAGTCTATCCTCAAACACCAGCTTATTAACAACACTGAATCCTTCTGTTTTTTTTTAATGTTTTGTTGCCTGTTTGTTTCTGAAAGAGAAAACAATGCCAGCACAGAATAATGAGGATTTGTTTGTTCTGTTGAACCAACAAACATTTTTTTATGCTGGTTTTTGCATCAACTTAGCTTAATTTTATGTTGCATTTCCTACATTGTAGTGGTTTAAAACTGAGAACTGAAGTTGCCAGCATGTACAGCTGTTTGCACGCGTGTTGTTTTGATCTGAGCACACAGCCACTTCAATACAGATAATACAACCTATACATAAAAGTAGGTACTCCATCTTTGATGATACTGCAGTGTCAGAATAAAATTAAAGAGTATTTATTTCTATGCTTATTTATTTCCCCATAATGGTCTTGAAAAGACAAATAACACTTTTTTAAAAGAGAGAGAGACAGCACTTCTGAAGCAAATCATAATGAAAGGACATGAAAACAGTCTGCTGTGAAGTATTTGTGTTATTCACTTACATGGATTCCTACACAAACTCATTAAGGCACTTTGTGTGTCTGCAGTTTTCTTTGAACCATTGATGTGAGAAGTGTTTGAAATCATGAGAAACTTATAGAAACCTTTTGAACTTTGAAACAAGTAACGAAGAAAAGAATCTGAAAAAAATACGGTAAAACATGTAGAGATTTAAAAACAAAAGAAAGCTCATATAAAATATTGAGATGCCGGTTATAAAATTGTTGTTTGTGCAAAATCATTAAAGTTTCAGAACTTTTACATTTCTTACTTGTTTTCCATTTGTTATTTTTATTTATTTCTTTCAAAATGTGACCAATCCATCACTCAGGCATCTCCAGACATCAAGATGGCTCTTCAAATCAATGGCTCATTGACTTCGCCAGCAGCAGACATGGACACGCGTCTGTCTTCCCTGACAGTTACAAAGAAGAACCAGGAATAAAAATTGGGCTCCGCTGTCTGACTGAGAGGCCAGGAGAATAGATCATTGACAATCATGACACAGATCCATCTCGGATTCTTGAAAGCCCCTTTTCTCTTGTTACCCATGGTTCCTCACAAGTCCCCCTTGCTTAGGACCCGTCAATATACACATGCTTGGAATAGGCATTTTGTTTGGCTGTCTCTACAGGAGATGGAACTTAGGTACTTCAGAGGACATTTTGACAACGGGAGGAAGATTGAAGCAAATGCTTGTCAGTGGCTTTGCTGTTTATTGATTGCAAAAGCGGTGAGAGCTTAATTGATTCACACTTTGAGATCAACACGATAATCTCTGCAGCCTTAGGATGACAGTGGACTGTGCAGGTAGGAAACAGACAGCTGAGAAGGACATGGAAATCTTGATTACAACGAAAAAAAAAAAAAAGATTGGTTCCTTGTTTGCTTCAGGTTAGATTGCTGGCCATTTGTTAGAACCATAAATGCTGCATCAGGCCCAAGGCAAAGAAAAAAAAAAGCATTTGGTAATTGAAAGAAAAAGGTCAGGTTTTTACAGAAATGGTGTGAGAACATTGTCAAAGTTTCAGGTGGAAGGAGAGAGAGAGAGAAATTGCAATTTTAAGCCCTGCCACACTATTATATATTTTAGACAACTTGTAATAATTTTGTCCAACAGTGAAGATGTCTTCATTGTAAATATTGAAGCCTGGGATCAATAAAGCATTTTGAATTTGAATTATACATAAAAAAAGTTTTATAAGTTGGTATAATATGTTAAAATTGTGCCTATTACCTGTTGTTTTTCTATTAAGAGTTACTAGAATTCCAAATTTCACACTTTTTTCAATATTGAATGTTTATTCTTGGTTATGTTGTAATGCTTGCTTTGCCTTGGCACAAGGCTGAATAGTAGATAGGTCAGAAGACGCATGACCCTAATGCAAAACTGTTGGATACGACTCCTTAAATCTTAAGGTGAACAATGTGCAGAATTAGTATGATTCACGTAGGTTACCAGAGGATTTGAAATAAAAATAAATAAGAGAATTACTAGAGTGTCCTACTTTGGCATGTTTTACCACAGGGTTTTAGTCAAGTAGCCAAAAAGTTCCAACCAAAAACAACAAGGAAGTACAAATACGTTTTATTATGAAATGCACTGGAAACCAGGAGCAGCTGAATCTGCAGGGAAGTAAAGGCAGCGGAAGTTAGAGAGTCCATAAATAAGCAGAATGTTGAGTGTTTGGTCAGAAGGATACGCTGACTTGAATTCAAAGGAATGCAGGAGGGAGGTGATCACAGAAGGATCTTTCTCAGAGGAGGTCTTACTAGGAGACAGAGGACCACATGGGGGGCTCTGCAGAGGAGCTTTCAACCAGGAACACACACAGGATTATATGGAGGAGTTTAAGTAAGTTCTGAACAGAAGTTATTTATTTTTAGCTCACATAGGGTTATTATTTCATTTTTTTTTTTTTTATGAGTGGGTGAAACGCGAGAACAATCAATGTTTGATGTTAAACAATCCAACAGAGAATTGTGGTTCAGCTCAACCTTTAAATACCCTGGTAGTCATCAGGAGTCATTGAAGACAGCTGAGCCAGGAGCTGTCAGAAGTGGCAGCCCGCCCAGTGGAGAAGACTGCCCTCTTAAACTCATCCTGGAATTGAAGTGGTAAGTGGAGAACAGATCAAAATAGCAATCCTGACAAGGAGAGGACATAAGTAAATGACAAGTTTCCTGATTGCTAACAGGATGAAGGTGCTTTGTGAGTGGATGGGAATAAGGAGTATGGACAAGAACCATCAGCATTGATAAAATAACTTACAAAAATAAACATACAAACAAAAAAACATAAAAAATAAACAAAATACCAAACTTCATAAAAATACAAAGAAAACCAAACAAGCTAAATAGGAAAATGTATGAAACAAACTGTCTAGATTACATTTCACTATAACTGATGTCTCACATTCTAAAGTCAAAACTGGTCTGTCACTAAAAGTGAATGCAAATAATAAATGCACTGATGCAAAAACAAAATGTACACTGAGTTCTTGATTCACAACAGGATTATAGAGCTTTTGTGCCCAATGGGAGGAAACCCTAAACTACAAATCTACATCATTCACCAAGATTTAAAAAAAAGTGTAACTTAAGCAAAGTTAAATTCCAAAGTGAATGATTAATGCAATATTCTGATTCTGTGCCACTAATAACATCACATTTATCTGCTCTAATAGCATTTGGCCCATCATATTGCTAATATTGTCTCAGGAGAAACAAGACAAGGAGCAACATCTTGCATTGCTGCCTAAATTAGTGGAATGTAAGGAACGTGTGAAAAGCAGTCTTTTCTATTGATGTGTCTCTGACATTTTTAAAATGGTCTGTGTAATTTATAAATAAAAAAATCAGACTATCTTTGTTTTACATTAATAATAATTTTTTTGTCATTACATAATAACATATTGTGTTACCTATTGGAGCTCAATAAAAACAAAAATAAAAATAAAATGATTAAAAAAATCCTAATAATAAAATTCATGTTTATCGATTCATTTTTATATATATATATATATATATATATATATATATATATTAACCTGAAAAGACTCACACAGAGAAAAATAGCAGTTAAAAAGCCCGGCAGAACTGGGAGCAGCGAACTGCTGTGTGCTAACACTCAACTTAGGTTTAGGATTAACGTCTTCCCCCCCGGGGCCCGGACACTGGTGGTGGAGTGGAGGCCTGAGGGTGTAGTTAGACGGGACAGCTTGAGATCAAGGTGGAGGTGGGTCGAACTTGCCTGGAGAGCAGACAGGTCCTTGGATGCTGGGTATTTTATAACCTGGACCTCGGCGAGATGATTGGTACAGTGAGGTGATGTTCTGATACTGATGGACTGCAGCTACTATTGTTTTTTTTTTACTTTACTCTCCAACATTTCAGTGCTTGTCATGTTTACATAGGGCATTTAAGACCACAGCAATCACTGTTACAGCAATCACACTTGTTAAACTTGATGAGCATCTTTGTGACGATAGTGCCACTTCCATATGTCTCTAAATCCAACAACAAAACTGACAAGTTAAATGAAACATCAAATCTTAAATGACATCTTAAAGTTTTGCTGTTGTAGATTTTTATTTCTAACTGGCATATCAACTGGACAAAATGCATTCATTTTTTATCTATTTATTTTTTTTTTTGTTTGCCTTCGCTTTTAGTTATCTTTTCGTTTTGGTACTCACTGTTTGTTAAAGCAAAAGAGTAGCTTAGAAAAAATAAATAAATATATATATATGTGTAAATATATATATATATATATATATATATATATATGGAACTAAAATGCTGATTTGCAGTAAATTGTATTTTATTTATAAGCATAAGAATGACTACCAAGACTGACTAAATCAGGAATAAATCAAAAAATTGAACTAAGTTTTAAAATATCAAATAAATCCTCTGATCAATATTCAGTCTTTCCATTTTAGCCCGTTCAGTTTTCTTTTTATGCAGCTCCAAAAGAGCAAAGGATCAGTTGATCTTCCATCATAATGACAATCAGTAGTGAAGCATTGAAGCTGCAAAGAGTTGGAAGTTGCTGGGATTGCTGCTGCACCTGCAAGATTTTCTTTTCCTTTCTGTTTAAATAGGTAGCTGCATGCCTAAGAGTTTGTCAAAAAATAAAACTGCTTTTTCAAAGACATTCTGGGGATTAAACTGGAAAAGGCAAGATAAAAAACAAGGCTGCATGGGACCACAACCATTCCTCTGTGTTCTGCAGATGAAGAAAGAACGCAGGGAAGGATGTGGTAAAGATGAAGAAAGTGCAGCAGGGGGAGAAGGCCGGCTGGGAGGCTGCGGGGATTTGTTCCTCTGTGTTTGTGTATGAATGCACTGCTTTGTGTGTAAGTCTGGTCATTAAAGTCATACGATTTTCTAACTAAAAGCAGCCCACTGCCTCAAGGCCAAATGTGCAAAGTTCAGGATAACTTTATGTTTTGGTACTTTTGAGATAAAACGGGGAAAAAAAAGTTGATGCCATGCTTAAATCATTATTTCATACAAAAAATAAAGAACAGATCTTGGTTACCATTACCTATATTCAATTTATATTATCAAACCTTGACGCTACTTTCACATATACCAAATAAACGCTACATTCCACTACAAATCATTTGTTGACCTTCCCTGAAACTTAACTGTAAAGAGGCAAACTTTAGAAAACAGAATTTTCAAAGCAACATTTCAACATTTCATATACACACAAATCTTGCCAGCAGCAATGCACAGTTCCTAATCAATATATATATATATATATATACCAACCAGACATTGTGGTGGTGGATAAACAACAGAGAAAAGCCATTGTGGTGGATGTAGCAGTACCAAGTGACTGC
>JARVJO010000330.1:9933850-9953032 GCA_031762555.1 Cynodonichthys magdalenae
GCCTCAGTGACCTTCAGCCAACCAAAACAAAACATCCTAGTCTGTCCAGACTGGATCTGAACAGAGACTCTGCAAAAACTCCCCCAAAACTGAAGTGGCAGCAAGCTTACAGAACTCAGTAATTAAACAACAAGTTACAGAAAGTCAACACTGATAATGATAAATAAAGTAGAAAATGTATTGTCCTGAAATATGTATCATGATTGCTGGATCAGAGTAATCATCCTTTCTTGACTGAAAAAAAAATGTTCTGGAAAAGAGCATTTAAACCATAAGGAACATGAATGTCCTAACAGTTTCCATGAGCTCTGCAATTGATTTTAACAATTTTACAACTGATTTTGTCTTTTTCTTTAAGGAATCTGCGGTGCCATTTTTCTTCCCCAGCACACTCAGACACTGAAGCAGAGAGAGTGTGTCTGGGTCTCTCAGGATTGAGAGGCACCCCCAGATGAAGAAATCTGCCTGGCAGTGAAGAGCAACCGACCAAAACCGAGTAATCTGAAACAGAAGTTGAATGTGCTGCAGCACCCTGACACCCCCCCCCCCTTTCTTGTTTTCATCTTCATTACACACTAAACACACAAACACAGTGCACATAAATCATGAATCATATCCTCACTGATGCTGCCAGTTTGTTTATTGCGCCCGTCAAAATGGCATCAAGCCCTTTTGTGTCTTTACAGAAATGTCTTTAAGAGAAAATCTCGGAGTGTGGTAGGTAGTGTGTGAGACTTTTTATGAGGGTCTCTGTTTTCTCAGATAATATTTGAGTAGCTCGCATGTACAGAAGATGCACTCAGCTTTTCAACCTAGAGGCAATTATTTGATGCTCTATAATTGGCAATAGAGAAAAGGGGGAAATGAATTGAAATCAATATTCACCTCAGAGTTTCTCAGAGTGTTTCAAAGCAAGTTTGATTTGTGGTGAAATGCTTTACTTTTACTCACAGAAAATGCGTACAAGGCTTGATTAAAATAGGTTTTTCTTTTACTTTGTTTATAATGAAGCTCTAAACAGATGCTAAGATCAGGTAAGACACAAATCAGCTTGTAAGTTAATACATAGCTTTTCTACTAAACTGTATATTTGTGTGCTTATGCAATGAAAAGTGTTCATTTGAGCATTTCTACTTAGCTCCAGGGTGAGTGCAGTAAAGTAAAAATGCGGCTCCAACCAGAAAATAAATAAGGTAATAAACTTTTGTTAGCAATAATAAAAAAGAAAGAATGAAAAACCTAAAGCCTCGCCAGTTTCCGGTCTTTTCAAACATTTCAAATCTGTCTCTAAAAAAAGGAGATACAAGATTGTAAATGCTTGAAATAATTCTGTAACAGACAATCAAATTTACATGAAACAAAAAGTGTGAAATTGTAGCTGTACCATGCATACGACTGAAGTTATGGAAGGCGTGGATCTGGCACACAATGTGGAAAATCTAATTGAACAAAGCAGTAAAATTCTGGAAAAATGACAAAAGAAAAGTAGACCCTATTTGCTTGCAGAAAATCAAGGTTTTCTAAAAATGGAACCCTAAATAGAGGTAAGCTGAAATCACAAGAAAAATGTGCAAGAACAGAGAATACCAATAAAATTAAAAGAAAGTGTACAAGTGAGCAAATGCTTTCAGTTTCAACTAGATTCTTTGTGGTTCTAGGTGTTCAAATCCTATAGCAGTGAATTCTGAGCTAAATGTTGACGATGTTTCACACTGAGGATTCAGATAAATTATCTTTCAAAATAAAAAGCCTAGTGTTCCTTTGTTGCCCACTGCATTTCATGCAAGGTGTTTTGGACTAAAGGCCGCAGCAACTTAATGCATTAGCCAAGCAGTCGACTTCTGGTTACGTGGTGGAGGGAGGTTTGTTTTCTCACACACATATCATCGTTACTGAGACACACGGTGCAGAACGCTCCAGAAACCCCTTCCCTCTGCTGTACATGTCACAGCTTCCTCCTGCTGGAGTTTCCACTCCGATATCCGCTGTTTGGCCACAAATCTGTAGCAGATAAAGTCCACTTTTTTGGTAGACAGATTCCTTCACGCACAATGTCTGTTCTATCTCTATCCAGGAGTTTTTGGCCATTTGACTACCTTTATAAGTAGTCATGTTGTTCTGATGCAAAACAACTGGCTTTTATGGAAGCGGAGTTGTTGAAGCAAAATAGTCACCATTGTTGTATGAGTGCTTTTTTACATAAACAAACATGCCCATGAACTTCTGATCAATCACACAATACTGGGCACATTTGCCTATGAGAAATGTTTGGACAATTTTTGTAACGGAACTGCATTAATGAGAGCATTTTTCATGGCTTTGGTTGGAGTATGCTTTTAGATTGTCTTATGCTGAAAAATGAGCAAAAACTTCCGATTCTACTTCTGGTCATCTTACGCATCAGTCTTTTCCCACCAAATTTTAGATTATCTTTAAAATTGACCATGTTACAGCCTGCTAGTATTGTTTTAAGGTTATTTAGGTGTGGTGGCTCTTTTGAATGGGGTTGACTGGATTTTCATTCAAATACATCCAGTGATTCTTGAAATGGTTTGGTAATATACCACACACACACACACACAAATATTATCATCTGCCTTTGCCTTTTGGTGGTTACAGAAGTTTCTTGTTGCAAATCTTCCAAGAAGACACAAGCAAGTACAGTTAAATGAGCACAAACTAACGAAGATGACTGTTAAACTTTGCAATAAGTGAGAAAGTCGCATCATCGCTGGGGTATTTATAGAAATCATTGGAACATATAGAAGTTCACTTTCAGGCATATTAGTCGTAGTCTAACACTGTTTCAGAAACCTTTATGATGCCTCTCATTATTTGAGGTATTTATAGCCAAGCAGCCCTACTGAAAATGGGACATGGTGTTTATCCGCAGCAGCTAACTCCTAGACTTCAGACTAAAGAATGAAGGGAACAGTAGCATGCAGATAAACAAGGCTTATGTCAGGGTTAAATGTGGCAAGGGAATTAATCAATATTGAGAGCTGGAAATTAGGCATTTTCTCAACCATCTGTCAATCCTCCTTCACTAACCTTGAATCATTACATACAGTGTAGTACTGCAATATTTCCAAGTCTAAACTTACATTTCTCTGTTGGACATGGACAAATATGTTGAACAAATTATGAGGAAGAAAAAATCCAATAGTACTAACTAAAGTCTTAAAATGTATTTTGTTGAGGAAATGTGGTTTGACTGGATAAATCATAGATGTTACCATGTAATTTAGTGAGCTGAAAAGATTTGCTGGTGATATTTTCTTGTTTTTTCCACTGCTGTCTTATTCATCATTTCTCTTTGAAAAAAAAAAAAACAAGTTACAGCAAATAAATGTCTTAAGTTTGATCAAAGAAGCACATGTTTAGGGTCTTGTACAAAGCTGAAAAGCTATGTAGAATCACAAAGTATGATCAATATTTTAACATGAAATTTTGTTTTTATTACATCTTATTTCATGGGAAACAGAATCACTGCTTATTACTGACAAGACTAATCATTTTAGCATTTTGTAAAGTAAAGAGCTCTTGAGACCTTGCTTATTTAGGACTATGTTTAGTGGTTATACAGTACAAATATTTCTATATTATTTCATGAATTAACAGTTTGAGATGAAAACTGGAAATCTTGCTTAATAAACATGAAGCATTTGAAAAATCACATCCAAATTGCTGGACAGTTATTTTGTATTATTTTTAAAGCACTTTCATTTTTCATATTTTCATATTTCATTTATCATATCCTAAAAATACTGCAAACATAATAAAAAAATGTGCAGAACTAATATTTAGGGCAGCACGACTGGGCGGTGATTAGAACTTTTGCCTCGCAGGCTAAACATTACAGGTTTCCCAACTCGGGTGCAGTCTTTTTGTGTGGTGTTTGCATGTTCTCGTTGCGCATGTGACAGTTTTCTCCAGGTATTCTGGTTTCAGACTGAAAAAGTATGTGTTGAATAGTAGGCAAGCTCGTGACTTTAAATTGTAAGTAGGCGTGAGTGCATGAGTGGTTGTGTGTCTCCATAAATTTCTGTGATGGAACAGTGACCCTGCTTCTTGCCCGATGACTGTTACAAATACAGTATATACCAGCCTTTCCCCAAAACTGCATGGAAACGTGGCTAAAAATGGGGGATGACTAATATTTGGATTTGAAAAGCAAACTTGTTTTTGTGTTACACAAACCAAGTTTCAATGGATATTTGTGACATTACTTAAGACAGAGAAATATTCTGTTTATCTATGTTGTGTGCCAATGTGGATGTAAATGTTGACAAATAAATGAATAAGCAACAAGAAAAGAAAGCTCTTGTTGAAATCTCAATTGGCAAGTTTTGTATGTTTGAATATTATCCTCATGCATGTGTAGGTTTCCTCAGGGTGTTTCTGTTCTTTTTAAAAAAACCTAAACATCCATAATAGATGAATTTATTATTGTAAATGAGTTCTTGGAGTGACGGAGTGTGTGGATGTATGGTTAGATATCTCTGGGATGGACTTCAACCTTTCCAGGATACACCCTACCTCTCTCCTGATGATAGCTACAAAAAACCTCAGTGTCCCTAAACAATATAGAGCAGGTATGTAAAATAGAAACAGAAACAAATGAATGTTTTTACATTGAGAAAAGTCTCTGTCCATGGTGCTGAAATCCACAGCATTAGAGAGTCTTTGCTGATAGGATTCATGGCCTTGAGTTAAATCCCAAAACACAAATCCCACACAACTATAAACCACATGTATAATAATATTAAACTTATAGGTGGAAGATCTACCTTAAAGCTCAAAGTTGTTTTGAAGTTACATTTATTTAGGTGAAATAAGTCTCAAGCTTTATCAAAAATAGATGTTTAGCTCATAAGTTCACTCTTAACATGCTAAGATCCAAACAATTTTTTTTTTTTTTTCAAGAGGGGAAAAAAATTTTCTCTACAGATAAAACATTTTTTTACACATGCAGCTCAAACTGTATATACACACTTACATAACCTGCTAACAATGGCATTTTTTTATTTATATTTATACAGGGAGGTACATAACTTATAAACACAACTCTTTGCAATCACTTCAGATTTAACTGAAAGTTTTTACTCGACAATCTTGTAAAAATTAGACTAGAAAATGTTACATGTAAACTATTGTTGTTTTTGCTAAGTAAGTAAGACTTTGGTTTTCCAAGAACTGAAAGGAGGCACAGACTCAAAGTAAAAAAAAAGAAAAGTTATGAATGCTAATTATGAAGGGAGGGGAGTTTGAACCAGGAAAATCTGCAGAGATAAAGACTGTGTATCTTGTGAACATTTGGTAATCCCAGTGGTCACAGACTGAGTGGTTAACCTACATTTCTGTTTTTGTTTTTTTTTCCTCTTTCTGGTTCTGGTCTGCTCTGCATCTCCAGAACCAGAACCAAACATGGAGAAGAAGCATTCAGCTTCTATGCAGCACACAAATCTGGAACAAACTCCCAGAAAATTGTAAAACAGCTGAAACTCAGTTCCTTTAAATTAAGACTGAAAACCCACCTGTTTAGAGTTGCTTATGAAACATTATAAATGAGACATTAATCAACATTTTGATATGTAACAACGGCACTTGACAAACTGTAAAGCTTCAATTGTTAACTGTGTGTTCTATGACATCTATGACATATTTTGTTTGTTTTTATGATGTACAGCACTTGCTACAAATGTGCTATACAAATACATGTGATTGACTGATTGATTGATTGATTGATTGATTGCAGGCTTTGAGGATGAGCCATCAAGGATTCCAGTGTTTCCAAGATGTAGTAGGCTAATTTTCCAAAGGTCTGTATGGAGAAGCTAAGTGGATCCAGGCAACAAGGTGCAGAGACTCAGAATAACCAAACTTACAAGTAGGTACTCAAAAACACACAAGGTACTGGTTATGGTAAGCAGCTGAAAACAAACAAAAACCTCAAGGTTAGATTAAGTATCAAACTCAAGATATAGACCTGTCTTTGGCTTTAAGTGACTTCACCATGAGTGAACCAACACTCAAGCATCAGTAGGTGGTCTGATCTCTGTCTTTATTATGTCACTGCTCATCAAGGTGCCATATTTGTGGTTTTATACATGTCAAGCTGTGCAGATTGTCTGTAAATTACACAGCTTTCCATCCATTTTGCATGTATGCAGACGTATAGAGAAAATGTTATGGATTTTTGTTCAAAACCTTTCTTCAAATTGATTCAAGTCTCAGAGCCGGCAGGCTGTAAGAAAATGTGTTTTCCACCGCCTCGTCCCCCTTGAGTGTATTGTGCGATAGTACTACAGATTTTTTCGTGAAATGTACAGATTTGTGGGGCTCAAGATGAAGGTAAACATTCAAAGGGGATGGCATGTATTGAAGTATGTGTTGGATGTAACTGTTTGGAGTGCATTGGAAGCACCTGGCTGTAGCTGTGAAAAGACGATTAATGATAGGAGAATCAGGAACTGGAATCTTACACTGATTAGTAAAAACTGTTCTAAAACGTAACTTGCAGTAGTAAGGGTATAACAATATTTATTTTTTTGTAAAGTCTGGACTTACCAACTACAATTGTGTCTTCATTTTCCACTTGCTCGGGTTCAGACTCTGGCTCCAGCATATAAGGCTGGATGGACAAGTCTTCCATTGTTGACATTTTTTATATTAATTTGTATATAAAAAGTTTCTGTGCTGCTATTTTTTCATAAGCCCCTCTCTCAAAGTACAATGGACCACTCTGGAATAGAGCTGGTTGGTTCCTGAGCTACTCAAGTTTATGATTCAAGTCCTAGCACTGAATCAGGTCCCACAAATCTGAAGTCTAAATTAACCTAGATCCCTAATGTCCTCAGGCAGACATCATAATACCATCCACAAATTAGCAAACACAATGAGAATAATATTAATAGTAATAATAATAATATAATAAATAGTTTGGACTCATGACGAGTTGGGTCCAAGCTGCAGTGGTTAGCTCCTGGAAAACTCTCCGCTTCTCCGGGTTAAATCACCGGATAGAGCTGATTTTGGTTGTGGAGTCCTGCTTTCTTAAAGCCTTCCCACTAGCAAGGGCAATTTGTTTTTCTGTCTTTCCTTCTGGGAAGGTTGTTGTCTGTTTTAAACAAGTGAAAAAAAACATCCATTGGATATTTTCTTATTTTTTCTGTCGTACCAACCCTCTACAAAACTGTGACTCCAAAAATTGAGGATTGTACCAAACTGGTTAATGTGTACATTACTCATTCATGCATAGTCAACAAATGAATCCGGTGTATTATGGTTGCAGTTTTACACTTAACTAAAAGTTGTTTGTAAAATGTTCCTTCTTCCTTACATTTTAAGACAAAAATTAAAGAGGGGATTAAAAACTAAAAAAATAAATGAATAAAAAGAATATTCTCAAATGCACTTAATCCTCAATGTCTTCACGAGTCCAGGAGGAGCTCTGTCACATTTATGCCTTAGAAGACAAGAGCTCCCGCAGCTTCCTCTCCTGGGTTTTAAACCCCATCCCTCTCTTTGAAGATCCTTTTTTTGCAGCATCTGCCTTTTTCCTCTCCATCCCCCCAGCCCACTGCCACATTGCCTCTCTGCTTCTTTTCACACTTTGATTGCATGTATCTCTCATCGGAGTCCTCTGGCTAATTGCATCATTCTAATGGTCTTTTTCATGATCACACTCTGTGGTAAGTTGACGTTTCATGCAGCTTATTAATTAGAATTAGCGAGAATAGGACAAGAAAGAAGAGGGGATGAGGAGGAAAGTGCTGATAAGTAGTTTGAGTGCAGAAATCACAATTGTCTTGATTCGGTGGTTCAGACCGTGAGAAGATCAGGAAATGAGTGTCAGATCCAAAAAGTTTACATCATTCTTGGCTAACCTCTTTATTTCAATCCAGCCTTCCCTGTAAAATAATAATAATCATAATAAACCCACATTTTCACCAATAAACAGATAAACTGTAGCAGTTCTTTAATTTTCTATTGACGTGTTATCGCAACTGGCTGCAGCCACTATCAGTAGCACACACACGGCAACAAGACTTGGCCTGCTGGTGGGAGAGTAGGTGTCTCCATCCTCATCTCCTCACACAAACACACACACACATAGCAGCAGAGAGGATGATGGAAGTCTCCTTCTCTAGCTTGAGGGCTTACCTCTCTCTCTTTCTGTATCTCCATCTCTCCTTCCACTCTCAGTCACTCTGTGATGCTGCCACGTCAGTGCAATTTAACAGTTCTTTGATCCATGTCCTGAGAGTGAATGGCAACAAATTAAGCAAATTATCTGAACCACCCACGGGCCTGAAGGCAAAGAGGGAGGTGGGGGGTGTTTGCATCAGGGGTGGGACGTGGGGGAGAGGGGTGCTACATTTGTCAAAAGGAGGGTTGAGTGCGACTACTGGAGCTGCGAGAGAGGGAGTGAATAAAAATAAATAAATAAATAAATAAATAAATAAATTCACTGCATAGTAACCGAGGAATGACCTGAATGAGGGGAGATGTGTTCCGCCTCAGTGCTCTCCACCTGAGAGAGGGAGAGCCTGGTTTAGGAGTTTTAGAAGTAGCCTGGCTGAGCCATTTTAGTTTGACAGCTTAATGAATGAGTGAGGGGGTGAGAGATTGTTGAGACCAGCAACACAACACATCATCATCACAGTGTTTTTCTTTAGATCACGCGGGTACAAAATGGATTCCTGTCTATTTTTTTTTCTCTCTTCTTTTATCGTGAGAGCAAAACAGTTTTTAGCTAGTTATTCCTTGACATCCCATGTCTTTTTCATGTATTAATATTGTTGTCCTGCCAGAATGCTGACAGCCCATTAGAGAGGGAGAAAAAGAACCAAACAAGCAAGAGGCTTTCCATTGTAAAAATGTGAAATGCTGAATGACAAGAAGACTAGCTTAGTTTTAGGTGCCAACAGTAAGTATATATATATATATATATATATACAGTTTGTGTACTTGGTTTTTGTAACCTTTTTTTCTGGTTTTATCACCTAGGTTTTCAGGATTGGTAGTCCCAACAGGTCCAAAGTCTGGTCTAGGTGGAATGTTTTTTTGGGATGGGCTTAAGTTTAGAGCTAATGGGTACATGATAAACTGTTTTTATAGGATACTCAAAGCACTTTACAACATAATCTGTGCCCTCATTTACTCATTCACACACACATCCACACAGCACTATACTATGACTTTACAGAAATCTAAACAAAGCAGTCTATAGTGACTGATTAGTGTTTTTTCCCATTCATACATTGATGGGACAAACATCAGAGCCAGTGGGGGTTCAATGTCTTGCCCAATGACACTTGGGCATGTGAGTAAATAGTGGTGGAATCAAACTCCCAACTCTCTGCCCAACTGTGTGTGAACTGAATTTAGATCTGGGAATGGTCACTGGTGGGTCAGGGTTGGGCTAATACAGGGTCCTAACAGGTACCATCAAGTTTGTAAGTAGAAGTGTCTGTTTTTGGGCATTACACTGTTCACCAGGGGTGGGGAGTGGCGAAGAGGGGTGCTACAAGCAAACAAAGTCAGCAGTGGATGCCACACTAAAGAAAATAAATAAATAAATCAACCCATTATCATCTGATTTGGACATATCAGATTATGTTAGAAAATCTAACCCCTTGGTGAAGCTAGATTATAATTTCAGACAAGGTATTCTACCTGTTCCATACACACTGAGAAGTGGATGGAAGCACAACCCAACACTCTGGACAAACAATAAACACATTAATATTTGTGAGTAGATAATCTAATCTCTGGTTTCACACTCCAGAAAATCTGGACCGGGTAGATTGTTTGTTTCCTTTTCTTCAGGATCAAAGGAGGGTTGGAGGATTCGAGTTCTGGAACGACACGATGTGGAGATCCAAGAGGTAAGTGTGCTGTGAAGAGGGACAGGTGGGGCCGGAGATGGTTATAGGAGCCTAGATTGCTCAATTGTCTTTTTCTGTGAGTGGGAGGTGATAGTTTCAGAGCTGGGTGCAGGAGGACACAGGGGAATGGAACTGGTGATGAGCAACTCAAAAAACACTCGGGTGGTAAGTGTTCGCAATGCGATACAACGCTCCAGCACTGTGGAAGGGCCTCTGCTTACATGCAGTCCCAGCTCATCAGCAGCAGCTGGTGATGAAGAGGACACCTGTAGCTCATGAACAGGAGGGAAGTGGTTAGTTGCAGGGAAATGGGAACTGAAATCCTGATAACCGTACAGTTATGACTAAATAAATTAAACGTTTTGAGTACAATCTTTATCTCATTTCTGTTGGCACAAGTACTGATTTGAGGTAATGTGATAAAAAATGACACTGACAAAATATAATTATGTAGTTATAAATCTGTCTTTTTTCCTCCCCAATTATTTAATTTTGATACAAGAAGTGGAATTGTGTTTGTCTGACAAAAGCAGCAGTTCGTAATTATTTAGTTGCCACCTGTAGAATACCTGCCAGAAAGACTTTGTCTGTTTGTCAATATTAAAGCAATCAGGAAGTTATATTCAGAAAACAACAGAACCCCACAGAGATACTTTTAACCCAAGTTGTGCACATAGACTTTGACAGATTACTGATTCTGCCCTAAGCTAAAAGAAAAATGGAAAGAAAAACAAAAAAAAAACTTTTAAAGATTTTAAAACATTGCTTAGCACGCGCTTGACTCACAGATAAAAAGTCTTGTTTGAACGGTGTCTTTCTCTGTTGACTTTACATGTGTTTCATAAGTTTTGTCTTGTTTGAGCAAATTTCATTCCACAGTCTAAAGGTTAATGGGTCATTGGTCATGTACAGTATGGCATGAGTGTGCATTTCAAGGTGAAATCATGCAGCAGAATATTTAGCTCTGTGGTGGACTAAATACAGGTTTTATAAATACAGGGTGAGTCAAAAGTCACAGGACACCTCTTTATTTCAGAAAGAAAAGGGGAAATTACATACTTAAATAGCCTAGGAAGTAATGGATGAGGGGGCCTATCTTTGGAAAAAAAATGCCTTTAATTTGACTTTCAAGATGGTGGTCATGTTTTGAAAATAGGCTAAAAGATAGGCTCTCTCCTGCTGGGGTATTTAGATGTGCCATTCCCCCTTCTCTTTCTGAAATAAAGGAGTGTCCTGTGACTTTTGACTCACCCCCTTATTAATATTTAATTGATTTGATATTTCCACATCCATGTTGTATTCTTGTATTATTTCAGCTCATATCAGTAAAATAAAAAATCACATATTTCTGATTAATTCACTTTTGGAGGATCTTAATATCAAGTTTCTAGAGCTGATTGTTCTCATTGTCCCCTGTGTTTTGTTGACTCATCAGGGATTTGAAACTAGTTTTTCTCACAGCTTGAGCTGAAGAATAACAAACTCTCAACATTACCACACCATCATTTCCCATTGAACAGAAACCAAGTTGATTAACTCAACACTGTGAGAAACCAGACCCAAGGACTAATAGTTCTGATGTTATAGATACACAAAAAACAATGAATATTTTTTTATTTTTATTAGTAATATTGTATGAGCTGTGACCCATAGAGATATAATAATTGAGCTGTTGATTAGATTTTCTTTGATTCACTGATGTCTGTCTTCTGCTACTAAAGGGTCATGATTAAAAAAACAAACTAGTTGTTCAGAAACTAGAAATCTAAAACATCCACAAATATGTTTGGTGTTGCTGATAATAACAAGGCCCCCCCCCCCCACACACACACACTTTAAGAAAAAAAGTTTGATATTGTTCACATTACCAACACTTACTTTTCAGTAAACATGTTCTTTTTTGACATGACTGTTTTTTCTTGCTGTCTAACAACAGAAGGAATAAGCTTGCAACCATCAATGTATTGTGTAATATACAACTTCCCATTAAAGAGGCCCTATTGTTTCAAAAAGTTCTTGATCTGTAATTCTCCATGTTGACTGTTGCACAAGGTACTTGTTACACATGATCAACTAGCATGCACCCCATCACCCAGGTCTGAGGAGGTTTCCTCCATTCAGCAGACAGTCATTTCTGAAGAGGTTTTATGGCACCTTTATGTTCACTGCATCCCATCTGCTGACAGAAATTGTGCTGCAGCAGTTACAAACTTGTTATACTGCTTCTAACTTCTCCTTGCTTGGTGAAATAATGAAGGTGATGTAAATCCAAGCCAATTTTTCATCGACCAGAAAAATCTGTCTTTCTGAAAGAGGCAGAGGTGCACCCGCAATGTGTCAATCATTCCTCACCATTACCCCTCTCCCACTGCACCCACTCCTGAAATAACTCGGCTCCATAATATTCACCACTCCAGCCGCCATGATTATGTCGCTCTTAGTGTTCAAATTTCTGAAAGCCCCCTGCACTGTATGACTCCTCTTCACTCATTGGAATTTAACTTAGAGGAGTTGTCCTCATCCTGTGTGTCCTGGAAGAACTGGGCAAACTGGAGCCATAGCTTCTGTTCATAATGTAATTTCACAGCTCATTACAGTCAGACCCTTCCCTTCAGATGGTGTCAGCAGTAATGATATATAGGTTTTACCTGGCAGATCTGGGTCAGTTTGTGTGAGCCATTCTTAAGTTTTAGCTGTCAAAATGTTAGAATAATTGTAATAATTATATATATATATATATATATATATATATATTAAAGCAGTATTAGTTAGTGAATAATTTACACCAGGCATATTATATATTTACCTTACCCTTACCTACTGTGCATGCTTTCATTTTCACCTTCTAGAAGTAGATTCACAACACACTCAATGGTAAACCAATTAATGCTCAACATATCACATTATTGTAATGAACCTTAATGAAGCATTTTCCCTGAGCCATTAAGATAAAGATCATAATGGATTCAGTACACAGGTGTGCTAACATTTATCATCAAATCAATGGATTCCCACTGCCTGAGGTGTAATTAGACTGCCAGACTCTGATAAGAGTCTAGCCAAACTTATGTTGTGTACTCAGCAAGTGCCATCAAACACAGGCGTGTGCCTGCGTACACGGTGCATCCGCTGCTGCCTCAGCTGAACTGCCATCTAAAAAAGTGGCTTTGCAACAGCATCGCTCTGAATTATCCGATTAACCTTGCAAGAGTGAGGGCAGCTCTTGATTCAATTTTTTTTTAAACTTTTTTTTTTGCTCAAGGTGTCATTCTGTTACATCGCAAGAAAACTAATACAGGAACAACATGCAGGCTGAAATAATTTAGTAAGGTGATTTGATGTCAGCAGCTACTACACTGTAAGACTAGAGCCTGCTGTGGTTGTGGGTAATTGTGTTTAATTTCTTTGCCGCAGGAATGAATCGTGGGAAGGAGTAATGAAGGCTTGATTAAACACTTGAACCTGTGTATGACGTTCTGCTATCATACACAGTTGAAAACATAATACAGTACATTACTGCCTCAAGTCATATCCCATAGATAGACTTATTTACGAACTCAGAAAGCTGATTTTTTTTCATCTGGAAAAAACATGATATTTTTGTTATTATTTTTTGTAATCATTCTCTTGTTTCTAAAAGTGAGACCTCACATATAAAAAAATTGGGTGTATTTCAAAAATTTCAAAAACATCATAAAACCCTTGGGATTTCTGAATATGAGCCATTTGAATAAATGCATGTATTTCTTATAATTAAATATTTATCCAGGAGGCACACTCCAGGCTTCTCTTTTTCCAGTTGATGGCAGGCATCTGACAGGTTTGATTTTCAGGAGACGGCTCACTTCATAGCAAAAAGCCTAATAAAAATGCCAAATGTAGAAATGAGGCAGCAGATTGGTGGGGCTAAGAATTAGTTAGATTATCATACACCAGTAACCAAGAAAATGAAACCAACATTACCCAACAAACACAAGTAAGCAAACAATTTCAATCTTGTTAAAAAAGTGAATATAATTTAAGAATAACAACTTCCATAATTTTAAACGAAACAGCTGCAATAATAATGAATTGATTGGTAATGCAGGGAAATCACAACCCAGACACTCTTGTTTAAAATGTGCTGTCAGAAATGGACAGGGAGCAACACGAGCGCTGTCTTCTGACACCTTTCTGCCACGGACAGCATTCAGGTTTTGGCAGTTTGTGCTGCAGCAGCTCTTCTGTCGGATCAGACCAGCGTTCACTTTTCATGCACATTGTTAAATCTCGGGCATCCATTTACAGTTTTGCCTGTTCTCCATCCTTGGATCTCTGCTCGTAGATGCACGGTGAACACTGCTGGAGCCATTTGTGAGAGCTGATGTTTTGGGGGTCCACTTATTCTATCTTCAATATCACTCAAAACATTACAGCTGTGCATTTTCTTTCTCTGATATCGATTATTCATCTGCTAGAACTGAATTTCTGGGCTGGAGGTATGGAAAAAAATTGCATTTGAAGCACAACTGTCACATTTTTCATTATAATTATTACACCTTTTCAAGTAGGGTTCTGTTAAAATGTCATAAACATGTTTTCTTACCTATTTGAACATTATCTGTTTGGAAAAATACTGATGATTTTGGAGGTCTTTCAAAAAGCTATCTACATCAGGTAAAGTTGTAATTGTTCATATCCTTTCCACAGAATTCCAGAAAATATGAATTCATTCAGGTAGTCTGTGTGGCCAGAAAAAACAAAAAATACATTATATTAACTGTTTTTGTCTCACTAGACAAAACCCTGTTTCTCACTTTATTACCATAGCTCCACCATAGAGATTTACATTACATTTTCTGTTTTGTGCTGCTTCTGTGTTTGTCTGCAGGACATCCTGTACCTGATGTTCTGTGTGGTCTATTTTGACTGTGTTGTGTGTCATATGAAATCCAACTTCTGATATATTTTAGGAAAAATAAGCAAAAGTCAAGACGAGCATCTAGCATATTGAGCTTAAAAAATTAACATAATTAAAATAGAATATAATTATACATAATAAGAAGCATGCAAGACAATTTCAATGTACAGAGCCTGTTCAGTGGTATTGGATTAAAAAAAAAACAGCATGTGTTCACAAAATAGGTAATGCGTGGCCATGAGATAATTTTGAGCAGCCAAAATATGCGTCTATTTGTGAGAGAAACAGGCATTGTTGGAGTGGGCTTGCATTAACTATTTTGTGGCCATTCATGATTTTTTTTTTTTATTGTCACCGCAAGAAATACGTCTATTAATGATGTTCTCTGTAGTCTATTTTGGCTATGTGTATGTGTCAAATTATATATATTTGTGGTTAAAAAAATAAATAGATATCCAACATTTGACATATTTAAAAAAAAAATGAAAAAAAGTCTGGAGTGGCTCATGGTGAATTTTTTTCTAAAAGAAAAATTTAAGCATCAAATTGTGTTTCAAAACTATTTCTTGAGAGTTTGATGTAACATGAGGTGCAAACAAGCAAAACCGTTCATAATTATAAACTTGTAATTTATCAGTGAAATGAAGCGTATACGCAAATTCAGACTGGAAGACTCTTTCCACCTCACCTGCTCTATCCAATCGCTGCGTCACGTGTCCAACTGCAGCCAATCAGCGTCAGATCCTCGCCTCACCGTACCAGTCATCTCCCAGGGATCCAGGTCTAAAGGCCCAGCACCCAAGGATCAGCCTGTTCTCCAGACGCATTCAACCCACCTTCATCTCAGGCTCTTCCAGCTACCTCTTCCCTCTGGCCTCCACACCACCACCAGTGTCCGATGTTCCCCGGGGGGGAAGACGTTATTCCTAAAACCTAAGTTGATTGCTAGCTCACAGCAGTTTGCTGCACCCACGCCTTCTGCCGGGGCTCGAGGGCCAAAGAACTTTCTCATATCAAAACTGTTTAACTGCTATATTTCTTTTTTATGTGAGTCTTTCCAGGTTGAAATATTGTTTCGTGTTGATCCACCATTATATGTGCCTATACCTGATAATTTATTCCTTCTACCTAAATTAATAAACAGTCACATTCAGATGATTGCCTTACGACCTTACTCGTTAAACAAATTTAAACTTGTTAATGTTTCATGCCCTACAATAAGACAGCACAAATAAGTAACAGAGACTCATTAAAGCTTTGTATGCAGCCAAACAAGCAAAACAAGCAAACACATTTTGAAGTTACCAACAATCACCACAGTGTACTGTTCTCCTCCGGGATATCTGTAAACAGATGTTAATCCAGAAGGCCTTTGAATAAAACAACTTGCTGTGTGTCAGTGTTTTTAGCCATTTGGTAGCTAGTAAGTAATACCTGCTCTGCAGTTTAAGACCATATAAATATGTAAAATATAATACTGATAACATTCAAACAGCAGAATACTGACTTTCCTTTAAACTTTTTATAATTATTGTAGTTCAAAAAAAAAAAAAACGTCATGTGAAAAGTTGATTCTCAAAGGCTTTTTTACCTTTTGATGGGTTGAACTTTCAAGCCTTTTTAATAAAGCTTCTGTGTTAACTCAGAGGTAAATTAGAAAGTATCAGGGCATGCATCATGTACTTATCAAAGTACTTAAATGAGTTTTTAACCATTAAAGTAATTTGTTTTTGTTGCGGGGAGAGTGGGGTGAGGAAACAAATTCAAACCATCTATGTTCACCACTTCATTCCTACCCGTTGAGTTTTAGTCAAGCATTATTGGAAAGGCAGTAATTGCATGCTCTAATGAAAGCGTTGTTAAATATTCAACAAATCCATCTTTAGGACGGCTGTTGTTCTGCAAAGGCTCAAGTGCTCTTTTCCTTATGCTGAGTTAGGAGGGTTTATTTGGTCTGTTGACTGACAGTGGCCACAGGTAGAGCTGTTTTATGCCTGTGTGTATGTTTTTGAGTCACAGAGCATTTCTAATTTGTCGTGACAGGAGCTTCTGGTTGCCAGATTTGATCTATACAAACCCTGGAATATTTAGTGTTGCATGTCCCCCTACATTGCGCTCCTAAAAGATGCATCATTTGAGACTTAGTGAATGTCTCAGCCAGAGGCGAACAGGACTGTTACAACATCTGACCGGACAAATAAAAATACAAATTAATAAGGGAGTGCCAAAAACACAATCCCACTAAAATGGTCCATTTGTTTGATTTTGTTTTTATGCAATGTTTTTCTTGTAATTTAATATGACTCATGATGTGCTGAAGCTAAATTGAATAACTAATTGACTAATGATGCAAAATATGTGGTAGTTTACTCGTGCTTGTCATGACTTTTTCATTTTGTGTTTGAGGTATTTTTAGTTTATTTGCTTTCAGTTTTATTTTATATATTATACTTTTTTTCTGTTGATTAGGGGCTGCACACTTTTTGCAGCCTGTGTGACTAAGCACTAACCATTTGGCTTCACATCTAACATGTGATCTGCTTTAAACGGACCAGAGTTCATTTCTCTCGTTGGTCCCGACCTTTAGGTCAGGTGTGAACACATTCATGCAAACCTGGTGTGGACCAAACAACCGTACTGAGACCCACTTTTTCAGGTGGTCTCGATCCGCTTCCGAACAAACTCTACTGCTGTTCGCTTCTGCTGTGAATACAGACCGTCTTTGACCCAAACCAACTACGAGATCCATGCACCTTTTTGGACTTTACGAGCCACTGTTGTTAAAAAAATATAGCTCTTCAGTTTTGCCAATTCTACCACGATGCTACAAATAATGAGCTGTTGTGGGTCAGGGCATGCAGTGCATCTCGTGTCATCTTATGGTTACTCAGTTCAAAGCTGCAGTAGGGAGTTCTAAGAAAACTGTGGATTTAGCCTGAAAATTTAAACAAAATCACCTTACTGGTTCCTCCCACTTTTTCTCTGGTGTGCTACACCAAGCAAACCTGCAGGGCCACCGATGATGGCAAATAAACATTCAGAATTAGAGGATCCTCCTGACTCTAATTGGCTGTTCCTGACCTGCAGAAGTGTATTTTGGGAGGAGCCAGATGAGCTTGATTAAGCCCAACATTAATTTGGGACTTATTTTTGTATTCGTTTCAGTTCCTGCCAGTGGCTCATTATGGTCACCATGGTATCCACATACATGTCTCTCACTTCCTGAATGCACTTTTCATTCAGAAAATTAATTTTCTTTAAGTAAAAACTGTATTTGTCTATACTGATCATCTTCAGTAACTAAAGCCTTACAGCTGATTTCATGAGCAAAACAGCACAATCATTTAAAATCTTACTTGCCTGTTATTTTGATATGTGTTAGTGCAGCATAACCATGTGATATAGGCATCTTTGTGATGTATGTTGTGCAACAAATATTGTATTGTTTTTGTTTCTGGTTTACTTCATGGCTCATTACTTGCTACTACATGTGTTTTTGAGCCATTGTGTTAATTCTGGTATGTGTGCACATAAACACTACCTTTCATTTTACAAAGAGTTGTTTGTTCTTGCAATTACAGCACATATAAATCATATTACGGCTTCCTTCAAACAAAAACTGCTTCAGAATATTGCAAATACTAACCCACCCCCTTTTCAAAAAGTGTTACATCTGTGTGTACTGATCCAGGGAAATGATTCACATTAAACCAAATGATGTTCAGGAATAACATGTGTGGTCAGCTTATGTCAAAATTAAAATTCTGATTTCATCTTCATGGATTCTTATATCGAGGGTTAGAGCAATTGCTGCATAGCAACACATTGTGACATCTGCCCTTTTTTAATTAGTCCTCCAACATTGATGTTTAAACATGGAAATGTGACATTAGATGGTGGAAAAAGTGGCATTTGCAGCAGACCCAACTTGAATATGTTGCTGGTTCATTAGCAAAGTCAAAGAAGAGCTCTGTATGAGGATGACTGGCTTTTGGGGGCACTTGAATCAGCTTTGGCAATGTACCGTCAAGAAATCTCTTTCATTAGCAGGGATGTGGTGATTCCTTGTCTACTGTCTTTACTTTCCACCTAGACTGACAGAAACAACTTAACTGTCTGACAAAAGTTGTCCTGGAAGAGGAACCTGACGTTATATTAACAGAAGCTCAAAGCTCACATGAGCTAAAATATAGTTTTTACAGTTTACATACTTAGCACAAAAAGTAAGAGAATTTGTGTTTGGAAGATATACTTCTTGGCAATATATATATATATATATATTAGGGGTGCAACAATACATGTACCCGTATCAAACCGTATCGAACAGTGCTTTAGGTTCAATACACCCTTGTATCGAACAATACAGATTTTAAAATTTATTTTATCAAC
>JARVJO010000330.1:9956348-9973539 GCA_031762555.1 Cynodonichthys magdalenae
AAACTTGCAGGAGACCGGCCCTTGAGGACCGGAGTTGGACATGCTTGCTTTAAGGTGTTTGAAGCCTGCATTTTTTAATTATGATGCTGTGCCATGTAAAGTCCTGCCTATACACCCTTCAACTCACTAACAGGCTGTCACATAGTTGGTCACAGTGTAAAAATAAACTTATTTTATGCCTCAATTAAATGAGCCATATTGTATCCTAATTAGAGACCACATTGTATCTTGATTGAAAGTTGTATCTTGATTTGGTACTGAATCATATTGTTTTAATGTTTGCTGCTCACATATCCTTATTGAATTGAAATCTTAGTAGTCTATCACGATACATGTCATATATGCCACTGACCACAGATGTACAACTGCCTATAAAATTAATGTCAAATGCCTACAATGCAAAGTAGTAAGGCAATGACAGTTTTCTAAATGATGTGCCCTTGCAAAATGATGACTAGAGGAGATCAGTGACGACTTCAAAGCTGTGTAAATCCAGGTCAACTGCTAGCTCAGAAATGTATGCATACTGCTTAAAAATAAACCTACACTGGCACTGTATCATTGCTAAGAAACCATATTTTGTGGAATAAAATTGCTGGATTCTAAATTGTGTCGTAAATAATTAGAGCAACAAGCTAAATCAGGCAAAACATTTTTTTACTGTCCTTCATTCCATATAGTAAGCAGAGACATCATGAAACTCATTCATATTTGATCTTGCTGTGCTCATCCTATAACACTAGTACATGCAGTGAGAACAACGAGATGGTCCATCTGGTGATTTTACAGAGCTTAAGCTTCCCCCTCTTCTGATTTTAGCTTTTTCTACATTATAAACTTAGAATGAAACTCTGCATTTGTTGCATTGAGCACAGGTTTTTGGATCAGTACGTAATGCTTGCTTAATCAGTTTATTTTTACCTTCATTGTGATCAGTTTACATTTGAATAATTATTTTTACACTTGACTTTATAATTTAAACTGATAAAAGTATATCTTTATTGTTGCACCTATAGAATATTCAATACTTGCACATTTGCATTTGCTAGTATGTCCTCTTGGTAAAACCTTATTCACAGAGTGAATTCATTTCCTTCAAATTAAAAGAAAAAGAGAAGTTGCACAGATAAGCTTAAAGCTTGTTTTGCAAACTTTTATTAACATTACCTGTTTTCATTATTATGAACTGTATATGACTTATCAATAACTTCAAGATAACAAAATTAAATATTTATTTATGCAGCATTTGTATCACATTACAAAGCACATTGTATTGTTTGTGTTGATCTACTTCACAGTCAGGTTTTACAGAAAATTAGTAACAATCTACAATGTTATAATGCATAAATCTTGTAGCTTCACACATCTTCAGTTACATAACAGAAGTTGATTTTTTTCATGTTTTTTTTTTCTCTTTTAATTTTTCATGTCCTGGATGACTGAGAATCCACGTAAATATATGATATTAACCTCGAGCTTAGACCACATTGATACTAAAATGACTGGATCAATATTTTAGTTTTAGCACGTCGCTGCCTTTCCAAA
The DNA here is from genome assembly GCA_031762555.1 of Cynodonichthys magdalenae. Taxonomy (NCBI): domain Eukaryota; kingdom Metazoa; phylum Chordata; class Actinopteri; order Cyprinodontiformes; family Rivulidae; genus Cynodonichthys; species Cynodonichthys magdalenae. Next base: position 9,957,894 of record JARVJO010000330.1, read on the forward strand.
AATAAAATGCTGAGATGACTGTTCAAATGTAAACAGTGAAAATAAACAAGCATGTCAGATAATTATTTAATTGGCTCTGACTGCACATCAACTTCAGAATTGACATGCTAACATGTAACATCCATTGTCTACTTCTGTAAACAGCGTGTGACATATTATTTTCTGCTCATTTGGGTCTTATCCATATTGTGAGGCAATCATATTGATGTCTGATGGAGGTCACATTTAAAATATGTCAATGTCCGTGCAAAAAAAATTCCGATTTTAATTAAAAATTTTAAATTAATTAAAAACGTTAGAATTGAGCATTAAGACCTGCAGTGTAAACATAACCCTAATCAACTGATACCATGCAAAAGTGAAGAGGTTTAATATTGGCTAATGTGTTGTTCTTTCATACTGATATGGTGCTTCTAAGATTTTTTTTAAGCCTGAAAAATAAGCCTTGGCTGGACAATGACGTCTGCCCTTATTCTTCATACTTTGTGTTTTATAACTTATGTCATAGCTTCTTAATTACTAATTATTGACAACATATTTGACTGAACATCAACCAAAAAAAATGACTAGACTCTTCATTTAAGCATTGTTTTATGTAGAGTGAACGCAATACTGTAAATCACAATAAATCATAGTAAAAAGAAAAATAGTGGTAACTTTAAATGTAACACGTTAAATATATTTCTATCAATATATACTGAATTTTTTGATTAAATGTTTTGCATGGCAGTATTGAGCTTTACTGTCATTCTACAACAAGTAGAGCGGACACTTGAATTTTAGCTGGGGCCTTTCTGCATGGAGTTTGGATGTGTGGGTTTTTTATCCCTGAACTCTGATTTCTTCCTACAGTCCAAAAGCATGTATGTTAGGTTCCTTGGGAATTTTAAATTGACCCTAAGTGTGAATTTCTGTCTGCATAGTTATTAGTCTTCTGTGTTGAAATTGGGAAAATCAGCCTGTCTAACTCAGATATTAATACACACAATGTAATGCCACACGAACATTCAGAAAGAAGCACCGTAAATTGGATAGAGATGGTGGAGGAGGGAGTTACAGTAGAAATGGCAACTGTTCAGCTGAGTTGAGGACTGGGACTCTGAGAACAAAAGAGGCATCTGAACAGATTCTGCACTGGGAGTTTGCACTGTAAAAGGGAAGGGACAGCTACTGTTTCCTTTCCTTCCATTACCCAAAGGTCTTAATTAGTTTTGGTTAATCAAGCACTGCTGTAAGTGACTACTGTTGTTTCCTCCTTTCATGTATCAATTCACTGCCTGGAACCAACCTGTAGTGGTTCACCTCATTTCACAAAACAACACCGATACACCCCAATTCCCTAATATGATTGTTCTATAGCTTCCTTCTCCCTCTCGATCCCCCGTTCTCCCTTTAATCTCTGTTTCCCACACTCGTCTTTGGCGTCACACACATCGTTAATTGCACACATATTTTTGTACCAGCACCACTTTTTCTCTGCTGTCTTTGCAGTTTCTTGTTTTTTTTTGTTGTTTTAAGTTTTAAGCAGCAAAAGTTGAATGTCAGTGATGCAAGACTTGAGCATGTATGATCAATAATGTGGAGTTAGGCTACTGTAATTATTATTCATAACTCTTACCAAAAAAAATGCAGTGTTTTGATGTTTAGTGGAGGTAATCTAGTCTCCCTCTGACTAATGCACTTTTTTTGCTACACTGATTATTTTATAATAGAAGCAAGGACACATTCAGATACAAAATCAGCCAGAGGGTACTTGTAATCACAAGGTGCATCTGAAAAACATTAATCAGAAATGCTAATTGCATTTAGTTTTCAAGAGGTGTGCTTCTTGCTTTGCCTTAATTTAAGCTATTTGTATAGTTGATGACTTTCAGGTTGTATGAGCTTGACGTCTTGTTGGCAAGTGCAGGATTTTGTCTCTAGGCTGTTTATTTTAATATGCAGTGTTTTTCTTCTTTTTCTTTTTATTTGTTAAATCAAGTCTTAAATAATACGCTTTCATATGTATAATATTTATACAGCTTTACAGTTTATAATTTTTTTTAATGATTTGAGCATTAGTTTCTGGTACAATTTAGTATCATGATAAGATTGAAGGCAGAAAGGAACTGCCTAGATTATTTTATTGTTTATATAACTTTAAAATAATCATAATAATAAAAATACCAATAATAATAATAATTATATAATATCTGTTGGATTTTTTTTACTTTTTTGGTCAAATTTTTGAAAGTTCCATTATGCAAAAACATAATATTAATAATAATTAGTTGTGGCAGCATTTTTATATGGAGTTGATTCTAATAGTTATTCTTTTAAAGATGAACATGCAATGCTTAATATTACTCATTTTTTACTTTTTGGTGGTGGGTGATATTGTTTTTTTGTTTTTCTGCATTTGTGTGTTTCTGTTAATTTGAGGGCAATATCAAAACATCTCAAAAGCAACAGGACAGCTTTTAATGAAACTTGCAGCAATTAATGGTCAAATCACATCTACAACTGGTTAATTTGTGAATTTAGATTTGGTGTGACTGAAGCTGAAAATCACTTCAACATATCCGTGTAAAGTTTGGCATTGACTTTTAGAATCAATCCTTTTCTTAAATCTTTTTATCAAAATTACTCACTAACCAGATTTAAAAGAAACTCGGGAAGTATTCATTGAATACATCAAAAACTGATTTACTTTTGGAGACAGTCCAATTCAAAATAGACACCATATCCAACCAAATAAAAAAAAAGGTTATGACTCATTTAATTTTACAGAGTTTTAGCTACAATTTGGTGTAATTGCATGGGATTGCATTGGATGTTTTTTTCAAGGTATGACCAAAATGACAAAGACTTTCTCATTCTTCTTTAAATAGATTTTGGTTTAAAACTATAGCTTGAAAAGTGGGCAAGAAATAGACATTGCTTCGAGGAAAGCTAAAACTTTTTTTTTAATTTTCTGAGATTTTTATTGATATCCATTCAGTGGCCCATAAGATAGTACTACAGAGTTGACTCCAACAGATAATGCAAAACCTTTAATCAAACTTTTGCACATTCCAGCAGCACTTTGAGCATGTATTAGGTATCATTTTCCTGGTTAAGGTGTGCTTCCTTTTAAAAAATCTTTTTTTTTAGATAAAAAATTGTCATTGTTGTGATAATACAGTCTGGTTTATCAGCTCTAAAAGATTTGAATGGAAAAGCTTTCATGGATTCAACCACTTTGTCTGGTCTTGTTTTGGATTCTTTGATGTGTAGGTCAGTGTGTGGCTTGTGGTTTTACAATTTGAGCTCTTGGGCAACTGACATAAAAAGCATCAGAACGTTGCTACAAATAGATTTGTCATATCACAAACTTAAATTGATAAAGACAGATAACATCAGTAAACACCAAACAGGACTTCTTGGCTTGTTAATCCAGGGATAAAGTTGCTAAAATATGCATTTCAAAGCACTCTTTTTTTTTTTCTTTTTTTTTTCCCCCATAGCTCTAATGATGTAGTTTTCATGTTAAAGTCTTAAAATGAATAACAGCTGGAATACTGCTAAACTAAAAACTAAAAAATAAAATAAAAAATAATTTTATGGGAGAGAAGAACAATTTTTAATCTGTTTATTTTGTTGAACAGAATCCTACATCTAAAATTTATTTTCAAAATCTATTTATATATATAATTAGATAAAAAAACAAAAAAATCTCTTTGGGTATGCCAGACGGTGGGCTACCAGTTAAAAAGCCCTGACCTGATGACTTTCCATTGTGAGGGGTGTAAGTTTAATCTGTATTTAAATTCAGGTTACATCACATAACTTGCCATGCAGTTTAAAAAGTTGGAACTCCACTTTTTCCCAATTTTCAAATAAAATAGCTCCCTGGACAAGAAGCAAAACATCCTCAACTACAAATTAGTGACCAATTATTTTGTTAAACTTTTTTTTCATTTTTTTTTTTTTATTGGAGCATACTGGTACAATATTCTAACAAGACAAAACCTGTCCATACACAGCACACACGGACTGCCTGTGTAACATTCAGGTTCTCCTGTAGCTAGCCAGGTTCAAACATCTGATCTGACGGGTTTCAAGGGCCAGTTAAAGTCTGGCATGCTGCAGGAGAGGATACAAGGGCTGTATGACTGTTGATGATCAAAGTTCCATTTGTATCCAGGCCCGTGGGGTGCCACACCCAACCGACATGGGACCAGTAATGTGCCCATATTGCCGACTCTATTATCCATTAGACATGATCTTGTAATCATAGCAATGGAGTTGTGTGGCCTTTCAACACATGCACAACAACACATTTCATTTCCATCACTCCATCTGGATGCTTGACTTTTTGTCAGAGAGTATCACTCTCGTTTTATCTCTGGAGGCCTTTTCACCATGAAACAATAGTGGTGAGGATGATTCACTTTACAAGCTCTGTACAACAGAAATTACATTTTAGCATTTATAGATTCACATTTTCTGCAACTTCATGTTTATTTTTAAATTTCCCAAACAAATGTATTTTATTTATTCATGACCCCCCCCCCCCCCCCGCATTTATTTTGTCAGATAAAACTTTGATTACCAGACTAAGCCACTGGGCAGTACCAACTTATTCAGATGGCTATGTTTTTAGTATCCATCATAAACTCTTAAACACACCATGTCAGTTCTTATGTTTCACTGTGTGATAAAATAGCAACAAATGAACTCACAAATACTGGAATTCCTCAATGTGAGAATTTGATGCCTCAATCCATTTACAATTCATGCGAACATTCCTAAGTCAGCCAACCATGCTGGGCGGCACATGGGTGAGATAATGGCTACTGTCTGTGCACATATGACAGAACATAAGTGGCTCTGTCAGCGCTTCATTCAGTTTTTGTCAGGAATGGAGGACATGGAATAAAAGAAAATAATATTTTAGATGCTTTAAAACAAAGTAAACATGGAGAATTTCTGACTGTTATAGTGCAACTTTTCCCCCCATGCTTTATAAATCAACTCTTATCAACCACTCACTGCTTTTCTCTCAGTTTCCCTATGAAGAATATCAAACTAATCACAGAGAGAAGTCTGCACATCCTGAGCTCACCTAGAGCTGATATAAAACAAATATGGGAATTTCACACCAACTGTGCAAAGCAAATGTGTTTGTTTTTTGCTGTCACATTTTAATGGAGTCTGTCCCTTGAGGAGGGGGTGGGGGTGAATCTTGCTGCACAAACCTGTTTCCTGATTGAGGCATATTTTGGATTTTCGTATTCTTGTTTAATAGTGCCCTCAAATTGTTTGTGTCTAATTTCAGCGTGCCACTTTCTGTATTTATTCAGGGCTAACAGCAAGTCTTGGATCGGATGACAAACCAAAGAGACAGGCTGACACTGGGCTGTCAGGGTGATGCCAAGCCATCTGCTCTGCTGGTGCTTCCAAGCAGGAGCGAGGTGGCCAGGAGAAGAGAAGAAAAGAACAAGATTCAACACACTAACTGTGCAAACTGTCTTTCAATTCTTCTTTCAAATCAGACTGAACTAATAGGAGTTGACACAACAAAAAGGCGGTGCTAGAAAAAATATAAAATATGAGAGGCAAAGGTTTAAATTTTCTGTCAAGGACTGCTTGCATGTCAAAAGGACTAAACTTTTCCACATTTTGTGTTGCTCTTTGAAGCCTGAGGAGAATCCCAGATGGTAGCACCTTAGCAGTCCTGAGTCATCTAGTGTGAAGCGAATAAAGGTCACTGTACAAGAAAAACGAATGACGGCAGGAAGAAGTTTCAGAAAAACAGGAGAAAACCTTCCACACAACAGTGTTATGAGTAATTAAAACATGGCATGATGATTGAATAGATAGGTATTTTATTTTTTTTATTTTAATTGAAGGCTCTCAAGGACACTGTTTTTTAATAGTTGAAGTGTTTAAACAAGGAGACAGATGATCTTTATCAGTTTAAAGTGACAGAACAAAAGGTCTACAACGTAGCATATTTTAGATAATTAATGATGGCAATTACTGAGTACACAATATTTATTCTTGTAATATATTATAAGAGGCAAAAGCACTGCGCTGCATTAAACATTTATCACCCTCTTACTAATTTTCTGTACATGTTTTATCCTGTTCAGGGTCACTGGAGAGCTGAAGCTTATTTCAGCAGTCAACAGGCAAGAGGCTGGGATCCACCTTGGACAGGTTGCCTGTCATTTCCCATTGGTGCGCTTGATATTTTATGTAATTACCATTGGTGTGATAGAACACCCGAATCACAGTTTGATGAATACCTCAGTATGAGTGCAGTTTGGTACATATTCAGTACAACAAGAAAAATAAAACAATTTTCAAATTAAACAACAAACTTCCAAAAGTAGATACAGAAAAAGAAAACTTAGTGGAGTGGGTATTTGTTAGCAAATTGTATACATCAAAATTGAATTTGTCGACTAGTGTCAAAAAGCATGCTGCATTGTCTTGTTCAATAAATTTGAATTGTAAATGTGCTAAGTTCTATTTTGAGACATAAAATATTACAAACAATTGATAGATCTATCCATCCATCTATGAATTAACTAACCAACCAATCAAGAATTACTTGCAGTTTGAACTTGACCTCAAATAAAATAAAAATGCAACTGAATAACACATTCCAATGTTAGGTTTGGCAAAATATCATTTGAGATTGGGGACATAAAATGAACAAATGGCTTGGAATTGCCATTTAAAGTAAGCATTATATTAGATATACTATATTCAGAACCAGTCATTTATTTTTGTTTGAGATATAAATAGTAGTATTTACTTGATTTTGTTTATATTGTGGCAGTTAGCAAAATGTAGTTAGATAACTTCTGCACCCTCTTCTTAATGAGAATGAGGATCATGTTTCCAACATAGTCATCGTGTATTTCGGTATACCCAAGTCAAATGTCTGTACTATCATAGTTTAGTACAAAGAACTGTATTGTTCCACCCCCCCCCCCCCCTCCCCTCCTTTATTATAAGGATAATACACCTGCAGGGCAGTGGAATTTAGGGCCTTCTTGTATCATATACGACATTACACATTATTTTCCCGTCCTGTAGAAATTGAACTGATACGCGTCTTTATAGTTTCCAACCAAAGTCACGCTTCTCATCTACCATTAAACACCACCATGTCATTCCTGTCTGTATATGACTGTTTATACATATTGTAGTAAGTAAACACTGCAGAAAGTTAATCTAAAAACAAAAGGTGGAGTTTTGGGGAAATTATTCTCAAAATTGACTGATGTGATTGCTTTTATGTGATGTACACCTAATGTAACGCTAAAAATAAGTCAAAATGGTTTTGTGAGAATAAAAATGTGTTTCTGATAATAATGTTTCCACCTTGTGTTGCAGTTGGTTTGCAAATTAAAAGCAACTATACATCTTCACTTCTCAAACAAGTCTTGTTTAAGTACTCCAGTAATGCTGGTGCTATTTTTAGCCATCCATTTGTTAATGTGTACATAGACTTGCATTCTCATTTCTGTAATGTCCTGAAAGTCACAGTTGCTGACACACAAAGCTCAGTATCAATTACCTACATTGCAGTGCTGCACTCCTCTTTCCACTCAGTTCTTTATCTCTATGAAGGAACAAGCAATGACTCGCAAGCCTCTGAAGTCCTGGTTTAGTGAGGGAGTCGATGACAGGCAATAGCAAGTATAGAACAAATGCAGCAGAACAGAGCAATGGCAGAAAGGAAGCACACAGAGAATGTTATGTCTGGTTCACATAGAGAAACTTTTTTTTGTTGTTTTTCAGTTGTTAAATATAACCATTCTTTGTTCTGCATCCACACCAAAGTAACATCCCCTTGGAGTTCATTTGTGTGAAACTTGGCAAATTTAACAACTTCTGAGATTTACTTCTGTATTTTTGAGGCAAATATGCCGTATTAATTGAATTTGGGACCAAAATTCATTTGGTCTAAGTGAATATGTTTCAAAAAATATTGTGGATATGAAATTGCTTTATGGTATATTAATGTTAAGAACTTTAACAACCTGTATCAAAACACACTGAGTACTGAATTGCCTTCTCTTTCTATTGTCCCATGGGTCATATTGTACATATCCTACTGTTAAAGTAAATCTTCCCTAATTTCAAGCATTCAGTTTCTTAAATCTAACCAATTGGCTTAGATGCTAATAGGTAAACTAAACTGTAAATCACAAAAGAAAAAAAAAAGAAAGTAGTTTTCAGAAAACTAAGTAAATGTACACTCACTGGCTACTTTATTAATTACCTTGCTAGTACCAGATTTAGACCAATTTTTGCTTTCAGAAATGCCTTATTTATTTGTGGCATAATTTCAACCATGTTTTAGATAAATCCTTTAGAAAATGTGTCCCATACTGACATGATAACATCATCCAGTTAATGCAGAATCGTTAGCTGCACATTCATAGAAAAAAGCTTCCATTCCACAGCATCCCAAAGGAGCTCAGGATTCCACGCCTGTGACTGAGGAGACCTTTGGAGTCCAGTGAATTTAGACTCATCTAACAAGGCAATGTTTGACTGATCTTCTATTGTCCAGTTCAAGTGAGCCTATGCAAAATGTAGCCTCGTTTTTTTTCTGCTTTAAACTGGTAGAAATGGCACCTGGTGTGGTCTTCCGCTGCTGTAGCCAATCTGCTTCAAGGTTCACCATTTTCAGGGGTGTGGCCACAGGGGTGGCCAGGGGTGACACTGGCCCCCCTTGAGTTTGATTGGCCACCCTAACTGGCCACCCCCACAAGAGCTGTCAGTCACTTTGTTCAAGTTTCTGACTGCAGTGCACACTTCTTACAGCTGGTGAGAGTAATGCTTTATAAAGTTTGCAAACTGCCAATAAATACCACAAGAAAAAGAACCCTAAGACTGTAGACCTGGTTACAAGATGGAGTTTGGTCCACCTTTTGGAAAAAGATGGTAAGCTTTTATCATATTGAGCTTTTTTTGAAAAAATACACATAAATATGTACTAAAACTCAATTTAACAGAGTGCTAAAAGCAATTGCTCCTCCACTATGATTCTACAAATTAAAAGTGTAACATATTCAGCAGTAACTCCAAAGGACCAGCTTCAATTATCAATTGCTCTGACTTTGTAAACAGAAGATGTAATAATAAATTCATAAGAAATACTTTTAGTTCGATTTTCTTTTTGTCAACCTTGTGAAAAAACATTTTATTATATATTTGTATTTTTAAAAATAACCAAATATCTTTATTTTTGCACTCCCATAACAATAAAAGAAATCTTTTGAACCGGAAGTTTGCTCTTGTAATGACTTTTTAAAAAAGAAATTCACCATTGATACCAACTCCTGTGTTTTACGATTCATTGACACAGCAGAACATCGTTTTCTTTTCATTATGTCATACATGTTTTTTTGAAAAAAAAAAATCAAAATTGGATCTTGTGTAAGAAATCTATTCCTGTTCTAAATTTTAATATAATAAACGTTGGTCTTAACGTTGTAATTAAACTATGTTAATCTAAATATTTATTTATTTTGGAAATTTCATAAATATTGTTTTTTTTAAACCACCTCCAAGTTCAACATATTTTTAAACAAAATATTTTGATTTAAGTGCTAGATTTTTGCAACAACTAAAAAAATCATTACACTTTTACATCAATAATTTAATTTAATTTGTATTGAAAATCTTTGGTGTAAATTTTTTTAAATAAAATATCAAATTTATTGTGCCACCCTTCAACACTCTGTGCCCCTGCCTGGCCCCCCCAAGAAAAAATTCTAGACCCACCCCTGAACAGGCACTTAGTTGACTTTACATTATCTGGGGGATAGTGGTTGGTAGCTCAGTGATCAGTATTGCAGTCTTCTAATCTTAAGTCTTCATGTTCAGGGCCAGGTTGCATCAGGCAGGACATTTGTCACAAAACAATTACCAAATTCTTTATGCAAGATTGCTTGGTGTGGTGATTCCTGCAGAGGGTAGCAGTTAAAAGAAAAATAATAGTATATCATCTCAAACCAGTTTTCCCATTCTAGTCAGACTTCTCCACTAAATCAACAGTTTTTTAAACACTCACACCAGCCCATCTGGTACTAACCGCCATGCCATATTTAAAGTCACTTAAATCCCATTTTTTTCTCTGATGCTCTGTTTAAATCTCAGCAAGTTGTCTTTAGCATATGTAGATCACTGCATGCATTGAGTTATTGTCGTGTGATCTGCTGATTAGCTGTTTGTGTTAACAAAAAAAACTGATGTACTTAGTAAAATAATTGATGTGTAAGTTTTAATTTTGTATTGTGTCATATCCATTTTTTTTAATACTCGTACACCTATCCTACTAATAATACCTCAGTATATGTGATTTTAATTTGCAAAGAATGTTCTGTGGCATTGTGTCATTATTGCATGCAATCTAAGGTTGATTTCATAGAACAAGACTCAAAGAAAAAAATAGCACAATTTTTTTCTAATATTGCATTACAAATGAAAGTGATTTTTTCAATAATTTATTAGATAAGCATCTAATAAATAATACTTCAAACTTTTCTTCAGAGCTGGTAGCTCAGCAAAATGTAGCACAATGGGTCTTTGATTTCTAAGATTGACTTTGTGGATCACAGGCAAGTTTATAATGATGCTTTTCAAAATCATGCCTCAAGTTTAAAATATAATATTTCTGTATTTTTGTTTCACCACCAAACTGCCCCTTTCAACTAGACAGTCAGCTATGACTGATGTGGTTGTTTAGGTTTTGAAGCTTTTCAAATGGAATAATACAAAAATAGTCTGTTTCACAGAAAAGTGTGGTCACTTCTCTCTTTTATATAAAGTTATTTGATCATCCTACATGCTATAAGGTGAAATGCTATAAAGGCTATTTCTATCAATATGAGTTAAAATCCAATTCATCTGAGAATTTATCTTCCAATAAACAGGTCAGGGTAGGTCAGAAGATGAATGGTGGCTTTGTGAAGCATTTAAAAGTGACAAATTGACTTGTGTTTATCTTTTCAAAGTGGATAAAAAGGTAGAAAAAAATCCATCATCCATTTTGTAGCAATAACTCAGTCAACTGCAAATGTACCAACAGATTAGCAGTTTAAAAAGAAGCATGATTTCAACATGAAGGCTGATAAAAAATTGTGGACAAGATTAGAAAATAAATCTCAAGACAATCTAACAGTTTGGCTAAAGTTGTTTGTTTCGATTCAGATGATTTAAAGTTCCAACAAAATGAAAGATAAAAAAACATATATTTTCATCAACCATTGCAACTCAAATAAAAGAGCACATCTGAGCATGCTTTTTTGTTTTGTGTTTTTTCTTCCGTAGAACAAACCTCATGAAATGAGACACCAGTGTTGCTGGTGAGAAGGCCTGATAAAATAAAATGGAAGGGTTTTCCTTATTATTTGGCATAATATACACTTAAACTTAATCAATATGAGTCATTCCAATGGTCAAAAACAAAAGTAACAGGAGTGTTTAAAGTCAAAAATACATAAAATAGTTCACAACCTGTATATTGTAACAAGCTGAAATCACTGTGTAATATTTGGACTTAAGACCCAACAGGAAGGATTTAAAAGGAGTTTTGTAATAACTGGCAGTGAGATGACAAATTAAAGAGAGCAGAGAGTGAAAAAGACACAGAACTGTTAGTCTCAAGGGAGCTTGTGATTTCTCTGAATAAGGATGTGCAGATTGTTGCCATCTTGTTTTTTTCAGGCCTAAAAGGAACTCTAAGGACTTTTAAGTGGACGGCAAACAGAGCAAGGAGTTTCACCAGAAAAGACCAGTTGTGTCATGAGGTTTCAACTTAGGAGGAGCAGGTGAACTGAGGTCAGGCGAGTAGGAGGTCAGCTAGTTTTGCAGGTTTCCAGAGTGAATGTAACAAGTAGAAAAGTGATGGTAGTGATGCTAGATTTCCCATACAGTAGTGGTCCTCAGAACTAATACCAGCATTTTAACAAGTACTCATATTTATACAAAGGGCCCCCAGTACCCAGAACTGATACCAATATTAGTATCAATACTCAATGTGTTACAATTTACATTTTAAATGAAAAGTTTGTCAGTTCCATGTTTAAGAAGATTATACAAGTTGAAAGAAAATATTAAAATGTTGCAAAAGTATACACATATTCCGAAGGCGCAAAACCTTGTTCTAAATAAAAATAGTGTCTTCAAAGTCACTATGTAATGTTTAGGTTGTAACTCTGTATCAGTACTCGGCTTTGGCGAGTACACAAACTCATATTCACCCCTAATATGCGTACAGTAAAATGTCGACTTTTGGACCTGGGAAAACTGGAAAAAGGCAGATAAGAAAGGTTCATTTTTAAAATGAAATTTATATATCATGTCTGAGATCTGAAATTGGGATTCCCAAGTCAAATCCTTTATCAAAATCCAATTTCAAAATGTCCTAAATTCAGACACATTTCAGCCCAGAATAATCCAAAACACAACCCATAAGACATGCAATATTATCAAGCAAAGGTCAGGCACACGAAAACCAAAAATATTCAATAATTTACTGAGCCAGCAGGGGAGGAAAAGGCACAAAATCAAAAGTCAGAACCTCAGACACAGAATCGTCAGAAACACCAGGCTGTATCACTGTGACAAAGCTGACTACAGAAGATCGGGCAACTGACTGAGAAAACAGGTGAGTTTCAATCAGCAGTGAAACAACCAGGTGCAGGCAATCAGGACAGCTGAGAGTGCTGCCTTCAAGAATGGCTTGGAAAAAAAAAATCACAAATCAGGCTGTGACGCTGTGCTTCTACAGAAGACGCGTCATCTATTTTTTTAATGACCGACATCAAAAAAAGGAGGCAGTTTCTGGAAAGACGCTCTACGTAAAAAAAAGTCTTAAGCATTTTTCCTATAAATAGATGCCATGATTTATTTCTTTACTGAGCTGTAAAATGTTGAAACAAATATTCAGGTGTTTTTTGATTGTGTCTTGATGTTTACTTAGTACAGAACAAAAAGACTAAGAAGGCAGAGGTTTTTTGCCATTGACTTGTTTATTCCTCTATATTTTTTAACAAACTGTCAACAAGCTTATCTACAGTGATGCTATTTTATCAAGGAACATGATTTGTGTGCTGTACTTTAGAAAAATAGGGATCAAGACAGGTTGTGCATTGTGTACTTGCCCTCCTTTCTCCTACTCTATCTCTCTCTAACACACACACACACAGACAACTCAGATGCATCTAGATCCAACTTTGCTTTTAAGTCTCATGGCTTGACACAAAGGGGATCTTTCCTTCCCCACACATAATCAGAAAAGGGAGAAAATCAAAAAGACACAAAGAGCCGTCTCACTATTCAATGGGGAGGAAACTCATTCTGTCACTCCTGCCATTCTGAGTGAGCTTACAGCGGGGATCTACAGCTCATGTTGCCTTTGCATTCCACCTGCATCCCATTGTTTGTGCGTGTGTGCTTAATGAATGCTCCTCTGTGGAAGATGTTAACATGCATTGAGTTTGTAGTGCAATGTGTACACCTCTTTATAGATGTTTAAAAAGAAGATACTTGTATGATCCTCATTTAGCTAACTCATCCTGGTTAGTGTGTAGAAATTCAGACAACTTCTGTCACTGCATTTGCATGCAGACTAATGATGTTTATCACTGAGTATTCAGAGGCCACAATTAAGCAAAGAAACTGATTTTTCCAGAAAAATGCAATGCACACTTATAAGTAAACAATAAAATAAAAAAACAATAATGCAGAACTGGGTAATTGATTTTATTCCAGTAATTTGTTTTTTTTTTTAAACATGTCCTATTGAAATTGAACTAAAAAACAAACATATAACTAAATATATACATATATATAAATATATATATATATATATATATATATATATTGTTTGTTTCTAGCTCAGGACTGGATATATGAAGAGATATCAAACAAGTACAAACCTGATTTGAACACACAGCACAGCAAGCTATCTGCGTAACCTCCACAACCTACCAGAATAACAATAAACAGCTTTTATTGTAGGTGCGACAACAGGGCAAATGCCTATATGGGTGAGTAATGGGGTGTAAATATAGCACAATGGGCAGTGAGCTGTGCAGCACAAAGCTTATGGTATTGTCACGGTTTTAGAATTTGCCACATACATTAGCTTACTGTGAAATTAGTTTTACTCCAGCCAAAACATAATACAATTTAAGTTTATATTTGTACATAATGTATTGAAACTACATTTTTGTTGCTTTCCTTAATGTTTCTCTTTACTTAAAGGGCCAATAATATGTGTTTTATCAGGCATATAGTTCAGTTTTATACCATAATAAAGTAGCTATGTCACCTTCATTTGTTATGAAAATCCTGTTAGACTAAAAATTAACTTGACTTCACATCACAGCCATTTCTAAATAAAATTGGCCTCTGTCTCTTTAAGAACCTCCTTCCGATTATGTCACGCCCATTTCTGCACATCATCACAAAAGCAGCAACATGTTGGTACTCCCACACAATACAATAGAATGAGGGTGTCTGCAGCGGAGCAGGGTTTGAGGTGTTGGAGCAGGTACAGTCTAGTGGGAGAGGAGCAGGCAAACTTAGCATTTCCAGCTCTGAGACAATAAATAAATACATAAATAAGTAAATATAAAAATTGAGCTAGGTTTTTGAAAAAAATAAAAGTTGTAAAATTGTCCATTTAAGGAGCTCGTCCAGTGACAATGGATAAAAAAATAAAATATCATGGCCATGCAATAATAACTTGTGGCCACAGGATAAATAATGCATAATTATGTTTTGGTTAAGAGATAATTATATAATTATATATAATTATATAACTCATTTCCATCCAGAGACTTTTGACTCTTTTCCTGGACAAGTTTGAATGAATTTGATTTTATTTTGAAATATGCTAAAATCAGTCAGGATTTTTTTACTAAGTATTTTTATACATCCTTAGGGATGTAAAACAAGGTTTGAAAAAATTTTTTCTTCTTTATTTTTTAAAGAAATAATTATCTGTTCACTCAAGTGTACTCCATGCATTTTGTATTGTAAAAAAACGTCAATATAATAACATGGTAATTATAAAGGTATAGTTGTAATTTAGTTATACAGTTGTAATATACGTAGTATTCTGTTGGAATGGTGGTTCCTCCACTATTCTATAGTCCTCTCTATTTGAGCTCTATTGATAAAAGTAAAAGTTAACATAAACAAAATATGTTTTCACTATGTGTTTTATTCATCTTTAGGGATGTAAAACAAGCTTACAAAATAAAGATACATTCTCTTTGAACTGAGGAGGATAGTGTGACACAAGAAACTGTCTCTAAACTGTAGATCCTCATAGAATCTTGATTGTAACTGGTGTTTATTAAACTCATCCTCATCCCTGCTACCAAAAACACAGTCTTCCTATGGAAACTCATCTTTTACCCTGTATGCATATCTTTTTGAGATCTACAAAATACACTGCCCAGCCAAAAAAAAGTGTCCACTTGGATTTAACTAAGGTCTATGATGTGAGGTTGCTGCAGGTGGTCAGGTCTAGGTTCAGCAACAATCTCTGCTCAAAGAATGAAGTCAGCTGACTACCTGAATATACTGAATGACCAGGTTATTCCATCAATGGATCGTTTCTTCCCTGATGGCACGGCCA
>JARVJO010000330.1:10042494-10064763 GCA_031762555.1 Cynodonichthys magdalenae
GTCAAAGCAAGACTCTGGACATGTTTTTGATGAGAGGATAACATTATAACATGATATAAAACTCAAAAATGTTGATTATCCATGATACTGCCCCTTTAAAAGGAAAATTAACAGGCTTTCTAATGACTTAAGATTTATTTATTGCCAAGAAGCAATGTTACAACAAACAGAATAAATAAGTAAATAATTCAACAAGTTAAAAAGAGGGAAAGGATTAACATGTTGGCTTTGTTTGGCTGTTCTCGGGCTGTTAACATGCCTTTGTTATAGATTTTTGTCCAGTAAGCTGCAAGTTTGAAAGAAATGCATGGCTACTTAAACAAGTTCTTAATGTTTTTGAGTTCTGTTTTTGAATGAACATGGATCGGGTGAAAAGAAAACACACCATGACGATAGACATTTTCAGTTTGGGGTGAGTTTCCAAACTGTTTTTGTTATTGGAGACGTCTTTAGCTACAGAAGTTCAGTTGCTTCGTCTTTTTTTTTTCCATGTCCTAGTTGACTGAAAATCCACAGAACATATCGGAACATTTTTCTTCAGTCGCGGTGTTGTATCAATCCTAAAGTTTGATAATTTACTATTGAAGCATTTCGATCCAAAAATAAAATACTTCACCTGAGCATCGAGTCAGAGGCATGTTCAGATATAAACACTGAACTAAACAAGCATGTCAGATAATTATTTATTCAACTTTGATTGAATAGCAACTTCAGGATTTATGTGCTAAAAGTAGCAGGTTTAGCTAATTGTAAACAAACAGCTGAATGTGACGTCACATTTTTTTTCTGTGCATGCGGGTCACATCAGCGATATCAGTGACTTTGTACAGGTTTATTTTTGGTACAGCTAAAAGTAATGTAATTTTACATTGGGTCTTATAGAGAGAGACAAAAAATGATAAATGAACATCAAAATAAAATGACAAAGCAAAATACAAAACATTGAATTAAAAACTATACAAAGCATAATAAAACAAAGCAATAAAACAGATCAAATCACTACAAAGAAAAATTAAGTAAAATCAGTTAGTAGAATTAGTAAGCAAATAGCAAGTAAATTAATAAATAAAATCAGTTGAAAAAAGTGTTTTTAGACAGATTTCAGAAATGGACAGTGAGGGGAACTGTGTATGAGATTGACCATGTTCACAGTCAATGCTGGGGGGTGGGGTTGGTGCAAATTAATGTAAATGAACAGCCTTTGTTAACACCCTCAGGTACCTCCAGACAACAATTCCTCTGCAACTTTGAGGTCTGTTTTGTCCCAAATCTTGTTTGCAGATTGTTTTTTTTTTT
Organism: Cynodonichthys magdalenae; assembly: GCA_031762555.1. Lineage (NCBI taxonomy): Eukaryota > Metazoa > Chordata > Actinopteri > Cyprinodontiformes > Rivulidae > Cynodonichthys > Cynodonichthys magdalenae. The sequence goes on from JARVJO010000330.1 coordinate 10,043,791, forward strand.
TTTTGATTGCCATGTGTTTGACATCTTTGGACAGCTTAGAACCCACACTTTCAGATTCTGTAACTCCAAATGACCACAGGGTGACTTGTTCATGGTTTTGCCATGGCCCGTCACATTTTGTTGTGTAGTCTCTAGGAAGGCAGTGTGAAATTAGTGCTGCATTGATATCCTTATATACTTAACCTGTTCAGTCTTCTCTATTTTCTATAACAGAACTATTATGTGATGGAACTGCCAAATAAAATCTGGAGTTAACAACTTACCAATTTTGTCTCCTTAATTCTCCACCTGTTCTGGGCCAGACTGGCTACAAGCTGGATGAACAAATCATTAGTTTATGCTAGCACCTAGCTAGCTTCCATGCATAGTGCTTTCATATCAGCACAATTAATGTAATTTCTCTAATGGTTCTGCAATGCTGCATTTATTCATATGAGCTCAAATAACTGTTGTGTTCCTTTGATTTGTGAACTTGAACTTTGAGGAACTAGAAATGTCCAAAAGTGGGCTAGTCTGTGAGGGCATATGTCAGAACTGCTTTATAAAAATACATTTTTATCATATTTAACAAAGTAAGTACCAAGAATGGTACTGATAATGGACCAGAAAAAAATAGGTTTTAATAGGCAAGTTAATTATTTACAGTGTAAATGAACCAGGTGAAACTGAGATGAACTGATCAGAAGGGAATAAAGTTTGTAATTGATCAGAATATTAATTAATCTTATATTTTTACATATAGGGATCGCTGAGGAGGCTGGCTTGGAGAGGAGGGTAAAGGTTTCCAGCAGGATGCCGAGATGAGTGTAGGTAGGTATGATGAGACAAAAGAGTGTAGAGTGACAGGATGGATGCTGGAGAGGGCAGACAAGTTAGTTGGTTCCAGGAAGAGCTCCAGGACACAGGTGGATATCTGTAGGTTGTCATAGCTATTAGAAAGTTACACCAAAGACTGGTATGTCTCGGGCACTTTTATGCCAAGGACCTTATCAGTAGAGATCAGCTGTAGAAAGAGATCAGCAGCCAAAAACACATAATCACATAATACATACCACTCTATTGTAAACAGTCATGAATGAGAATATATGACTTGAATGCATATTTTAATGATCTTATATGGTCATCATGCAAACATCACACCATATCAAGTAAATTTAACTTTCTGTGATGGGCTATGTCATAATAACTTCAAGAAAAACAAACAAAAACAAAGATTGTTGATACCATGGGCTATTTCACAAGAGAGGTCAACTCCATAAAGGAAACCACTGAAGCCAGAAATTATTTGGAGACAGTATCTAGTGATAAGCTGTGAAGCACTTAAGTACTTTCTTACTGGTCATACTTTTAAGATTTATTGTTAATGTCAAAATTTTATAAAGTTTACATATTTAAGCCTTACTTTTAAGAGAAACTTGCCACTGTTTCATGTAAGCAAAACTAAAAAAATATATAGATGATGTTAAATGAATAAACACTTACACAAATGGTTGAGAATTTGGCCCCAAGAAATCTCATAAAGTGTCAGGCAAAATAAACTATGACACCATAAATGCCTTTGGTACTTTAACCTCAATAAAAAGATGATTCTTGTAAATGTGCCATGAACCATCACTGTCTTTTATGACTGCACCTTCATTTTGCCAAGTAAACTGTGCACTGTTTAAACAAATGTTCTCTTGGAAAGCAATAAAGCATTTAAAGTCTGTGGCCAAGCCAAATAAAATAATATATAATACATCAGTCTGGGGAAGAAGGAATTATATCCAGAAATAATTTTAATCCCCTCCTGGTTTTCTTCTTTTTTAACCAGAGGTCATTACTGTTTTTACTTTTCTTTTACAGAAATTAATTAATAAATTACTGAATGAAACAAATTATTTATTTTGATGTGCAACTTGGTATGGCTCCATTACTTTTGTTTAATTTAATAATAGGCATAACTTATTTTACAAACTAACTCACATTACTTATTTTAATTTACTAAAATTAAATGATCGTTTTTTTTTACTTGCTGAAAAATTATAGATCAGCTGAATAAATTAGGTTCACTGAAGTTAGTCATTGCTTTGTTTGCAAATGAATAGCTTTGAATTTGCTAATTTGATTTGACAAATGAGAATAGTTTTGTCTATGCATAAACAACAGTGAAGGACTCACGGCTGAATAATCTTCAGTTTTCTCTGAATTTACATTTGGAAAAAAAACTATGTCTAAACTGTTCAAGGAATACACCTGAACAGCAACAAAAAACAATATCCATAAAGTTTTCTGCAAATGATCTAGGCCTTTTTTCTCCATTCTTCACCAAACGCAAAGCTCTGGATCAGTAGCTGCGTACTACTATTTTCATGCATAGAATATTCGTATGCATAGTAAACTGTTCCACTAGATGGATTTGGGCTTGCAGTGGTTTGCATGCACAAATGGCATGTGTCTGTTTGGTACCACAAACACATTCTCTTCTAGTCCCTGCCCCTGTGGCTCCAGGCTACATGATTGAGGCTAAAAGACTAAAAGCAAAGCAATGACATTAGATATTTTAATTTTCTTCATTTGACTTCTAGCTTTTTTAAAAGTCAATTAGTCTAAACATTGTCTTATTAATTAGTAGAATTAATTTACATCATCTATTATTATTAGTTTTTTTTGTTTGTTTCTTTAGTCTTTGATAGATTCTCAAAACAAATTGGAAACTGAGATGCATTTAATTTTGCACCATACCAGATTAAATTGTGGTAATATTTTTAATAATGTTTCAGTAGTTATAATCATTCAACCATATACACACACAATCATTTTCGGGCTGTGGAATGTAGTACCCTATAGCACAAATGCTTAGTAAAAAAGGACACCAGTGTTAATCTCCACGACAACCTATCTGTTCTCTCTATGTGCATGTTTAGGATTTCTCTTTGTATGCTCACAATTCATAAACATGTTGAGTTAAATGGTGATTTAAATTGGTCTTAGCGTGTCTGTTTGTGTGTCTCGTGTTTTTCTGTTTAAGCCCTGCAATGGCATGTTTAGGGTATATACAGCCTCCTGTCATAAAATTGTAAAATGTCATACCACTGTCTTTGAAAAGTGGTATGGCAGTGGTAATATATTTTTTGAAATATTATGTCACATTATTTGCAACAGAACTGCCAAACAAGGTTTGTATTCACCAGTTACAATTTTGCCATCTCCTCTTGTTCTGGGTCAGACTCTGGCTCCAACATGTAAGGCTGGATGAACAAGTTTTCTGTTGTTGATGTCTTTCAATTAATTGGTAAATAAAAAGTTTCGTTGTCGCTATATAATCGTTAACACATCTATCAAACTAGAATGGATTGGTCTGAAAGCTGGAGGTGGATGGCATGTAAAGCGCCTCCTCTAGATTTAAAGAAACAGCCTCAAAACGAGCTGCTTTGAGACACACCTCAGAAAAGTGGTGAAAGAGGGGCTTGTAGAAGTACAATGAGGAGGAATTCAGATCAAAGCATTGCAATTCTACTTTTAAATGTACCCCAAATGAATAATTTTAAAGTGGAAAAGAAGAATTTGCATGGCATTTCCTTGAACTTCCTCCACCCAAGGGGCCCAGTACTGGGCCAGTAGATGGAGTCATTGCATTGTTGTTTAATAAAAGTAGGTCAAACACTTTTTTTTCTCAATTTTTTTCTAAATTCCTCACAAAATATGTCTTTAATGTTTTTAAAACGAGTCGCCAAATTGTTTTTGGATAAATATTTATGATTTTAGAGCTATCTAAACATTTGTAACTTCCTTCAGGCGACGCCAATTCTTGGAGCATAAGGAAGTTATTAGTTTCTGGTCATGAGCCGCTTCATTTGGTATCATTGAAAACAAGAGACTCTCACAAAGTCAGTGATATATCTTGGTACCGTGTGACTCTTCATCTGTTGACGTAAAGTTCGTGCGTAACCGAGTATAAATAACAGCGCTCATGCGAAAAAACTTCTACGCGCAGTTAGCTTGGAAGGCGGGTAGTTTATTAGCGATTTGAAAGCGATTTTATTTGAAAAGCGGTTAGATTTTATGTCAGATATGTGTAATGTGCATGCAGAATGACCCAGGGCGCAGGCAAAATCCAAAAAGCAAAAAGGTTTTAATAAACAAAAGAGGGCTGGCGTGGCAGCAAACTTACAAAAACTCTCAGGAGAAACAGGCACAAGAAACACAGAGTACAACCACACTGGCTGGGGAAGCAGCACAATGATCAGACACAGACTGAGGACAAGACACCAAATATAAAGGGAGAACTTAATAAGACAAGAAACACCTGGAGGAGACACAAGGAGAAACAGGTGAGCAAGGGCGGGGCTGGAGGCAAAACAGCAGGGTAGAGATACACAGGGAAACAGAGAAACACTAGAAAGACACAGATCATGACAATATGGAGCTGAAGAAGAAGTATAAAGTTTTAGAAGCGCTGGAGAAGATCCTGTGATGTGGAAGTAGTAATGTCCAGATGTCCAATATCCTTTATATAAAAGGAACTTTATTGATTCTTGTTAAAGCATTGTTTTTGTTATTTAGTCATTTTTGTGACAATTTTGTGTCCTTCCTAGAAAACATGGCGCGAGTTCTCCCTCATTCCTCCGCCCTCCTGCACAACCTTTAGTTTCTCATAACTATGCCCCCCTCCCGCACAAAATGGACTTCATTATAACACTGTTATATAAAAGGAACTTTATTGAGTCTCGTTACATCATTGTTTTTGTTTATTTAGTCATTTTTGTGATAATGTGTCATTCCTAGAAAATATGGCACAAGTTCTCCCACATTCCCCTGCCCTCCCGCACATGCACACATTTAGTCTCTCATAACTATGCCCACCTCCCAGCACTTCAGTTGAGCCATTATCAACTTCTTCCAGGTGAGAATTTATTCGGTTTGCAATTATGGTAAAGTAAACATGATGCATCATTACAATGTTAGTGTTGTAATCCTAAGCTTATTATAATTCAGTGTCAGATGTTACTCTCATGTTCCACTTGTTCAGATAAATAGAGTCAAGTTTAGTCCTCAGCATGTATCTTTCTGTTTCTGCAGTGATGATGGCTACCTTCTTGCCAGTTACGTTCCTCCACAACTAATGGAAAGCTTCAGCCAAAGACCAAGGAGCAGCCTGTCTAGGTTGACCAATATAGGGAACAAAGAATCAGGGCGGGTAAGTCAGGCTACAACTCCACTTGGTGATGATGAGGAGAGGTGAACTCACAAAGCGAGCCTTTTATAGTTTTTTATATTGTATTCCTCCAAATTTGTTTACAGATTGTTATTGATAGTTTGCTCAGGTATTGTTGATTTTAGTTTGCTTGTTTGTTTACAGCATTTTATTGATAATTCTTACTTTGCACATTTGTTGACAAAGTTTCCTTTTGATAACAGTTTTTAATAGTTTGCACTTTTTTATTGTTGATTATGTTTTTCTTGTTTGTTTACAGTATTTTATTGATAATTGTTATTTTGCATAATTTATGAAAGTTTTGTCATAAAAAAATATTTTTAAAACTAAAATTCCACTTAATGGAGTCAAAAAGATACAATCCATCTCATTGTTTGTTCATTTTAGTGATTTCATGGTGTGCACAATGGTACATTTTGATGATACACAGTGTAAATGTCAAAAGAAAAGGAAGTCATATGCAAAATGAGTCCTAAAGTGGAAATCAAAACTTTTATTAGACCAGATTCTCTTTTATGAAGTAAAAAAAAAACCTTTGGCACAGTTTTGGGTACATTTGGCTAAATTGTGCCAAAATGCCATTTCTGTCTGGTACACTGCTCACTAAAAGTTTTGTGGAATAAATATACAATTTATTCAGGCCTACTTTGCTACAATTATTCTCAAGATGTAAATGTATAAAATCTACGGGCATTCCTGTGTTTTCACAAAAGTTTTCATTGTGTTTTGCACTGTTGATTTAGGGAAAAAAAGTAGTAAAAAAGTTAGTCTAGAGTAAAAATAAATTATATTTTCTTTGTTTAATCACAAATAACTCAGGCACAGTAAGAGTTACAATATTGGTTTTACTTAAGAAATTACCTTTAAGATCTTACCTTTACAGACGTACCAAGAGTTAGCATTTAGACATTATAACTGTGGAGTTATTCTTGATTTATTTTGCTGGGTATTTTCAGGCAGAAATTACCTCTAAAACCCCTGTGGGCTTAACAGGTTAAGTACAAGAAAAAACAAACAAAACCATATAAATGATTATATTATAAATAATTATTGCTTTTTTTATTAAGAAAAAAACTGCTGAATGGCATAATGCATGATAGCTTGCCTGTTTACACTAGGAAATACTCATAAAACATCATGGCCTAAACACATCTGCTTGACCAGATAGAGTGCCCTCTCTCAGGGTGACTCACTCCTCCAATACAGTGCTTCTACTGCCACCACTTGCATCCCTCATCCTTTCCTCTCTTCTTCTAGCTGCCACTACCATGACCACTGCTTCCACCTCTTGGATTGCTATATTTGTGACTGTGTCTATTGGTGTGGAAAAACCCATCATCTGGGCCAGTAAATCTGGAAATAGAGTACTCGCTGAGGTCGACCAGAGACAGAACTTGTACTGTGCAGCTCTCCCGGCCAAAGGTTTAGGGGGCAATGAGTTCCAGCTTGGGGGGAACCTTGAGTTGCTGCAGGCTATTTTCTACCATTCACTCTGGGGCTTGAAATGCTCTAAAACTAAGAAACATTTCCTACTGACTGACGACTCTCTAATCCTCTATTGTTACTGTGCTGTGGGACAGGCTTAAAAGCACAGGGTGTTAGACACTAACTTGTTCCTGGATATTTGAATTTTTGAATGTCTTGGTATATTGGAGACTGCATTAATGAAATGATAACATTTAACCCAGACAACTAATTAGACAAACAGAGGAGGCTTTTGACAAAAATGGTGACAGTTTTAAAGAAAACAGAATTAGAAATGTACAGAAAGTGTTGTAAGGTTTATCTTTTTTTAATTTGATGAAATGTGACATTTTGAAACATTTTGCATTTGTAATTTTGTCAAGTATTTTTTTCTTGGTATTTTTGTTTTTATTTTGTTACATATAAAACCTAGAAAGGATACTTTTACTTCTTTACTTTAAAATTTAACATGTAGGTACTCGTTACAATTTTAAATATGTCCAAACTCATGACAAAATGAGCTGTTTATGCACTCTAAAAAATGAAGTGTCGAATTTACTTATCCAAGTCATGTCAACTGGTTCCACTAAACCTAGTAGAATAAATACAAAGCAATATTTTGCTCAATCTCCTCAACTTGGTTTAGTGGAACCAGTCTGGTTAAGTAAATTCAACAGTTTCTTTTTTAGAGTGTGTGTAAAAGTACCTTTACTTTTACTTTTTTGTGAACAGTTTTATGACTATTTACTTAAGTACTTTTTTCATCAGTGAAATTTATTTTTACCAAAGGCATTTTCTGTTTAGGTATTTTTACTTTTACTTAGTATAGACATAATAACTAAAGACAGGACGGTGCTAGCAAAACTAAATTTGAACGCCATACACATGGAGGTATGTGTAACAATCTGGCTTGGTCAAAACAGCCCTAACCAACCTGGAAAAAGAGCCATTTTTAAATAATATGCATAAAATGAGACTGGAAGGTGCAGGATGGCAGTAAATTAAATTTACATGTGCAATTTTTTTTTTTTTTATTGGAGACATTGTTCTGTTTTAAACAAGAAATAGACAGTCAAAAATTTATACTTAGGCTTGTTGACAATAATTCCACTATAATCATCTGTTGCTCATATGCCCCACAAGACACATAAATTTGAGCAATTGTGATTTTGCCAAACTCACACCCAAAACTCCAAACTCCACCAATAATGGTTAAAACAAAGTCCACCCACACAAAGCTGTCCGCCAATGACGGTTAGGACAAACTCCGCCCACAAAACAAGAAACTCCCCCTGTGTACTGAAGAGTCCATTACTTGGTCCAAGCTAGGTCAATAGCTAGCCAAACAAAGAAATATTGTCCAAGCTTATAAAACAACAGTTTTAAAGATGGTTTAAAAGAGACTATATTTTTTTCAACTTTTTGAAACAGCTGTTTTGTAAGCCTACAAAACAATAAGCAATGAAATTTAGGTAACAACTACCCAAGCCTAAACAATATTAATAACATTTTGACAAACATAATTTTAAAAATGACTAGTCAAAGCATTTAAAATTTTCAAATAATAGTTTATTTAGAGGACTGGTTGTATATATATATATGTGTGTATATATTTACACACACAAATTAAAAATCAAATGAGTTGATGAAGCTGTATAAAAGCTTTGCCCAAAAGCTTGACAACAAACAAAACATAAGACAAACTAAACATAAGTCACTTACATAGTCCTTGACTCATTTAATGCTTTATACCATTATTTCATGTCCCCATCACCCAAATCCCCCCACCCCATCTATCCTTGTAATTACAGATCCATTTTTTAACTCAGTGAATTCATGGGATCTCAGCACTTAGCTCACTGGGGAGTGAGCTAACCTCTCTCCTCCATCCCACTCTGAAATGGCCCTTAGGCCAATTCTGTGGCATAGTTAATGGAGTGTGCCTACATGAATTATTAAAAGTGCTTACATTTTCTTTATACTTGCCATACTATCGATATTCAAGCCTTCACAGGCTCATGAGTGTGTGGGCGAATTTTTACACATCACGACGAATTGCCCTTTTCACATACATGCCGGTCTCCCTCAGATAAATACCTTTTATAATGTGCAATGAGAAGACTATGCTAAATAAAACATTTTGCAGAAACTGCCAGGGGTGAAAAAAATGTGTTTACCACATCCCACTGTTACAGTCAACAAATCTGAATTCAGGTTCTGGCGGCAAGAGTAGTTGGGTGTTGTACTGCTGGTACACCTCACGGTGCTCATTGTTAATGCACACAGAGATAACTTCATCTTTCACGGGGAGTAATCAAACTGTAAAATTAATAAGCAATAAATACAAAAAAATATAAAACAAAGCGTAACTTGCTCTCCTGTAGCAAAGAAAAATACCTGTAAAGATTTTTAGAACCTCATTGCAATTCAAGACAGGACAACTCTGGGGAGGTTCACTTTAAGCCAAGAAAGAGGGGAAAAACAACCTCCTGGAATTCTTATGAGTTACATAAAATGAATCATAAGGGACATTTTGTATTGATTTTCTTTATTGTCACAAGGTGATGTATAACTAGATGGCTCCCAGTGCAGTGTAATGTGTAGGGGTCTAAAACCAAATCCTACAAGCGTCCTTTCCCAAGGGTAAACATCTTGTTAGTTCAACTACTGGTTGTAGATGTGTGCATGTGGAGAGAGTTGTGCACGTGTTTGAAAGATATAGAGACTCTAAAGCAGATGGCAACTCATTTACTACAGGCAAAGAGACAGAAAGCCTTTAAGCCATTTCTTGTAAACAGACAGCCTGTAAACAGTCATGAATTAGGGCATTTCTGGAGGTGCCAGAGATTTCGGAGCATTGATTATGTGATATGTAGCAGAACAGAACTGGGATTTTTACTGATCTATATCAACATTTGTTGTGTCCAGTGTGAATTTCGATTTCACCAATTCAGTTGTGACTTTGTCATATTAACGCAGGGGTGTCAATGTTCCACACAGAGGGCATATTTCTGTCATCATTTTTTGAATACATGATGTATAACAAATTAGTTTTTTAGAAAAACAAATGACCTTCATTTAGCATTTAGAACTTACATTCATAAAGAAGTAATAAATTTAGAAAACTCATTATTAGCATTAATATGCCTTATCACCAGCCTTTTCAATTATTTTATCTTAAACTTACATTTTATCACAGTCAAGAAAATTTTATAAAAAGACAACCCCTCATTAAAAATCAAATTATTTGACTTTAATATAAAAAAAAGAAGAAAAAAAAAGATAAAATCGATTTTTAGTTGAAGGATGCACTAAACACGACAAAAATAAAAACCATCAACTACCTTTGGGGCCGGATAAAATGTTAATGTGGGTCATATCTGGCACAAAGGCCTTGATTTTGATGTGTATTATTGGTGAGAAGAAAAAAAAGGTAAAGTACAAAAGTCAGAAAATTATATTCAAGTGGACATCAAGTAACAAGCACGCACTCAGTGAAACAATTTTAGGGTAAAGGTTGCATAAAAATTTATTACAGTAACACCTCACCACCACCACACAAACATTTTTTTTATTTACCTCCATTTCTCTTATCATTTTACCCTGCTTGATGTTTTCTGCCTGCTTTTCTTCTTTGTACTGCCAGCCAGTGTTTTCTATCTTTCTCACTCAGCTCACCTTCCCTAAGGGCTCTAGGTGTGCAGGTCTTGGGTCTTTTGAGCCTCTGTAGTTCCCTGTCTCACGGTATGGTAATAAAATTTCAATGGGCTCTTTAATAGACTGCCCACTACTTGACATCTCACTTCCTTCCATCAAAACTTTGACTGCAGTTGTGTGAAAATATATGTTTTGCCAGCAAACACTCTTCCAAGAGAGCCCCACAATTCAAACAACATATAATTGCTCTTTTGTTTATCTAGTTGCTCCAAAAAACATGCAAAATAAAGACCTAGCATTCCAAGAAAGAATGCTTTTTCAGTTGATACTTTTCAATTTTTCATGCCAGAGTTTTAAAGTAAGATAATCTTCTGATCAGAAATGACAAAGTTTTAGCCATTTTGGTAAGATCTTGTAAAAGTCTCTTTTCAAAAGATGTGTTAGTGCTCAAGCGTGTGTTGAGGATGTTATAACCAATTTTGTATTGGCTTAGGCCAACTAGCAGTGCCAGGGGCGGACTGGCCATTGGGCGTACCGGGACTTTTCCCAGTGGGCCGGTGCGTCTCTGGGCCGGTAAAGGCAGCCGAAGAAAAAAATTACATAATTTTGTAATTGGGCTCAATAGGTGGTGATAATGCACCAAGTCATAGTTTACCGACCACCAACAAAGACGGAAGTATAATAATAATAATAATTATAATAAGAGCAAAAATGGAGAACAAACGTAAGGGAGGAGCACAAAAACTACAAGCAAATGAAGCCAAGTGTCAGAAACTGACACTTTTTGTCAATAAAGTTTAATATTTTGAAAAGTATAAAATTGGGAAAAAATGCCATAGCCCACATCTCCTGATTGAACCTATTGTTTTCATATAAAAATACCTACATTACCACAAAGCAAACAGAAGCAGGTATAAAAGCAGGAAAGCAGGTAAAAAAAATTGAATCAGGAAAACTGATACTGAATTCACAAAACGTTGCAAGCTTCTAAACATGCATGTCTGTTATTACACCTAAAATATTAACCAGTGGTTTTCAGGCAGTTTTATACAGATAATCTACACATTTAACCAAATGAGTCATTGTAAAAAATTTAATTTTGCACACTATTATTTATTTGTGACATTACTGTAGGATGTTATTTTGGTAAATAGAGAGAAAAAAATGGGCAGTTCTTCAAAGTTCACTGGAAGATTGCTATAACTTTCTTTATCATCAGATAGAAATGGTTTTCCTTTGTTCAAGAGTAAAAACTGAGTCTGCAGCCAGAACTATTCTTAACACACAGTGGGGCACAACTGAGCTATTTCTGTACATATGCTAATTTGGCAGTAATTGTTGAAGCCACACTGTGACATTGTATTTCACGTGTCCATGTTATTGTGCTCTTACAGTCAGCACCTCATTGCAGAGATGATATTCCTTTTTTTAAAAAAGATGCCCTCATCCTCATTTAAACAATCTGAATACATGAAAGACAACAGATTTTATAAAGCATAAAGTAAAGCGTATACAGACAGTCAATTCACTGTGAGAAAATATTGACATTTTCAAATAGAAAAGTATTTTTAAGTAAATCACTTTTGTCAGAATTTTGTCTAAATTGCAATACACTGACTGACCTTTAAAAAAATTCTAACACAAACGTTTAGAGAGGTACAGCCACTGTTTTCCCAAACTTATTTTATAAGTAAAACCTTGATTAAAACACTTTTAGGATTAAATATCCATTTTTTTAAGTCTGGTCAGAAGAGACATGCAGGTTTCATGTAAATATTTTCTAGATGAATCACTCTCATCTTTTCTTGGTTTTGATTTATCCCACCTGTTAATTAATATATACTTACACTGATCTAACATGAAAAAAATAATTCCTATTCCTGCTGATATAAAAGGTAGCAATCATGTAATTGCCTGTATTAGTAGCTGTGAGTTTGTTTTCCTGTTTTTAGCAAAATATCTCATTAACCACTAAGTAACCTCTAAATATCATTTTGGAGTCAATCCAATTCAAAACGATCACTACAAACTGAACTTGAACAACATGGATATAACACATTTTTACAGGAACTGAGCTATGTTTTGGTGATGTAATAGCTGAGAGTTATTGCCAACACATAATCCAAACACTAACTGATTCTACATTTACAGCATTTTTAAAGTATTACTATGTCTGTCTTAAGTTTTTTTATTGAAACTCTGAAAAAATATTAAAGCACATCTACAAATGATTACATTTTTGAGTCAACCTTTTTTAAGATGTCACTACTCATCTTACTTTGGAAAACACAGAAGAGACAATGACTTTTCCATTTTTGTCTCACAGAGATCAATTCAATTTGTGGTAGAAAATGAACATCATCCTCAATACATACTTTGAACACTACACAATACATCAGGGCTATTTTAACTGGTAGCCCGGCCCAATAATACAGCTCAATAATACACAACCACATTGCTTTTCCATCAACAAATGTTTTGCAGAACAGGGTGGCTCAAATTCTTCCCTACAGATTTAGCTCTAGATGAATGCATTGAGTTGTCAAAGTTAATCCAAGTGTATTTGATGGGTGTTGGAACCTCAGAGAGCCTGCCTTTAAAGACATCCTAGTGTATTCTGTTAGCAAACATGGCAGTAATCAGTACCTTTGACTGCCGAGCTGATAGCTGGTAGAAGCTTGATCTCACTTGGTAAGACAACACAAACAGAGCTTGACCTAGGGCAATGCAGAGTCATCCACAGCAGAGATATATTTCCGTCACCCTCTGAGATGATCCTATTTTAGGCAGATGAATGACTGAGTATGGATGAAAGGAGACAGATTGTGAAACAAAGAGAGTTTTGTTCTGCAAACATAACACAGAGGTCATCTGAGCTGCAAATTATTGCAATTGTTGCCAAGGAGAGCAGACAGGCATACAAAAAAAGGAAAGAAATGAAGAGAGATATTTTAATACTTCCACCTACAATCCTCACTGGAATGTGGTGAAGTACATTAATTAAAATATTAATCGTGAATTACCACAATTCACTACACTAGGGAAGACAGAGTTTCAAAATGAGTGTTTTAAACAATTTTCCGAATGTGTGCGAAAGTGTATGTATAGATTTGTTGAAGCAAATAGGAAGGGGAAAAAAAACTTGCTTGTGTCCTCTCATTGCTTGCCCTCCCTGCCCACACCAGCACTCCCCAGGAGGTGATCGGACATGTCTGTTTCCCAGAGATAAAAAACTACTCACCACATCCCTAGAGCTGAGAGAAGTTGGCACCTAGCAGGCTGGCAGTCTGTTCATGTAACAGACCCCTTCACTGACACTGAGACACAGAGAGCGAGGGTTAGGGTGGGACAGCAGACTGAGTGGAAAGGACTGAGCGAGACCATAAAGCCTAGGTGACACATTGAAATCCTGCACTCTGGCTCTGCATTAGGAAAAAAAAATCTGTTGAGCAAGACAGAAAATTACATATTAAAAAAGGTTTTTTGCAATGATTCAAAGCAATTTTGTGTTTGGTTTAGACTTTTTGAACAAATCATTTGTACAAATTGAATGTGCTTTAATGTCAATATTAAAAGTTAATCATTTGTTGAAGGAGAGAGTAATCAAACCAACAGATTTTTTGTAAGTCGCTTCTCTGAAAAAAAGGACATCACTAGAGGGGTCTGAAAACTTGCTAAATATAGCGACATGATCTAAGACATAGTCACTAAATTGGTAACACTGTGTTTCACAATCCATCAGCTCTCATGTCAGACAGTCGTGTGTTATTTCAGCCATGCATTGAACTTTGCTTACATTAGTTTTACAGTAAAATAAAATAGAGTCTATTTAGTTTTACAATAGTTTTCTGTGAAATGAAATACAGGGAGTATTGCATTTATTTACAGCAACTAATTGTATTAGTGTAAAATACAGTAAGTTACTGGAAAATAGCTGTCAGTAATTTACTGTAAATTTAATGACAAACTATTTAGGTTGTGAAATGAACTGAGTTGTTTTTGTGTTTCCCAGGGTCACACATAAATCTGCTGTGAGAAGAGATTCAATGGTTATGGTCCCAAAGTTTTGATAAAATATTTTAATTGGTTCATGGCATAATAAGTCCCACAGAAAAAGCTTATTGTTTGCTTCTTCTATTCTAAATTGTCCCCAGGTGTTAGTGTGTGAATGGTTGTTCAACTCTCTGTGACTTTGTGATGGATCTAGTTTAGTCCTATAACTTTTCATCAACTTTGTTCATTACTGCCTCAATATCAATGAACAAAAAAAGATTTTTCCAGTAACATGATAATATATTTAATTGTTCAACCTTCTAATTTTTGGTTGTTTATTTCTGCTGTACAGTTCACAAAGTGTAACATTTCTGGAACCTAGTAATTTCAATGTAAGCTTATGTGTTTTATTATACTGTAGGGTTTATAGGTGATTGAAAATAATTTTTTTCTAAAAGTTGTATTTTCTAGAGATATTCTGAAGTGTTACAAAGACAATGATTATTAGAAACAGGACATGATTTGTGGCTTTTACTGAGTTTATTTAAAACATATTAAAGAAATAATAAGAAACATGTTTGTTTTGAATAAATATTACAAACATGTTCCTTTGTTTCAAAAATGTGAAATATATTTACAATGTATATTGAATTTGACACAATACTAAATCAGATTAGCATAAAAGAAATTGTGTTTTATAATGAAGTCTCTTTTTCCTGCTAAAAAAATATAAAAAAACTATAAAAAACATTAATTCTGAAGCCTATCTCAGATTATTTTGGGTAAAGGCAAGGGGACACCTGGGCAGGTCTCCCCTCCATCAGGGACACAAAGAAAAATATTCACACAGTCACACCTTGTCACGCAGAAGAGCTCCAAAAAAGATTCAAACTGACAACTCTGGACTAAGATCCATCTGTTGCTGCACAGAAAGAGTTCTGATCACTTATTATAATAATAATGATTTATCATATCTGTCACAGTAAATTACTATTGATAAATATCAATTCACTACCTTATCATGATAAGACATAATCAGGCTGCTATGAGCTACAAAAGGTAACATACAGCCTTGACCTTATTTATGTAAAAATCAAATACCTATATTTTCAGATTTTATGACCAATTTTAATATCACCATCAATAACAGAAATGCTACAAAACTATAAAGTAAAAATTGTTTTTAGTGCATGCAGGTTGCTCGTTAACTTACTTTTAAAGCTCTCGTTTACCTTTTCTGCTTCAAATTCCATTGGATAAAATTTTGACTACCAGTTTAACAGTTTGATTTTATCACCCTTGCATGACTTTCTACATCAACTATAAGACTCAAATGTTTCCCATTACCTTTAGCCAATTTTGGGCTTGTTTTTTTAAGTGATAAAGTACTTTAATGTGACCCATTTGTCTGCCTTACCAACATCTTTTTCTAGGTCCCTTCCACATCCTAATACCATCTGTTTTCTCTTTTTCCTTTTTATTGCTATTTCAAGGGATTAATTAAGCAAACTTGTGAAAGCCAAAGTGATACTTTAAAGTCTACCACCTTTGACATTTTGAGAGGTGTGGATCGCCTCAGGTGGTGGGTCCCCCTCACAAGTGTAGAAAATGAAAGGTGCACAGGGTGAGCAGATTAAGTGCCACAATGAAAGTTAAATTAGTCTGTGTGTCTACATCAAGGTTTTGCTCTTTTTTTTTTCTTAGAAGAGGAGCACAGAGAGCATTTAATTCCAGCACCTCATCAGAAGACATTTTTTTACAAGAAATCTATGACTCAAGAAGATAATAGCAAAATAGTCATCAGCAACACTAAATCAGGGGTTTCTTCACACCTCTGTTTGAAAGAAAAGTACAACTTAGCATAGACAGTTTTATGTTTTATTTGACTTGAGGTGGCAGTTTGCATCTGAAGTAATGGCACCAGTGTCTTTATGAAAGGTTTATTCTTATTCAAACAAAATACATTAGAAGTAGTTTGACATCCCTCTTTTCCAAGCTTTGGTGGCTAATTTTGTATGTTTCAAGACTTCTGTCATCAAGTGCCAAAACACTGGGTTGTTAATAGTAAATACTGTATAGATGGCTTCAAAACCAATATTGATAAATGCTTTAAAATAGCTGTTTATGACCCAAATAAAGGTCAGTATTAGCATCAGTGAAGACCCTGATCTGTATGCACATAGAGATAAGTTATGTGTCTGATGCATTGTCCTTTGCCATTCTGCTCTCACCCACCTGGAGAGCAGACAGTTTCTATGCCAGGCAGCTTTTCCTGGACTCAGTTCTGTTGGTAATTTTGTAGATTTTGGTCATAAAACAGCTGCTGCTTTGTCTAAAACCACCTCACTGCAACTGAAAGTCTTGACGAACAACCCAGTCCGTTGTCTCATCATAAACATCCAACCGCAATCATTTCTCAACATATAATGATCGTAGTTTAAAGCTTTGGCATAGAATACAGCAAATGAGGACTGCCAGGCTTGATTTTTTTGTTGTACTTTCTTCTTGTTGTATTTTAACCTTTACGTGTCTTCAAGTATATCCTGCATTCAGTTCCATGCACACCTGTTTTTCATCTTTAATTAGCACACCTGCTTTCACTTAGTAATCACCCCATATCAACGTATATTCTCCTGGGTTTCATCAATTCAGTTGTAGCGTGAAGTTACCCCTATTCTGGGATGACCTCTGAACCCTGAGGTTATGTCTAAAACTGAACTGAACTATTTTCTTTAAAAGTTATTTTAAAGATTACTCTTGACATATTTTCATTTAACACCTAATCATGAATATACAGACTTAATATTCTTTAAATTGAAGAAAAAACATTAATAAAATATTTTTTATTTTAGTGCTGTCTTATATGACTAAGATCAATATGGTCTGAACAGTTAATGCAGATGTCATTCTAATCATAAAGTGTTATAACTATGTGTTTTTTTTTTCCCTTTTTTTCAGACAAAGCTCTCCTTGACAGGGAGACAGACTCTGTCTGTGTTTTATTTTAGAGAGCTGTTGGGCACAATATTATTCTAGTTTATAGCCTTGAGAGAGAGACTCAGACAAATCTAGTAATGTAGACACGTAAGCTGTTTTCTGAGATAATTTGCTTCTTTCCGTCACTTGAGACCTGTTCGTCTGTCTGTATCGTTTGTGTTTTATGTTTGTCTGTATCTGAAAAACAACACGAAACTAAGATTTTTAAAGCCAACATTCCAGAACCAGTTAAACTATGAAGAAAGCTATGTAT
Organism: Cynodonichthys magdalenae; assembly: GCA_031762555.1. Taxonomy (NCBI): domain Eukaryota; kingdom Metazoa; phylum Chordata; class Actinopteri; order Cyprinodontiformes; family Rivulidae; genus Cynodonichthys; species Cynodonichthys magdalenae. Next base: position 10,061,352 of record JARVJO010000330.1, read on the forward strand.
ACCTGCAATAAAGACGTTTTAGGCTTGAAAAACGTCAAGCCCAGTGGAGATCTGTTTTTCCAAACTGGACCCCACTCCATCAACTCATTAGTGACCTCAGATGACTGTCGATTTCATGGACTCTGAAGAGTCAGAGTCCACCCAATCTGCCCTGCAAGCTGACCAGGTACCAAGTCCTGAGGCTCAACCAAGGGTAAGGCCTAATGTCCAGCTGGTCTGAATGAGGCACTCCCCTCTCCTGTGGTTTAAAGCAAGGTCAGGTCTGGTTATAGCTGATGCAGAAATTTTGAAAAAAATTGTTGTCTTGCTTGCGGTAATAAAGAAATAAATACTATAAGTAAAAAAATAACAGAAATCTGCTCAAACCTTAACATCTCTCTCTCATCAAAATTTCCAAAGTGAACTGTTTAAAAATACCGTATTTATTTGTGTATAATACGACCCCCCCCCCTTTTTTAAGCTTAAAAAGCATAAAAAATTAAATTCTCATACTACCTATAATTTCATTTTGACTTCAGGATTTTCAGCCTTTGTAATCTTTATATATATCAATAAAATGATACTTTGACTGTTGTAACAGTCTTTTTAAAATGTTATTTTAACAACAAAAACTATTGTGAAATTTAGCAATACTCCTTTGTTATCATTATTAAGCTGCATGACTGCTTTTTTTCACATCATGTCACCTGCCTGGATTTGTTACTACCTCGTTCAGAGGCATGAAGGAGTGTCAGAGGTAAGCTTGCTTCACTGCTTTTTACAACGTGCTCTCATTTCCGGACTCAGGCGTTTTATGAATGAGGCCGATATTTCAGTTAAAATACATAAGCAAAATTATTGATCTGAGTATAGTACTACCCCCCGACTTTGTAGATGATTTTATGGATTAAAATCTTCGTATTATATTTGAATAAATACGGTAGTTAACTTTGTGTAAACTAACTGCATATAAACAAAACAAATATGATCCTGTCCAACAGATTATTTGTTTGATACCTAAGATCAAAATCTCATTTAATCTTTATTCATCTTAGATTTACAACATCTGATAATGTAAGTATTTCTCATACAACCTCCTCCAACTATTTTTAAGCCTTTATTTTTTTTGTCTTTTTATGTGTTACTATTTTTATCCATTATTCCTGAAATTAGATTTTTCTATTTTGTAATAATTTTTTTAAAGACAAAATTGGTTTATCTTTTCTTGAGTACTGAGTGATATGGGAGAGTTCACTGTTATATCATACGGATTCACACGTTGGCATATATGTGATATGTGATGATTAAAAAGGATGCATGAATAAATATCAGTTAAACTAATTGGTGCCCCCATCATCGCTGAAGTGTGGCAGAGTGCAGAAACAGTATCACCCTTCTTTTTCTCCCCTCAGCAAATGATACATAGTGTAGAGATGGGACAAATGGCTCTTTGAATGGATCCCGATCCTGACAAGCCATTTGCTTCATAGAGCTGTCTGATTTTGAATGAGTTACATCATTACACATGGAGATCCATTATCATGTGACATGGGCAGAACCCCCCTCCCTCTTTCCCGAGCTGCTGTACTTCAACTTTTTGCCTGCTTTCTGTAAAAAAAGTGAATTGTCTATGTGGCTAAGAAAAAAAAAATAAAGATAATACAAGGAGTAAAAAAAACAAAACAAAAAAAAACAAATGGCTCCTTACTGTCTGCCACTTGGTTCCTAGGAAACAGCAGTTCAAACTGTATTGCTCACAAACATCACATCTCTGGTTTAGTGCCATTTTCTCTTATTGTTTTCTGATTGTGCCTGTTCTTGTCTTGTCTTGTCACCTGCTGTGCCTGTTCTGTTGTGTTTGTCCTTTCATCCACCATCATGACACTTGCCGACTATGGTGTAATTATGAACCCAAATGCCTCTGGATCAAGAAGTATTATGTAACTTCAAGCTTATTTTTAATTGTTGTTTTTTATTGTTTCAAAACTTAACCCCACTGGCTTATGTTGACTGCCAGAGTTTCAGGACAAAAATCTTTGCATGCATGGGAAAACCACATGGAATATCCCCAGCTGAGAGCTGAACCTAACATTTTACTGCTGTGAGGATGCAGTTGTAGCAGTGATGCAAATTCAGAAAACGTGGTTAACACTAACCACACTGAGGAACCTAAGTCTTTGCTAAAAAAAAAAGTACACAATGTCTGCTAATAGGAGACAAATTTATGTCTTCTATAAAAGGGATAGTTTGAAGAATAAAACAGCTACTGAATATCTGAAATGTCTTTAGGCAAAACAGAGGGAAAGGAAAAATCAATAATGGTTTCTACAATTCCATTTAAAAACAAAAAGTGCTGTGTTGTCAGTATGTAATAAAATGTAATAAAATTAATAATTTATTTTGCTTCCTTCTAAGGATACGTTAAACAAATTTAAGGTTTTAGATTATTCTACAAGTAGTTCCAATCTATCCCCTTTAACTCTATTCAATGAGATATATTTTCCATCATGATTCATCAGAATACACAAGTAAACTCACATACTGTACATACAAACCCACTGAGATAAAGTTCAATATTACTCTGTGAATGGGCTTTCCACCACAGCTTTTCTGTTTTCTTTTACTTTTTCAAATGTAGGTTGTCCTATATGTGTCACCTCTGGGAATATCAATAGACCAACTACAGTATTCAAAGAGATCAATACAGTAGAATATTGTTTCTTTCTCCTTTTTCCTATTTTTCCTTACCTGATCAATAAAGTATTTTTTTTTCATAAAGTCACTCTGTGCATCTGTTTCCCAAAACACTCAATTTGAAGTCTGGTGAGAAATGGTCTGTGTGACCCAAATAAGAAAGATGCCCTTGTTTTTTGATTGAGGCCATTGAAGATTTTAGCTGAAATGATGCAAAATGAATCACTCTTACAGCTGTACAGCATGTAGCAGCGGTTTACTGACCTTAGTTGTTTTGTTTATTTTATGTTTTTCAAGAGCTTTCTTTAGTCTTATTTTCAGTGATTTCCTCATCTGAGGTTTAAAGACAAAGTGCACACTAGTTTATATGCTAATCAAAGCTTTGTAGATCCTGCAAAAATAGAGAAAATATTTTGTTTAAAAAGCACTCTTGGCCTCAGAAGCAAACTATGTTTCCTTTAGGAAAATTAATATTTGATACATTGTTGTGAATAACTGACCAAACACCTTTAACACTGGTTTTGTAAAATTACACCCTACACTGGCATGCACATTAAATTATTTAAGTTGAAAATCGTTGGAAAATAATTTGCCAAAAATCTCAGTGCTTTACGTTTTATTTTATAATAAAAAAAATAAATTAAAATTTTTTTTATAATAATAACAATAGCCGTGTTTCCATCAACGTTTCTTAATTCGCATTTTGAAATTTCGCATCAGAAAAGCTGAATGGAAACGG
>JARVJO010000330.1:10071857-10083393 GCA_031762555.1 Cynodonichthys magdalenae
CGGGGACAGATTTAGCCGGGGACAAGTCATCCAAAACGGGGACTGTCCCCGGAAATCGGGGACGTCTGGTCACCCTAAGATAAGTAGCAATGATGCTAAGCTAGCACTAGGGAGAGCTAGCAGAGCCCCAAAACACCAATAAAACCAAGAAGTGTTGAAAGAATAAATGTGTCTTTAAGCACAATCCAATAATAAGAGAAAACGACTATTGACAGTGTTTATGTACTAGATGTAGAACTGTGGAGAAGCTAGATAATCCAGAAAATTAAGAGAATCCTCGAGCAAACAAATTTTACATGCTACCAGCAGCAAAACAGGAAGTGGCACAATACGTCTTACTGCAAACATCCAGCAGGACTCGCTGAGCACAGAGAAGTCCAGTTTGCAAAATGGGGAAAAAAAGACACATTTCTTTATAATAAGAATACAAATGAGTAGCATATATTTATGTGTACAGGAGAAATGAGTACATGTTTCACACTGACACGTCAGTCATTCAGCTTTCATTGATTCATTAAAGAAACTGCTTATCTAGGCAGTCAGCATCCATTAACTGGGATACTTTTTCCAGGATGCTTGTTGTGTGGAGCATTATTAAACTCCAGCTAACAGCTGCAGAGGACCACATTAGACAAACAGAGATCCTTTGTTCATGACACACTCCCATATTCCTGCACAGCAAGAGCACTAAGAAACTTTTTGCTGTTGTAAGACATCTGCTTTAAAACATTAGGAATGCTTCATAGCTTCTAATGGAGTCTCCAGGGTAAACAAGTTCATTTCTAGGAAGTGTTACATGGTAACTTCCTTATGTGGCTTCATTCCGTAGAGATTTGTTAGAGATTTGATTTTAAGTGTTAAAAATGAGAATTATTTCTTGCTAGGAAAGAAGGGGCTCTTCAGAAGAAAAAAAACTAAGTTAGAACTACAATTACAGGTAAAAAAAGTCTACCCTCTTTTAAGTCTATGAATTAATTTCAGGATATCAGAAATTATATGGTCTTTTCCAAGTACTAAAATTATACAGCTCTACCCTCAAGTGTACAAAATCATTCAGCAGATTTCACCATGTCACTGTTTAAAAATGTAAACAATGGCAAAGTTGAAAGGTTGTGTGTAGATTAGGGCTGGGTAAAAAAATCAATTTAATCAATCTTGAATCATTGTCATTTACATTTGGGAAAATTGATTCACATGGCATGAGATCGATTGTTCCCCATGGCATCTTCTGTGCGCGTCTGAAGCGCGTTTCTATATTTTGTCACTCCTGGTTTGCCATATATTTACATCCGGTTGCCATTCAGTGCTAACGTTAGCTTTCAATAACAAGTTGTCCTGAGCAAAACAAAAGAAACTAAGGGATCACTCACGTTATCAGCCGATTCTCAGCAGAACTTGAAGATAACAGAGACCATGGTGACTTTTGTTTGCAAAGATTTGCGCTCTTACGCAGTAGCAAAAATGAAGCGCGGTAACAAGTGGCTCGTTCAGGTGCTCGAACCAAACAACGGTATGTAAACATCAGAATGAAACTATTCTCCACAGCATGTATAAATGTGTGAAAGACCACATTGTAAAAAAATCATTCAGTTTGTTACCAATAATATTATTTTTAAACTTTAAGAAACGTCTTAAAGAAATCCACAGTAAAGAAATGTTGTAGTTGTATTTTTTGTTTTAATAAGGTATGTTTTATTGAACATGACAACAGAAGGTAACAGAAACATTACAAATATACAATTTTCATACAGTCAAAAGGAGTGGGCAGAAGTATGTTTATATTAGCACACCTCTTCTCCTCCAACCTTAATCCCATCACTTTTTAGTGTTCAAGAAGATTATGAATTTCTTAAAAAGGAATATATCCAACACCTGCAATGCCTTTTTAATTTAAAACCTTTGAAAGGTGTGACAGTTTTATTTCAATATTAAATTCAATATTAAATTTAATTTAAAAGTTTTCCTTAAAACTAGTTGTTTATAATGAAGAGAAAAAAATATAGTGATTTTGTCTTTTGCAACAAAATTGAACCATTTTCCTTTTTTAAGAGCAGATCGAATCGAATCGAATCGGGATTAATTAATTCAGAACCTTATGAATCAAACTCGAATTGATTTGGAGAAGTGGTCATGATGTTTGAGGTTGTAGGACATGGGCAACCTACAGGCACTGAGTCAAACATGAACTCCTCTGTAGACCGAAGTATAATAGAGTCAAATGTAAAGCTGTTTGTCTGACAGGTAAAACTTGATCAAAATTGAGCCATGCAACAAAATGAAGATCTTAAACTCAACAGTAATTTGGACAAATTGCCTGAAAGAATGTTTGATTTTTCAAATTCGCATTGCTCTGACAGCTGTCTACTGTAAGTAAGATACTGTCTATATCATATACATACAGTATATGACATAGTTGGAACAGCTCCTCATATTTCTTTCAAATCCACTTCAAAGAAGTATAAAATGAGCTTGTCCTGAAAAAAGCTTATGATTTAACAACTGGCTGATTGACTATTTGCATGTCCACAAGTAAAAAAAACAAGATAAAATCAGTGAATCACATATAATCAATAATTACTGCACTTGTGTTGATGCTGTAAAAGTGAAGTGAAAAAGTTAGAGATTCCAGCCAAAAAACATACCTTTACGCATAAAAATATGCTGCTTAATAGCTTTCATATGTAAATAATAATGAAAATAATAAAATTCAGTGCGAAACAGCAAATTCAGCTTTTCTGCAGTACAACTAATGATTGTAGCAGACAATAAATGCAGCTAATTCATGAGCTCATAAATGTGTCATGGTTTTTATTGTGCCTACAGCAAAGTTTGCATTATTTTACTAAAATCTCATAAAAATAAATTTAAAGAACAACTTTAACCTGTGTGCAAAAGCTATTTACTCATTGTAAATTTTATTTTTATTTTTGTCATTTTACACATTATTGATTCATATTTTTATATGCCTATTGTGTTTTCAGACAAATATACAATGATGGGGGATGTAAAGCCAAAGCTTTGAGACAACTGATAGAGAAAGGCTTTATGACCTCTCTGACTTTTCTAATACAACAGGAAACAGTGCAAGGACTTTTTAGATAAGCGAATTATGCATCAATCATATTTAGTTGGGGGGAGTACATTTTTAAGACTAACCCTCGGAGTCACCCTGTTCTGCTCAGTTAATTACAGAGCTGGCAAATTCCAGTAAGGCTAATAATTCTCAAGCTCCCTCCATAGGTCACTGGCTTCATATAGCTTAGGAAAAGATGCTTGATCGTCACTTCATGGCTGGGGTCTTTAGAAGTATATGACAATCTAATATAATAGGTTAATTACTTTATAATAAAAACAAATATGTTTCAAAGTGTTTGCTGAATATCTTTTTACATTTATTGGCTGTTTGTTTGACTGACTGACTAACTGATTGCCAGACATTTCTTTTATAACTCCAGTATTTTTTTTTAATAGGATGCTAAGCTTTGAGTCTGTCAATGTCAAACCAAAGTAAAACTACTTTCCACCCCTTTAGCTCCAAAGAACTATGAACCAATCTTCACTTTACAGTTTTCTTCTTAGTTGCTTGACTTCTTTAAATGAAGCAGACCCAATTGAGCTGAAAGTGTGATATCAGTAGACTACAGGCTACTGGTTGGCTAAATCTTCTTCACAAAAACACAAACTCACCACTTTTGAAAAACTGCAGCATTTTTTTCCGTCTGTCCGTTTTCTTCCGCTTATCCAGGGTTGGGTCACAGGGGGCAGCAGCCTAAGCAGAGAAACCCAGACTTCCCTCTCCCCAGCCGCTTGGGCCAGCTGGTCTGAGGGGAATCCCAAGGTTTTTCCAGGCCAGCTGAGAAACATAGTCCCTCCAGCATATCCTGGGTCTCCTCCCAGTGAGACGTGCCCGAACACTTCACTAGGGAGGCGTCCAGGAGGCCTCCTAACCAGATTCCTGAGCCACCTCAACTGGCTCCTTTCTACATGGAGGAAGAGTGGCTCTACTTTGAGTCCCTACCGGATGACCGAGCTTCTCACCCTATCTCTAAAGGAGAGCCCAGACACGCTGCGGAGAAAACTCATTTCAGCCACTTGTACTCTCAATTTCGTTCTTTTAGTCACTACTCAAAGCTTGTGACCATAGATGAGGGTAGGAATGTAGACCGACTGGTAAATTGAGAGCTTTGCCTTCTAGCTCAGCTCTCACTTCACAACAAATGACCTGTACAACACCCACATCCTTGTCTTCGACCACTGCCCCTTGCACATTGCACCCGACCCCTACGGCCCCTCCTAAAGGTGGTAAGCCCATGGGAAGGACAACCTATGTCTCCTCTTTGGGCTGTGCCTGGCCAGGTTCCATGGGCAAAAACATGGCCGCCAACATGCCCCCACCTCCAGGTCTGGCTCCAGAGTTAAGCCCCTGGGGATCCGCGTCCGGGCGAGGGAACACTCAGTTCATTTATGGTACTCATTATAAAGGGTCTTTGCAACATATAAACCAACACAACACTTTAAGGAGATGCAGGCATTTATTTGCTTCTTGGCCACTAACATCATGGCAGCACTTAAGTTATAAAGCTCTAGACGAAAATTCAACTCTGGAAGACTAATAGGCGTCACCTGTCTCCTGGCCATGTCTCCTGGCCATGTCAGAGCTAATCCATGGGCAGAATTCTGCTGACGTCAAAATCGTAAGCGTGCTGTACTCGCTTCTTCCCGTTTTGAACCACTGGCAAGGAGGTTCTGAAACAGTGCAGCTGAGCGCACTTGGAACCTAATGGCGATTCACGCGGCCGCGGCCAAGCCGACCTGAACTGCGTACAAGCGTGTCCGTGGAGATGGGGCTTAAGACAGCTCAGTCCGGGTCTGATGCGTGTTCTGTCCTCCCCCGAGCATTCAGAAAAAACACAAAGGCGGAGAGGCAAGTAAAATTAGTCCACCTCTGATGCGCCCCTGATCCGCGAGTGGAGGTAGAGAAGTAAGAGGCAAGTTTGTGCGCGGGTCACCATCTTGTGAAAAAGCAACCCACGGATCCGCGTTGAGAAAATGATTATGATCTGATGACATCAGTGAGCGACCACAGGATCTAACAAATGGATTTATTACAGAGGGAATATTAAAAATGACTCGAAATAGCAACTTTGTAGTTGGTTTAAAATAATGTTGGACCCAAAGGTTCACTAAAATGAGCTGGTTTCATTCTTGTTTTTTTCTTTCTGATACGACGCAGAGCCAGGGAGCGGTGGAGGATTAAATCTAAAGATTTTACCGAGAGAATATTAAAAATTACCCAAAACAGCAACATTTTAGTTAGTTTAAAAATATTAAACCATCACAGAATCACTAATGTAAGTTAATTCAGTTTGTTTTGTTTGATACGAGGCAGCAGACATCTGTGCCACAATAAATATGTCGCACTCCAATTCAGCCCAGCTGATTTCTGCTCCACGCCTCTTATGGATCCGTGCTGCTGGTTCATTTATGAACGCGTTCATGTGAACGGGACCTGCCCGCATTCACCTGTGATCCTATGAATGACCATGGGGGGATTAAAGCCAGACAGGTCTGTTTTTTTTATATTTCTTATAATTTTCTTCTGGTTCTTTTGTTCTGAACTTCAAAAAACATGAATACAAGTACTTCATTTTTTTACTAACATTTATCCACCCTTTTGTCATCCATGGTTTGTGAATAGTGTTTGACTTTTTATTATTGTTTTGCACACAATTCTTTTTATAGAGAGCTCCTAAGATATTCATGAAAACATCACATGCTTTGTTAACATCATCAACATAAACTTCCCTCCAGTTTTTTTCCCCAAATCATCATTTAATTTGTCCAAACCTTTTTTTGATGTTTTTATTATTTTTTTTAAAACTGAGACTGCTTTTGTACTATATTGGTCATTCTTACAAATCATGAAAACTGGTAAGTGATCACTTATATCAGTTGTCAAAACACTACCTATCACTTTTTCACTTGTTATATTAGTAAAAATATTAGCACTATGAGTTGTGATTCTCATGGGTTTCGATATCAATGGACAAAAGTTTAAACTGTGCAATAAATTTATAAATGTACCAATACTATTTGAATCTGTTTTATTTCCTAAGTCTATATTGAATTTGCCACACAAAAATACCATTGTATTACAACTCCCTTCAAAGATATTCATAATTTTATTCATGAATATCTCAATGTTTGATTCTGGTGATCGATTTACACAACTTATCATTATGTTTTTTGAATTCCTATTTATTACTTCTATTGTTACTATTTCCATAACATTATCCATCATCATGGACATTTTATGAATTAATTTACACTTTATTCCAGTATTTACAAGTAGCGCAATTCTTCCACCCCTTTTATTATTTCTATTTATATAATATAATTCATCCCCTTTAATGTGAATATTATCTAAGTTTAAATCCGTAAACCATGTCTCTGAAAGTGCCACTACTGTGAAAGTTCTGTTATAAATAATCTATTAGTTTAAATAAATTTGCTTTTATACTTCTACTATTAAAATGCATAACAGAAAGGCTTCCATTTACTATATTACTATTTATTATATTACTGTTTATTGTAATATTTAGAGTCGTTGATTACTAGAAGATCATTTAGGTTGATTATATTATCTAAATTATGAATTTTATTCACTGAGTCCTCATCCATGTCATGTTTAAGTGTATATGTCACAGTCTGTTTATTTTAATAACTGATTTGAATTAAGTTGTAATGGTTTTTAAGTTTGTGATCGTCTCATTTTAATTTATCTGAATCTTTCCAGATCTTGAAGTTCTTTAATCATTCTAGCCTGTGTTCCTACCTTTTCTTTGATCCAGATATTTCGCTTCCTTGTCCAAGTTGCAACATTTTTTTTCTGTTTTTTAGCAACCTTGCCTCACGTCCAATAATTCCATTTTTTTGGTTAGATGTTCATTTATGTAGACATTCCGACGAACTAGGAAATAAGAAGGGGGGGCTTTCAGGAAAATAGGTTGGGAACCACTGACCTAGCTGAACCTTCAGCAGCTCCACTTACTCAATCAAAAGTTCTTGTTGTTTAGAAAGTTTTGTTAGTTCGGCACTCATAAAATCCAATGATCTTTTCATTTCCTTCATACTGTCAGAACTATTTTCAACCAATTCTCTTCGCTGTCCGCGTTTGCGTGACATAACTCACAAGGGCCTGGCGGAAGCAAATCCACGGCGACGCAGCAGTCTCAACGCTCGATAGCGTCAGCTCCCAGGCCCAACAGCCCCGACGTCTGACGGCGTCTGCCCCCAGGTCCGATGGCCAGCGGCCCAGCAAAGCAGAAGCCCTGAAGCAGAAGCCCCAAAGCTAGGCGATGTCCTGTCCCAGATTCGACGGTCAGCGGCCCAGCGAAGCCGAAGCCCCGAAGCTTGGGAACGTCCCTTCTCCGGATCCCACGGTCAACGGTCCAGCATAGCAGAACCCCCGAAGCTCTAGAACATCCTCTCCCAGATCCGATGGTCAGCAGCCCAGCAAGGCAGAAGCCCCAAATGTCGTCGATGTCCTCTCCCGAATCCTACGGTCAGCGGCCCAGCAAAGCAGAGGCCTCGAAGATCGTCAACGTCCTCACCCGGATCCTACGATCAGCGGCCCAGCGAAGCAGAAGCCCCAAAGCTCATCGCCGTCCTCTCTCTGTTGACTGTAGGGAAAGGCAGACAGGGGTGCAGCAAGTGCCTTGGCTGTTGGACTTCTTTGCAAGGGTGAAAAAACCAAAAAACAAATATACTCCAGAAGCGCATCTTTATTGCTGTTTAAGGTCATAAGCCTGCAGAGTTGGGATTGTTTTGTGTCTTATATTGTGACTTTATGTATAAAAGAAGCATTTTCTTTCTTATCTGTAGAGCAGCTGAAATGCTAAGCAGGCAGGTAGAGTAAAAAATTGCTATGCTTGATTTTCTGCTATCTTTACTGTTTTCATGTCTGCCATGAGATATGTTTACACAATAAATTACTGAAGTATTTACCTGATCTTTTTGTTAAATGTTTCATTTTTTCTTCTCTAAATAATGTAAAGACAAAGTTTAGTCTTTTTGATTTAAATTACTTGTAAGACCCTCTAACAACAGATAAGTCGGTTTGTCAGACTTTGATTTTTTTTTTTTTTGCAATTTGTTATAATTACTATCCATTCCAGCTGCACATATTGCAGTTCTATTTAGCACAATGACCCACTGTGACAGACTGATAAAAAACATGACAAAGTTGGACCAAGTATAAGATGAGTACAGCCTATATTATAAAGATTTTGTGTAAAACTATGCCCATTTTATTGCCAGCAGTGTATTTACTTCAATCCCTTCTGTACAGTTTAAATAAAACATAAGCTTTCAAACATATAAAGTACTGTGTCCTTGACAAGACCACAATTAGAAAATATAAAACTGGGGAATGGTGGCTCACTTTATAGTCTTCTCTTGAAAGCACCTTTGAGTGGAATGGTGCCATAAACAATGACCATTATTTCTGCTGCAATGGAGTATGGCATGGAAAATAGCAATGTCTTTGTTGGCCGCATGCACTCGGCACATTTATTAATTTATTTTAGTACAGAAGAAAGCCCCTGGGAACTGAATGTTTTTCTAAAAAAATCCATGATTAATGAACGATTAATCATGAATTTTGCAGAGGAACAGGAAGAGTTGTCACTCTCTATTTGGGCCTGTTTGGAGTTGGATAGAAGAAGGAGACAAGCAAAGAATACTGTGTGGAGGGGGCTGAGGTGGAGAGGTGGATCTGGGAGTGGATGTCAAGGCGTCAGGGATGGCAGGGGAACTGCCTATGAAAATGACGAGGAACAGGGTTTTGGAATGCATGAGATGTTGACATAGCAAGATGTCTGCAACACTGCAACAAAGCCTTTGCTGTGTGACCCCATTAAATCAGTCATCACACTGTGGGCAGCCTGTGTGATTCAAAAGGCCTGACCTTACTTTTGGGGCAATGCAGATGTTCCTATGAAGGTCAGTGATATTGCAATCAAAAGGACTTTAACCAAAGTCTACAATCTCAATGCGATTGTATGTTTTAAAGCAATATTAAAAAATCACATTAACAAGCAGATAAGCCTGCTATAGATTGTAGTAGAAACTAAGATTTAATTTACAATATGATCCTTAGAAAGTTACACTGTTTATGTTTTGCATTATGTTTTTACAGGGAAGTTCTAAAGATGGACTTTCTTTTTAAAAAACTACCAGAAAGGCACAAAGTGCTGTAAACTTACCCAAATGTAACAAAATGGCCATTTTAAAAATGTTTGTGTATATATGTTAATTAAATCAACATACAGTGCAGTAGCCTAACATATTGTATGCCCAAATGCATGTGTAAGGGTTGTACTATTGTTTAATAAATATGAATTAAAAACGTTTGAAGCAAAACAAAAATTAAACATGAGCTGAAATGCAATGGCATAAAACACTTTGAGTGCAGACTCCTGAATGGTTGTGGTTCTGGTAAATACTCATTGTTTATTTTCTTGTTACTTTAGCAAACTTCTCATATTTATCTTTGTGCAACATGTTGTAATGGTGACTAATATTAAAATCCTTCATGACAGACAGACAATCAGATGATCTACCTCCCATTTCACCTGAAACATGTAATTTCAATTTTCTTTCCTCCTTTCTTAGACATAGCTAAGCATCTCTTCCTCACTGGTAGAGAAGACGTGTGCATGAAGTGGTGTTTGCATTGGAGGCACCATCTAGTGGCAAGATTTGTCACAACAACCAAATCAGCACTACTGAGGCACCTTTACACATTTTATCAAATTTCTAAAATTGATATAAATGCTGCTTTGAATGTTTTCTTTTTTAGCTAAAAGGATAAAAGTAAAAAAAAAAATTGTGTGGAGTTGTTGAGTAGAGGGCTTATTTGTGAGCCAGACGAAAATCCCCTGGAGGCTGGATTTGGCCCATGGGCCGCCAATTGTCGATTCTTTTTTATTATCTACTATAATATTTATTTTCTATGCAATATGATAAAGATGACAGAGATTTTATGTAACTATTCCTCCACAACCATCCCCTGTTACATGTCATTTGTTGACAAACACACTGCGAAAAATAATGTAACACGATGGACTGAAAATGCACATTTTGAAAAGAAACAATGTTACTCAAGATGTTACCCACACAATGTAGTATAGAAAACAAGTGCTCATGTTCTTTACCACATTTTTTTCCCAGGTTTTGGGGTGCTCCTTTTCCCCTGCAGTCATTGTGTGAGAGGCAGGGTACACCCTGATCAGATTGAAAGTCCCTCACAGGGCCCCAAAGAAACAATCATTCAAACTCTCAGTAACTCACCCCTCACCAGAACATTCTTAGACTACTGTCATAAACTTCTTTATGCTATCACTGTACAAAATACATGTAATTATTATCATATAAAAAATTTAAAATAAACAAAAAACATTTAAATAATCTGTGACAGATTCCTTGAAATAAATAAAACAAGTCTGTCTATAATCTCTCGTGTATGTCAGTCATGATACTTAGTACTAAAATGACACATTTTTATCCCAGGTATAACAATCCCCTCCTACCTAAGTTCTTGCTGAATTTTAAGTGTGCAAATTTAAGTGAGCAACAAGATGAACAGACTTTTCAACAGCTTTGACTCGTAGGCAAACATTCCAGTGCACACTAGACAAGAAATAATGCATGGAGTGAAGAAATGCAATGAAGTAAACATGGCAGCTGCTTTTGTAGTGAACGCCAATGATTTCACGGTTTTTGGAATTTGTCAGCAGCAGCACCAGTGAGTATTGCTGATAACACTTATCGAGGCTTTGAATGAACAATAAAAGTCAATACTGTTAACTGCTTTCAGTTCATAACATATATGCTGTAACTTTGGAATACATATTTTTACAGTTTGGTTTGATTTAAAAAGACCTGATAAGGTTTGTTATTATTTTTGGTGAAAGGTATTCCATAAACCCAAAAGCAAAACATGTTTCTACCACAACTAAAGCTTGAAATCAACATTATGGTAGGTGATGAACCGAAACTGAATCAGCTTACTACAACAGTAATAAATTAGTAAACTCTTTATCAAATTCACTAGTATGAATACTTGCAACATTAGGGTACAAACAAAGCTATCAGACAGAACACTGACAAAACTTTCTTTCTTTCTTTCTAAGACAAAACAAGACAAGGTGTTTAGGAAAACAAAACAACACAACACAGTATACATCATCAATCAAAACACAGACACATGTTCAGACAAATGACATAACAATAAAATTATTCAAAGTCAGTACATGACTGGGAACTTTCAAGAGACTGTTTAAGGAGCTTTTTAAATGTGCAATAACTGGGACAGTCCCTTATGTTTATTGGAAGACTGTTAAAATGTGACCTCCTCTGACTGACAGAACAGTTATGGTTATGGTAATTGGGGATGTGTACAACCCAGGTGAGCGGGGGCCTCATAAGTGGGCCCATTGCTCTCCCCAAAATATACTGGGCTTTAATCAAACCT
>JARVJO010000330.1:10108940-10134288 GCA_031762555.1 Cynodonichthys magdalenae
CGCCTTGGGATTCCCCCAGATGAGCTGGCCCAAGTGGCTGGGGAGAGGGAAGTCTGGGTCTCTCTGCTTAGGCTGCTACCCCCGCAACCCGACCCTGGATAAGCGGAAGAAAACGGACGGACGGACGGACATATTGTCTTTTTGCCAAAATCACCATGAAGCATAGTCAGAGTCTACAAAAAGCTCAGGACCCTGTTTGCAACATGATACTGTTTTAAGCCTCAGCAAACAAAGACTTAACATTCAAAACCAATTCAGTTCAGAAAAATTTAAATTGAATAAAGAAAAATAAAAAAGAAGCCCAGATAATGAACCACTGAGAAAAGCTGCTGTCTTTACTGGAAGCTACACCCATAATCATTTAACAGCAGCTCAAGGTAGAAAATGTATTGGCAAACATTTTTTATTGTCTTTCAACCAATTCTGTCAGGTCTGACTCATAGTGTGCTCACTTCAGAGGTAGGGCACAAAAATACTTGTGAAAACGGTGCATTGTTATTAATATTAATATAAAATGGTAAATGGACTGTACTTATATAGCGCCTTTCTATCCAACAGTATACTCAAAGCGCTCCACACTACAATCTATTAATAATAATAAAAATACATTTATTTGTATAGCACCTTTTTCTTTGTGCTTTTCATTACATAATAAAATCAAAACCCATAAAATACATAGCCCACAAATAAAAAAAATTAAACATGCAAAAATCAACAATTAAAAGCCAACTTGTAATATGTTTTTTTTAATAGTTTTAAAAGAGGACAATGAAGAGGCTTGTCTGATGTAAAGTGGCAGTGCATTCTGTAAAACAGGAGCCCTAATGGAAATGGCTCAATATACTCTTTGTCTTTAATCTTGCTTTGGGCACCAAAAGTGGCAACTGATCAGATTATCTCAGAGGTTGCAAGCGGGTGTAAGGAGTAAGTAACTCAGCAATATATGATGGTCCAAGTTCGTTTAATGATTTAAACACTAACAATACATATCTTAAAAGAAATTCTAAACACCACAGGTAGCCAGTGTAAAGAAGCAAGAACTGGAGTGATATGATCATATTTCTGGGTTCTACTGAGGACTCTAGCTGCCATATTTTGTACTAATTGGAGACATTTAAGGACTTTTTTTAGGCATATAAGTAAATAGAGAATTGCAGTAATCAAAATAGGATCTCTAAGAGCCTAGGGACCAAAAAAACAACACCTCAGTTTTGTTATTGTTTAACAATAAATAAAAGGTATTGGACACCCAGACCTTAATATCTGCAAAAAATGAACCTATGTTTACAGCAGCATGTTTAGAGATATGGCTCAATATTGTCATGGCCTTAGGGTTTTCATGTTTCCTTTTTTAAGCTGAGGTCAGACTTCTTTTTAGGGATGTTTTCTTTATACTTTCTTTTGATTTTTTTAGGTATCATGTACCTGTTCACGGTTATTATTTGAAATTGTGAGTAAAATTATTCCTTAATTTATTGTTTATTCAGTTGTGTGTTGTGTCTTTTACTGGGGCTATGAAGATTAAACAAGTTGGACTGATTCACAGCCACTTGCATATGGAGTGCAACTGCATCAGTAGAGCAGCCAGGTTCCTATGCAGTTCACGAGTTAAATTTAGACGTATCAGGCTGTTATATCCTTACACTGGCAATATCTAATCTTTTTATTGGTTAAATAAGGAGCCCACAAGCAGATATGTTTCTACAGGTATTTACTATAAATACTGGGAGGAAGTAAACAATAAAAATGTGCAGTTATGTTTGAAAATGAAGAACCAATCCCATCGCTTCACTTTTATTAACAAGCAGCTTTTCTTCTGGTCATGTCATGTTTAGCATTTTTTCTATAGATCAGTAATGCACAACACTACATTCTAGGATTGTTTCCTCCAGCTCCTCAGACATGAAGTTCATCTGTTAAATTACTAATCACACATCAAGTACTTCTACCCCTGTTTACGGCTCTTTTTGTTTGCTACTTGTTATATGCCCAGCTCCTCAGTTCTGTTGTTGTTTTGTTGTTCACTCAGTATGTGGTTTTGTCTTACTTTTATAGTGACTTCATTTTTGAATTAGAACTTCAGTTGTTCACAAGGTACAACTGCACAAATATTGAATTGCCTTTATTGTCATTGTACAGAGCACAATAAAATTACAATTTGGAACAACCCATCAAAGAGAGAGGCAAACACAGCAAACATAGCGGAATAGATGCCCAGGTCCTGCAGCCATGAAGAGGTGCTACCCTTAGAATGGAAAAAGAAAAGCCAACACAAAGTTAGGTGAGGATAAGAAAGGATCTCATACTTCGTCCCTAACAAGGACACAATGAGGGTTTGAAAAAAAAACTTCCTGCACACAGCACATTTAAGCTGGCAAAGATGGTGATTTGAGGGTGTGTCTGTATCTGAACCTGTGTAGTGTTGTTTGTGGGTCTATGCTTGTTTTAGTAAGACTGTGAAACAAGTCCCCAAACCCCACCCATCATATTTTCTGAAGGGATTTAGAGTTCATTAGTTTGGCCTTAGTTACCCTTGGACACCAGTTCACAGACATGAGTAGAAGGAGGGATGATGGTGGGGGAAGTGTGTCAGTTGACATAAACATCTAGGAGAGTTTGAGATATTCAGCCTTCAAGGCCACATAAAGGTGCCAAAACAGATAATCCTAACTTGTTTTGGGAACAGGCTGACACTGCAGATTTGCTTGTCCGCCTTAATGTCTCACTCGAACTCTCAATGGCGAAGTTCCAATTAGCTAAATTTGTTGGTCAATCTATACATTCCTGCCAGCCAGCTCAGGAACCACAGCTGGCCTGCAACCCTCAGCAAAGATTGCACCCGGCTTGTGGTTCTGCTCCACCAGCGCTTGAGTCTGAGTGTTGACAGCTCGATCACACAGTTTGGGAAGCCTTAGCAGGGCCCAAATAGCTGCCAACACTTTCCAAATTTCACAATAGGCCTATTAGGCCAGGTAACCACCACCTCCAATTCGTCAGAAATCCTGTTTTCAGTGATCCAATTATGTAAACATCTTTGATGTCCTCAATCAACAGTGTAGACAGACACATAATCTTCCAATCACCCCAGGAATCCATAACACGCCCAGCTGCTTATGTCCCATCAGGACAAGAGGGCTCTCCTTTTCCTAATTTCAAAGTAGAAAAATTTGATTAATAGCGTTTAGAGACCAGTTAACCAGATCCATAATTTCCCGTTTTGGATCATGTGTAAGAAGATATCTGTAAAAATTACTAACTCATAGGTTTTTTATTTGTTTTTTTGTTGTTTGTTTGGATAACTGGGATGGCCATCTCAAAACGAGTTGACTAAACAGTTGCCTTGAAATCTGTCCTTCTAATCCTAGCATAAAACCAGAAAAAAAAAAATCTGAACTAAGCCCTAAGACCTGCAGTATGAATAAATCATTATTTAGAAGAGCAAAACCTAATGTGGCTATGTCGGTCCTCTATTAAACTGTTTGTACTATATTTGTGTCGATGTATTTATTTATTAATTTATATATATTTTATGTAAACAATGTCACATAGCTAATGAAAAATATGACTTAACATAAATGGCTCATCTTCAAACAAAGACATTTATCATCCTTTGTTTTTCTAGCCTTCTAATTTTGGGTGGGAGGTACTTATTAATCTATAATTAATTCTAAAAGCATCATCAGCTATGATCCATTAGGGAAAATGTCTCTTATGGTTGAAAAAATTTATAAAATGAATAATGCTTGCTTTTTAGCCTTAAGATGGTTTTGGGAAACGAGGCTCTGAACTATCAGTAAAGAGCATGTAGAAAACCATGTTAATTAAAATGTAAAATGATTACAAAACACATTTCTTCAATGGTTTTCATTTGATTCTAAATGAAATGTAAATGAAGAGAATGCCATAAGCGTTGTGCGTCTCCTGACGAGTGTCCTTTTGTTAAAATGTGCTCTGGGGGGAAATAAGATGTTGTCATTTTTCTTGCCTCCCTCCAATACCTCAGCATACTGTTAAATCTATTAATTTAGACCTCTGCACTTCCACTTTGCAGACTTGATTGGAATGAGAATCTGGGGCACCGGTTGTAGAGATGCAGCATCTCTCGAGAATCATTTGACTGACAAAGATTGAGTGGATGTCCTTCCGTGAAAGACAACTGGCTGATTTACTAATTTTAAAATACAAATTGATGGTTACTCAATGAACACACACTTGCTCACGGGGACACACACACCACCACAAACACCAGTGTTTCAGGCCTTTCTGTGTCTCATCAGCGGATATGCAGGCCCAGGAGAAATAAACAGTTATGTCACTTTCCATTTAGCTCAAAACATACTGCCTGTCCATCATCTTAATGTGCCAGGTTCTGAGCATGAGATTGAGACTTTGTGTTTCATCTTAAGGAGAAAAAGAAAGAAGCCAAGAAAAAAAAAAAAAACATGGCTGGAATAAAAATAAAAATCAAGCAGTGAGTCAACACAAATGTCATTTATCCTTTGGGACAAAAAAAAATATAGTATATTATAGTTTACCCCCACCCAAGTAAATAATTATATTATTCCATAAATCCCCCTTTGCATTGGCTGAGGACCACACAATACACTCTCCACAACTTATTAAAATGTGGCTGGATTGTAGGACATTTTTAATACCACCTTTAGTACAGTACAAAGTTAGTCATATTCCTACAAAGGACTTCAAAATTATATTTTTCATGCTATTTTCCACATCCAAAATATACTCTAAAATGCCTTATTCATGCCTAATGCCCCCTTCCTAATGTCTCCCACAATGCATTTTAATAATGCTATATGTTAGAAAATGATGTTGCACCTGTAAGATGCTACCACAATGAGTGACAATGAGCTAGTTTGTTTTCATGATATTGTTTCAGACTATGTTTTAGTGGAGGAATCTAGTGCGAAGGTAAATTAAAGGGATAGTCTTATCATACAGAAGTGATGTTCTCTCAAACAGGTATCAATAGTACCTTATCAGCGGTGACATCAGTCACAGAACATGGAGTATGAAAAAAAGAGCAAAAGCCTTCCTCAAGGCTAGGCTAATGGCTAGCCAAACAAGGACCTATCTAAGCTGGGTTACACCAGCTTGTCCTGTGTACTAAAGTTTTCATTCTGGTTATTATGGCACGCCAATCCACACTTGTGTACTTCAGGTATTGTAAATTATGATGTTCACTGTTATGGAGCTTTGTAACCACAGTGCAAGTCAACCCTTTGTTGTTCAGTATATTTAATTTGACAGCATGAGTACAAATACACAATTTCTGCTCCCATCCAGGCCCAATGTTGCAGTACTTCTGTAAAAAAATACCAAAACAAAATAAATAAGTAACCCTTCAATTTCTGAATTATATACCTCCTTTAACATTGTGTTAGACGTGACAAAAAATTGCTCTTTTTTCTACTTTTTGAGTTTTACAAGGTTATACAACAACTTTTCCTCAAAAAAATGTCTTATAGTAGTGGGGATGGTTAGTAGTTAGTATGGTGCTGGTTTCTCAACCAAACAACATTGCTGTTAATACACAACATGTATGTGTGCTTAGCATAGACCAGTGGTTCTCAATTCCAGTCCTCAAGGACCACTCTCCTGCATGTTTAGGATGTTTTCCTGCTTTGGCACACCATATTTAAATGAATGAGTGATTGACATGATTCTGCAGAAATTAAGGACCCACTAAAGAACAGGGAAACAACTAAAACATGCAGGATAGTGGTCCTTGAGGACTGGAATTAAGAACCACTGGCATAGACCATCATATGATGTCATTGGTGCAGAGGATGCTCCATGTATCAGTTCACCTGACCAGCATGTTTTGTCAGTCAGTAGTTTACTCAGCTGACAGAAATCTTGTACATTCAGCAGCATCAGGACACCAACATACTGCACATGGTATATGCCCTTGGTCCCAACCTATTTTCCTTGAAGCCCCCCTATCTTACTTCAAAGCTATGCTGACCCCTTCACCAGTCATTTAATACTTCTCACCTCAAAATTAAAAATAAATAAATAAATAAATAAATAAATAAATAAATAAATAAATAAATAAAAAAAAACAAAATGAAGGGATTAGTTACAAACTTTCATTTGGAAAGTAGTGTTCTTTCACACCGACATATTATTTTTGCGAAATATTTTTTTATTAGCCTGAAAGCCAGATAAAACAGATCAAATTCAAGATTGGTGCAATATCAATCCTTAAACAAACAATTAGATTTTATACCACATGGAGCTGTACTGAGTCACCAATATTTACAGGTTATGATCTTGAACCCTCAAAGAAAAAATGCACTGATTCTGCATGCCAAATAAATACAAAGAAAGCTGTACTTCAGGAAGTGGATAGTGCATAGTTGAAATTGTCTTGTAAAGTATTTGAAAACACGCAGTCAGTAAAATGCGTATGGCTTTATCCTTTTGGAACAAACCTTGTGGAATTTGCAAAACAAATCTGCAAATTGAAAGCTAAAAAATAAAACAGAAGATATTTAAGAAGTTTTTTTTGTATTTTTTTTTTCTTGTTTACATTGTTGCAAACATTTATTTACATCTTAATCAGCTTGCAGGTAATTTTCTAACAACTGGCGGTGATATCTTGTTTATGATGTGCTAAGTCTATATTTGTGATTTGTTAAGTATGTGTAAACATCAGTAAAACTGGAATTAAATTATTTTCTTCAGTGGGTAAAAACACAAGCCCAGATCCACCAGAATGTTTCATCTGGCTTATAACATTAGTTTAAATATATTGTTTGTTTAAGACAATCATCTGCTTGATGGTCTTTTTGTAGAGAGTGAGTAAAAATAGAGTATTTACAAATGCATCACTCTATAGTTAAAACAATATGTGTGGGTGTGTGTCTTTTTTGGTTGTATTTCTTTTTCCCTTGTTCATTTTAGATTGTGGATGGGTAAGCTGTTACTATTTCTACACAAGCTGTACAATAAAACAATATATAATCTAGAGACCATATTGATTTATACACTGAATTTACAATTGTAATATTTCAGTTTATTTTATTCAAAAATATATGTGTATTTGTAAAAAACAAAAGGAAAGAAATGTTACTGTAACTATATATTAATCATTTATTTCATGAGAGTTGCAACAAATAACAATGTGACTTTATTTAATTCATGACTTTTAAATGTTTTCACACAATACACACGTGAAAAATTGAAAACTAGTCTAAAGTTTATCCTTGAAAATAGAGCACATATGCAAATTCTCTTTTTGTTTACCTTGTTTACCCTCTTTTCTCAGTCTTCAAGCACTCTTCACGTGTGCCTTTTTTGTATAATACAAACCTGTTATACTCTTGTTTAGTCACAGTTGGGTTGTTTTCATCCATACTTGTTAGCTGGTCTGATGAAAAGACCACCTGTCATCCCCTGGCCCCTCTGATTGGATTAGAAGGGTAGATTAAATTGACATGAAGTAGACTAGACCCAAATTCAGCTCTGCCTCTGTGTCATCGCAAGAGCTTTGATCTGGAGACACAGGGTAAATGTTATGATTAAAGAAAAGGTTTGTGTTTGTTTTAGTTTGTTACAATTTTACAGATTTACAGTACAGATTTTACAAGTGATTAATTTATTCATAAGTTTACATGATGATAGGTTTGCGATCATTGTGAAATTAACTTTGTATGCTCAATGTATTTATGCTACCAGAGTAAAGGGATTGTTAAAATAAGAGACAGAGGATATTAAAATAACTGATGGGGTAAAAAAAAAATAATAACTCACAAGAGACTTATGATAACTCCTGTTTTGGTTTGGTTTTTCGAATTACATAAAGTAAAAAGTGGTTAAAAGTAATACATTTAGTATACAACGTAACATTAATACTTGTATAAAACAAAACAAAAAAAAATTCAACAAATGTCCTTTTATTAATTTGTTTATTTTCAGATTATATTCTAAAATTTCTCACAGCCAGCTGCTGAAGGCAAAGCAACAATATTGTTTTTGCCTATCTCTGTGACTTTGTAATTTTAGCAAAATATCTCAAAAACTACTGGACCTCCGCTTTGTGTTGGTGTGCCAGACTGAAGTAATCCGACCCACAGACCACCAGTTGAATTGCCCTGCTGTAAGTGCTAAGAGATCACACAAAATCCAACACATTTGCTGGAGATCACACATAAAATCTTTTACAAAGTTTGACCAAATTGGCTATAGCTCTGCACCCTCTCATCAAATGCTGTTCTTAGTTTTATTCTCTGGACTGAAAAGTGTCAGGCAATATACATTTGATTTTTTCATTAAAAAAATGGGCCTTCATTTTAATTTTGTTTCACCCTCTTTTTCCAACAACATGAGACTACCTCATATTTTTGTCACCTCTTGCCTCATCCTTCATTTGCCCTCTGAAAAATAATGCATAATAATCTCTGTTTAAAAATTACCATCAAGCAGACTTCCATAGAGCTAATTACACTCACCGTGGATTAACAAATTAATGTGCAGGAAATGTGGATAATTAGCAGTGGAGGTACTTAAAAATAATGAATAAAAAAAATAAAACAGGAACAAAGTATAGAAACACTACAGTTAAAAGAACTTGAAAAATAAGCATCACTTCGTGATGTTGACTGTAATAATTTGGTCAGATGCTGATTTTCTTTGAGCTCTGCAGAATAATTTTTTGGAACAAGATAAAAAGGGCCCATGGTGGGTTGATTGTCACTCTGTGTTTACATGGAAACAAGTGCATTAGAGAAGAAAATGTGTTTGCTTCAACTGAATTAATACAGACAGCTGAAGGGATAGTTCAGATCTTTTAAATGGGGATTTGGTGACAATACCCTACCTGTTGTAGAATATTTTAAATGACCACAGCTTGGAGAAATAGTTTAATTCTGACTGGATTTAAAAACTGTAAAAATAAAGTAGATGCTGCCAACTTAAAAATCAAACAAGCAAAACTTTAATCTTAAAAATGCCATAGCAGTTATACACATGCTATTATATCATTTTTGTTCCCAGGAATAAAAATGTCCAGGATCTCGCTCTTGCCTGCCACCCGGCTTATACACCTGACCTTTGTGGCTTTCCCCTCAGGTGGCAGGTCTATGGAGACGTGGCATCCTGTTGTTTTATCGAGCCCCAGGAGTCAAGGCTGTAACACCAGGTGCTCGCTGGAGCTTGAAAATGTTGCTGGAGAAAAAAGGATGTCTGTGTTTCCCTCCCGGGCCTGTTGCATCTGTGTCTCAACCATGGAAAGGTGGCAGAATGGATGGATATTTTCTAATTTGGTCATTTTGGTTTTGGTCTCGCCTTTAGTTGAACTCACCTTTAGTGTTCCTGCAGGGACCTGTGCTTTGCAGCCAGGTGAAAAAAACATGCCACCAATAAATAGTTGGCATCAGGTTAAAACACGGAGTAACATGACAGAGATGATCCTGTTGCTCTAGACCCCTGGGTTTGCCTCCGGGGGGGGGCATAAATCACCAAAAAATTGCAGATTTCTGAGGGTAAAAGCCCCCCCCCACAGGCAAACTTTTGACCTTGCCCTTTGCACAGAATTTTTAAACTCTGTTGATAAGATGGAATTGTTTAAATCTTTTCAATTTTCTGTTGAGCAAGAATATGCTGTTCTAGTATTTTATTTGTTTTTTCTCTCAAAATGTATGAACTTCAGAGATTAAGTCTCTTTAGAACGTGTTATTAAACTCAGTCTAATACCAAAACAACTTTATTATCTTTTTTTTGTTGCCCCTGGCCCGAGTGTTTTGGGATGAGTCAATACCATCAAAAAACTTGTCCTGTTTTACTTTTTTTTTTTTTTTCAAAAAGTTAAATGACTTCATTTAGACATTTGATATTACTGTTGTTTCTTTTTTGTGAATTGCTTCACCATTGCATTGCTTGACTCGGAAGGAAAAAAAAAAGGTATAAAACAATACTTAAACACTAAAACCAAGTTTTATTTTTAGTTTTTTAACTTTTTTGTTTGACCTAAGCTTCTCCCACCTTGAGAAAGTAAGTGTGACTCTAGTTTGTGCCATTCAAACTTTGTATACTGACAAAAGCCTCTTCTCCTAAATGCAAATGTGATCTTTATCCAACCGTGTGATTGCCAAAAATTCAGCTCCGTCCAAAGAATTCATTCATAAAGACAAGGTCTTAACTGGGGGGGGGGGATGTTGGCTTTTTGTTGCTGTCTGCATTATTTGTTGCTGTGAGCGCTCTCACTGCTATTCTCATTCTAATTGTGGCACTCCCTGTGTGTTTCTCCCATGGCAGCCTTGGTTTCCCTGAGTGAGGACCCCCAGCCTCTGCCTCAGCCACCCAGACAGACAGCTAGCCAGCCAGCCTGAGAGGCACAGAGAGACAGAGAGGGAGAGACAGAGATAGAGAGAGACGGAGGGGAAATGATGGAGGGAGGAGGAGTCTGGAGCTCCATCCTCTGACTAATGTGTGAGTGGGAAAGCAAGAGAGAAAGAGGAGGAGGAGGGATGGGGTGTATGTGTGTGGTGGTGGTGGTGGGGAGTAAGTGAGGACTGAAGACGCTGAGAATGAATGGGCAACGAGAAACACAGTGCAAGAGAGAGAGAGAGAGAGAGCGAGAGAGAGCAAGAGGAGGAGTGAGAGTATTTTGAGAGTCAGCAGCGAGGACGCAGAAAGTCTACAAGCTCACATCACCAAGAGAGCGCGCGAGGCAGACCAGACACCCGGCTACTCTGACAACTGAGACACAGGACAAGAGCCTCAGAGAGAGAGAGAGAGAGAGAGAGACGGAGACAGGAGGAAGAGTACGTGGAGGAAGAGGAGAAGGACAGAGAAAACATCCATCCTTCCACCGGTAAAAAGAAGACACCACTCAAGGGACTGTAGCATCGTCCCCCTCCATCAGCGCACAAGGAGTACTGTTCTCCTCTTATGCATTTCTTTGTGCCTACCAACTTCAATTTGCCACTGTTTTCCCCAGGTTTTGACCTCTTCCCATCCGCAGGCATGATCCCTTGGCTCCTTTTGTTCCTGTGGATCTCCGGACATGGTAAGTTAATTTTTTTTTCACCCATATAAACTTACTGATTACTCACATCTTGCTTGCCTGTGTTGGCTTGTGTGACTTTGGAGCTGTGTATATCTCTCTTGACTTCCTCTCTTGGTATGACGTCTGAGCTTTTGGTGCTTTCTTTACATCGACTGTAAATCTCTTGTGCACAAAGCAAGGAAGAAACAAATGAACAAGGTGCCGGGAAAAAAAAGTCACTGGAAATTGGTGACTTGCAGCATGAACTTCCCTCTGTTTGCTTTCAGGAGCTGACAAGTTAAATAAGTTAAATACTTCCTATATGGGCTTAAAATTCCTGTCACACACACCCAAACAAAGCCCTTTAACCCCAGTCTAGTTCAGTGAAGCGTTCATTCTAAAGTCACATTGTTTCGAACTGACAGCCCTTCCCCTTTGAGTCCAGCTATCAGGAATGAGGGGCTCATTCTTGGAAAACGAATAAAGAAAGAAAAAAGTTGCATCAGGATGAGTTGTAACTCATCAACTCCTTGGACTGGATGTGCTGCAATTTTCATTCCTAGACAGTTTATTTATGGATGAACAATAGATTAGTTGTTTCCCCCTGATTGCCACCAGGTGGTTGTCTTTAGAAAACAATGAAAGTGAGTGAAGTACAACGGAACTCCGCGGCTTGTGGTGCTGATGCAATGTGCCGAGGCACTCCAGTGGGCTGAGAGCAAGGCAGTGGCCGTTTGTCAATTTGCAGCATCCCGTCGACTCCTGGTTCACGCTGCTGTGTGGAGGGTCAGCGGGTCAATGACAAAAAGCCACCACTTTGCTTTCAAGTTTAAACCCTGTCAGTCTGGGCTCCGTTCTCATGAAAGGGAACTGAGTGAATAAATGTGTGTCTCTGCGTGGTTCTTATTAGATAGCTGCTTCCCAGAAAGAAGAGTTGTAATCTTTTTTTTTTGTTTTTGAAAATATGAATCAGAATTTTAAAAAAGAGCCTAAACTGTATCTCAGTGTTTTAGAGATGTGGCTTTGTTGACTTTTTTTGTGATAACTCACAGCTCGGAGTTGGTAACGTGCTGCTAAAACAGCGGCGGCAAATGAAACTTGGTAAACAAGATCATTTTCTTCATCGCTGACTTCAGCTGTTCTTCGTATTGATTTATAGTCTGTGACATGAAAAGCTCCTCATGAAGTGCAGCAAATTTGCTGCGAATATGTGTTTTCTGCTGACTAAAAACTCATGTAAAAACAGAAGATCGTTCATTAGGGATGGAGCTTTTAAATCGAACTCAGCATCTCTGCTTTAACAGATCTGTTTTTTTTCCTTTCTTTTTTTTTCATGACTCTGAGAAATTTTTAAAGTTTAGCCTGAACCAGGGAGTCAGCTTCCCTGTTGTTGTTTGTGTTCTGGGACAGTTTTAGTCCATCACACACGCGACTGTAAATGCTGCTTCAGCTGGATCCCATTTTCTCTTCCCCCCTCCCCAATTTCATTGTCAAGTCTTTCCGTACCATCTGTGCTTACTGTGCTGCAGAAATTCACGATCAGTCATTAGTCTCTCCTCTTCCACTCCGTTAAGCATCTGCTAAGTTTTGCTTCCACCGCTGCAATTTTCCGCTGCCGCGCTACTTTCATTTATTGCAAGTGTAAAGCATTGCTTTTGTTCATAATTATGCTGGACTCTAAAACCTGCTGCTTCCATTTATCAACGCACAGCCCAATTTGCTTTGCTTTATTAACCTGCATTCATCACATTTTCATCTATATATCATCGCAGGTTTAGTCCCACTTGGGGGAACACCGAACCTCGTTTAGTAACAACTAGATTGCTTCAGCTGGATTGAAATGGGATCGCTGCGCATTCCAGCAAAGTCTGTTATTGTTGTAATATAAGTTATTTATTTGTTCCGTTCCTCTGGCAGATACACATGCGATAACAGCCAGCCCTTTATTCTTTGCATACCTCTGGGGAGATCTAAGTACCCCCCCTCACACACACACACACACACATATATACAAAAGCTTACCGTTGCACACATTACGACTCTGTTTATGTCGAGTCTGTTTCTGCAGAAAGCTGTTGGGAATAAGAAGAAAAAAGAAAACAATCTTGCATTTACAAACACGAGGGAAAAGGGAGATTTGTGGTCGTAGCTTTCATATACTCAGATGTCCTGTGAGACGAGCACAAAGCAAGCACAACAATGTGAGTTAGATTGTCCAAGTAAAGAAGATGTTTTTTTGTTTTTTTTTGAGGACTAAATACTTCAA
This sequence comes from Cynodonichthys magdalenae, assembly GCA_031762555.1. Classification (NCBI taxonomy): domain Eukaryota; kingdom Metazoa; phylum Chordata; class Actinopteri; order Cyprinodontiformes; family Rivulidae; genus Cynodonichthys; species Cynodonichthys magdalenae. Next base: position 10,122,218 of record JARVJO010000330.1, read on the forward strand.
AACAAACATATTGATAGAAAAAGGCAAAATAGAGAAGGGAAAGGTGTTTGATCTGTTCTTCATGCCGACTGGGCTGTTAGCACCTCTCTTTTCTGCTCTCACCTCTCCAGCCAGTGACAGATGACACAGCAACGGTGGCTGAGGATCAGGGAGACAAGGCTTGAGGAACATATTCACCTCAGGCCAAACTTGTCCAGCACAGCGGTTGTCCAAAACCCCCTCCTCCTCCTCCTCCTTTCTCCACCCACCAATCCTTACAACATCTCACAATCTTATCTCGCTCCTGGTGTCTGGATTTAACTCTTTACCTTGCAATGCTCCCTGCAGTCGTTTTCACGCTGTCCCTTTCTGCTCCTGTCTTTTTTCCTTACATATAAATGTATTTTTCACTCTGATTTGTCAGCTCTGAGTGATTGAGTGCCCTGTTTTGGTGGGTGAACATGTGAATTAAAGGAGAGCGTGAAATCTCTGGTAGGAAGAGCAGTTTAAGAATAGTCTTGTACTGACTTTGAAGAAATGCACAGGAGGGAAGAAAAGCCTGTCGTCAGTGTGAAGTGTTTTATGTCTGACCTCTTTTTTTCCTGCTTTAAATCTCATTTTGTAATTAAAGGCCTAACATTCCTTAAAGGGATATCAGTTGCCTGTCCTCTTTCATGCCAGAGTTTTACACTAAGATGAAATGTGTTGATGTTTTCTTAAAATTTAGATTGTTTGCTATCTCGTGCAGTCATGTAGGATTTGACATTATTGGTTAATGCAAGCTATGACCACACCAGGTTTTGCCTCATAACCTGTAAGATCAACTGAGGTATAGCTATTTTTGGGTAAGCTAAGGTAGACTAGCTGTGGCGGCCATTTTAAATTGGGTTAACTCCATGAGGTAAATGTATAACCTACAATTACTTTTTGAGAGTTTTATTAACATATATTCTGGGATTCATCAGATATTTTGCTAACAGACAAAAAGGTTGACTTTAAGAGTTAATGCTAAGATTTTAAGCAAAATATGTTGTCCCATGTGTTACAATCAAAATGTTGGATCTTGGAGGCGCTCAGAGTAGAGCTGCTGCTCCTCCACGTTGAGAGGAGCCAGTTAAGGTGGTTCAGGCTTCTGGTTAGGAGGCCTCCTGGATGCCTCCCTGGTGAGGTGTTCTGGGCATAAGCAGAAGAAAATGGATTTATGTATGTATGGACAATGCTCAGCTACAACTAAATGAAAGGTTCATTCTGCTCAAATTAGATATTTTGCTAACAACCAGAGTTTATTCCAATAGTTATTGGCCAAGTTTTCAGTACAGATCTGGCACGATCAGTTCACCAAATTTAGGTCGGTATTTCTAAACATGTCGGAATTATAGCCATTTTTGTGTTTGGTAAGGTTTTTCAGATTATGTCGATATATATATTTGGATATACTCTAAAACTCAGGTAGTAGTACATGTCTGCCCAGTAAATAATTTTCGAGTGCTTCATTAAAATCACTTCAGTGGTTCATGATAATGTTACAGACAAAAACATAGACATGGGTAAAACATTATACCTCCGCCTTTGCTTCAAGCAGCGGGCGATAATAAAACAAACACACACACACACACACACACTGTCCCGGTTTATTTATTTCATCTGGACTGCCTTGAACACATGCTGTGCACGCTGGCGGCAGAGCTGCTCTGCAACAGAATTAAATCCCAATCTTCTTAAAAATCTCCTGCCCGTTCGCCTCCCCCGTCACCTTCATTATCTTCCACCCCCCTCATCCATCTCCTGTCAGAAGCCCTGACTTTGCCACCCAGCCAGACTAAGCTGTTTCTTAGTCCTGAAAAGCATGTCTTAGTAACCCCCCCCCCCCCCCCCCAAACAGTCCTTATTTCATTTACTGCTGTCTATTAACTGCTGTCTGACAACTCCAAATCCGCTTTTCCGTGGCACGCTTTGATACATATTTTCCAAGCAAAGTATTATTAAATGTCTTTCCAATGTCACGTTTGGATGTTTTTTTTTTATAGATGGGAAATCATTCTTGCCTCTCCAGAGAGAGGAGAGGGGGTGGATAGAGAGTAAGAAATAGTGTGTATTACATGGCATCGCTCAACTCCAACAGAAACACCCATTTTAAGCCTCAGTTTTTATGAATACCTGTTTCTAAAGGGAGATTCACCACAGTCTGGCACACGGTTTATTTGAAAAAATATAATAATCAAGAAATGATGAACTGAGTTATCCCCAAAGTATGGGAATGCTAACAGTAAAATATATTTTTCTTGCCATGTCATCATGGCATCAACCAAGCAGTGAAATAATGAAAGCCACAGAATACATGCTCAGTATCTACGTAAAAAACAAAAATTACTTTGCCTACATGTTTGTTTGTGCGATTAGCATGTCAAGTTGTACGGATTGTCCAGAAATTACAGATTTACCCCCGTTTTGCATGTGTATTAGATTGGTAAAAACCAGCCTCTTGTTCTTCACTTTGCTTCGAACAGAGGGTCTGGACTTTCGGCTATTGAGAGGCGATTGCTTGCTTGCTCTGTTGAAGTTTAAAACGAATGGATCGGTTGGCCGTGACATGTGTGCGCCAGCTCCTCTGTGAAGGAGGCTAAGCTAAGAAGCTAACTGGAAATTGTGTGGGCTGTAAACAACCCTACAGAGAGGAGAGAAGTACCGAGGTGAACAAGACGGTTATAAATGATGCTACAGACTTTGTCGGACAAATTTAATTAAATTTGGAAGCCTTATCAACACAGATTGGCTTCATTCACTTCCTACACTGCCATTGCTAAACTAAAAGCAGACACTGCAGAAAATCCACGTCGTTCAAAACTCCTCCTTCTGTTTGCTGATTGGTCCAGGGAAAATTCTACCGAAGAAATCCTTGTTTGTGGGAGAAATCCCAGCCGGAGCAGTGAAGGAAAACTAGATTGACCAGAACTGCATAGGAAGGCAAGGGTCAGGCTACATGTATACAGATGGAAAGAGAAAATCTGACTTTTTTTTTTCAAAAACTTTGCTTTATTTTTTTTACGTCTCAGAGACGGCCGACTGTAAGGAAATAAGTTTGCCACCTCCTCTTCTTCCCCCGCTTGCTTCTGTGTCTTTCCACGGTAAACAGTCCACTTGTCCCCTCCAATACCACACTGCCACCACCCTAGCTGTTGTACTGTGTGAGAGTACCACAATTTTTTTCTGAAAATGAAGGATTTCTGAAGGTCACGATAAAGGTAAATGTCCATAGGGATTGACATGTATAGATTAACATAATATCTCATGAACTACTAAATGGATTTCAATGAAACTCTCACAAAGTAATCACTAAATGTTCATCTACAACTGATTAGCTTTTAGAGTCAGACTTATTCAAGATAAACAATTTAAACAGTTGACTTGAGTTCTATTTATAAAACTGGAGAGAAATATGCATTCCTTCAAGGGATACTATGCCTTCAGTCACAGACGGCAACAACCTCAAATGAATCCTTGTCTCGGTCATACGACTTCCCCCATAAACATGATGACTGCACAGTGACACATGATGTCATCAGCTCATGACGGACTCTGGCATCACGAGGTTTATTTTCTTGTTTGCGCCACATGTCCCATCAAGGCTAGCCAGCTTAAATCACCTCAGCTGAGGCGACCCCTGCTCATTTCGGTGCCACGATAGATTAAGCCCACTGTAATCCCTCTGATCCGAGGGGCCCGGTTGGATATTCGTGGTAATAAGTAAACATATGAATAAATAATCTTAGCAGCTGCCGTTGGACAGCTGGAACCCGTGAGTCCCCGATGCTTGTCTGCGTGACATTCAAAGGAATGTGATTTCAAAGAAAAAAATGATTGGATATAGATGACACTATGTCAGGAAGAAAAGTTTGTTTGATGGGTAGTAAAACATTTAAACGGTTGGGCTTATGACTGGATAAATGAAGAGTTATTAAAATGATGTGTGCTGAATTTAACATGGCAGTTTATCCATTACATGAAGCAGGATGAAAACCTCCAATCGACCCTGTTGGGATTCAGGTCACCCAGGAAGAGGGAGAGAAAGAGAAAAGATTAGTTTGAGGTTTTCCTGGAAACCAGGCAATGATCTGCCTCTTGTCATTCATTCATTCAGTCCGTCAACAAACTCAAGCTGTTTACTCCAGGGCTTCATTATCTATCTAGAAGACCCTCTTCCCAGCCCCAACACTTTTCTTTAATACCAACCAATCGACCCCAAGCCTCTCATCTCCTCTCTCTCTCTCCCGCTCTCTCTCCTTCTCTGAGACTTTGCTGCTGGATCTCGTTCCTCTGGGATGAATTTACCCAGATTGGAGCACTCAGCAAAAGGGCATTATCCCGGATTACATGTCTGTTAGGCGGCAGTGTTAAGTAATTCAACCAGATGCTGTTGTGATCGTCAGGTCACCTGTGAAGGCGAAGGGTAGCAGCTGCGCGTCTCCTTTCAGCTCTCTGCCATCATATCTCCGTCGTTTTGAGACGTTATCTCCAGGAAACAGCGGGAAGGATAGTAGAAGTTGTTTTGTTTTTTTTTCCCCTCTCTCAAACGGTACACCGTTAAATATAAAAAAAGAAGAGTGCGGAAGCCCTCTCTAACCCCGGTCAGGATTTGGTGAAAGATTATGGCATGGATTACTGGTTTCAAAATTGCAGTTTAACTCACAGGATACAAAACACTATGTTTGCCCCCCACTAAAGGCGCCTCTGCAAAGCTCTGTTGTGTGTGTGTGTGTGTTGTGGGGGTGCGTTTAGCAGAGTGTGTTATTTTTCACAACACTAACACAGCTGGGCCAGGAGAAATATGTTGGTGCTTTTACCATACTGTATCTTTTATCCACTAATCCAGTCTTCTCAGCTGAAGAGGATTTTTATTTTTTACTTGCTACTGGCATTTGTGATTACTTCTGGACCACAGGTGGTTCAAACACTAAAATGAGTTTGTTCCTCTCTTATCAAAAATCATTTTCCTGCAAACCCAGGGCACCAATAAGCCTTGATTCAAGACATTTAAGTGATTTTTTTTTCTTGTCTCACATTCAAGCCTAATATAGCTCTTAGCACAGGTATTAGTTCATCCCATCTTGTTCCTATTCAAGCATAAAGTATGGAGGCATTTAGATGAAACAGAGAGACAGCATCTTATCTAAATAAAAATAAGACTCCTAAACCTTATGTTTTTTTTTCTAAATGCAGTTGGCTTGCTTTGCTGGCATGAAAACACTCATGACTCAATGTGTGTCATCAAACCAGATGAAACAAAAAGAAGAACATGAGGTTGTGCAGGTTAGGGAAAAAAAGGAAATGGGTAAACAGTAATAAAAAAGGATGAATGTTTACTGCACTTTCAGTGTAATAATTTTATTTTTAGCGTGAACTGCACAAAGACGTGATAAATAAAAAATAAAAGGGTTTGTTCATTTTCAAAATGAGCTATTCACAATGTGAACACAATTGGAAATAAAGCCAGGCATTCAAATATTTGTTGGTGTAAGTTGAAAAAAAATCAGTTTGCATGAAATTGTGAGGTAAAACACAAATATAGACATGCAAAAATTACACACAAAACTGTGTTTTAAAAAATATATATTTTGACCAATACTGTTAGTTAAGTAATAATAAATCAAAAAATAATATATATATGGTCTTTTAGGTCTCGAACAACACAATCTCTTTATTGGTCAGTTTTGAACTCAGTCAAACCAAAAACCTTATTGAAGAGCCTCACTTTAAAAGTTCTGAATTATGACTTTAAGTGGCTTATTGCTTACAGTTTTAAATATAGTCCAGGTAAGTCAGGCAACATGTAATTATTCAGTAATCTTCTGTAGACTTTATTTTTAAACATACCAACTCACGGCTTCCTTTCACCTAAATATAACTAATGCTGCATTTAGTGACTCGCAGAAATCTGCATGCTACACCAAGAAGACCTATTTGTGAGTGAAGAAAAAAAAGTATAAAATGAAATCCTCCCTGAAGCTTTTAATTTTTTAATCATATATATATATATATATATATATTTCATCCGTTCTTTTCAGACGGTGCAGGATCGCTGCACTTCCGCTGTATTTATTTTGAGGAGCCTGCATGCGAGCGATCATGCATCAGCTCGCTCCTGCAGCCTGCGTCTGATTGCTTGTTCCACCTCTGCTCAAACAAAAAAAAACCCATCGCACAATATATCGACACGATAGCAACAGCGCTAAGATGCATGTGGAGCATCAGCGCAGGTGGCACTGGAAGAATTGGGTAGCTGATCTGATAAGGACCTTCTGGTGTTTGCTGGGAAGTTTCTAGGACAGCCCAATATTACACTTGGATTAACTCACCCTTCTGTCCTCCTGCCCGTTTGCTCCCCTCAAGCTTTCTATTTTTTAATTTCTTCCTTTTCCCACTTCCAACTTTTTCTTCCTGCAGATTCCTAACAGTAGAAGGGAAGAAAAGGGTTGCTATTCTGGTACACTTGACATGCATTCTGTCTCTGCCTGTGAATACATGCGAGCGTGTGGCATCTGTGCACTCTTTCCTGTCCTCCTACAATTACTGCTGTGAACCTTGAATAGCAATATAAATGCAAATCAGTCTTTTAATGTGTACAAGCAGCATATACGAAGGAAGGAGCTCCTCACCTGTTAGTGACAGCGGATGTGTCTGTGCCTGGCCGTTACTACAACGGCGCCTGTTAAATGCTGGCAGCAGATAAAGTGGGAAGGATTTTCATTTGTAAGCAAATCTTAGGGCTGCTGTGTGTGTCTCGTCTCAAATGTATTAAAGACCACTCACTGGAGCGGATGTAAAACACCATTGTGCGGAGCAGTCTCGCATAGTGATGTAGCCCTGGCATTAACTCCTAACTTGTGCACTTTTATTTATTGCTACCCTCAATGAAATGCAAGTGATTGTGCAGTTGTCTGTGTTTGTCTGTTAGCAGAATATTTTGTGAGTCAATAGGTGCATTTTAATGAAACCTTGAGCTTATAATCATTGGGTGCACAGCTGCAACTGATTCAATTTTGGAATTAAACTAATTCAAGATGGCCACCAAAGCTGATTAATTTCAGCAGATGCAAAACAGTCATACAGCTTTCAATTTTGCTTCTACTACTTTATTTTGCTAAAGATTTGTGTGGTAGTACCTGAGAGTTAACCCCAAGTGCCAATAGACTGAACATGTTTTTTGTAAAAAAAATAAATTAAAATTAAATGAACTCCCTGAGTCAACCCTGGTTGTCTGTTAACAGAATATCATATGAACTACTGACTAGATTTAAAAGAAACTTTCAAAAAATAACCTTTGTGTTTACATCTAAAACTGATTAGTTTCTGGAGTCAACATGATTTATTAAGACTGCCATAACTAATTTAATTTATCACATACAAAAAATTACTATAGATCAGTCAATTTTACATTTAATATGCTAAAATATTGTTTATCCTGACAATTATCCCCATGACATTCTCCGAGCATCAAAACATGACACAAACTGTTTGTCTAAAACTCCATCGTGCAAAGCCCATTTCTTCAAAGATCACAGGCCTTCCATTTATAAGTTTTGCTACTCATTTGTTTGATGTTAAGACTCAGTGGCTTTTATTTATTAAAGAAGAAGAAAAAGTGCTCTGTCTGGTGGTGCCCAGACATCCAGTGGAGAGAGGCCTGGCTTTCTGAAAGGCTATTTGATCTGGCGCCGATACCAAAAGATGTTTTATTCAGCTCAGCGCCTCCGACACAACAGTAGCACAAACTTACTTTTGATTCATGCCAAACTTTTGGATAATGGCCAGTGCTGGATGGGGTGGTAATGGTGGGGAGGGTGCACTCCCTTTCTTTTTTTTTGTTCTCATTTTTTTTCCCAGATGCCAAAAGAGGGGGCTCTGAGCCACCTGCCTGTCCCAGTAAAAGACTTAAGCAGTTTGGAAGAGCAATCCATTCACCGAGCAGACACTTCAGCCAGAAAGAGTCTGGTACACCACCACTGGCACCCCTTCTCCTCGACTGAACTCTTTCACATATGCCACTGTTGGCTTAGTGCCAACTTCTAATTGTCTATTGGCTGTTGGGAAAGTTGGAATGTGAAAAAAAAGTCTTAGAAACTCTGTGAATCTGGTTTCCTGATATGCATAATGAACGTTCAGCGTGGTGCTCTGTCATGAGCCATTTACTAAGCAAATTTTCAGATACCTCAGGGGTCTGAAACCTGCAGCTCCAGGTCATGTGTGGCTCTTCGGTCTCTCTGAAGTGGCTTCTTGTATTTTTAAAACCACTGGCATCCATCCATCCATTATCTATACCTGTTTCTTCCTTTCAGGGTCACTGGTGCTCATATCCAGCCATCACAGTGTGAGGGGTACACCCTGGATAGGTCGCAGACAACCATTCACTCTCTCACTCACACCAAGGGACAATTTAGAGTTACCAATTAACCTAAGAGTCATGTTTTTGGTGTGTGGGAGGAAGCTGGAGTACCCGGAGAAAACCCACGTATGCATAGAGAGAACATGCAAACTCTACCCAGAAAAAGGTCCCCGGGCCGGGATTTTCAGCGACCTTCTTGCTGAGAGGCATCAGCTCTACCAATTGATTCATGTACAACTTTAATAACTGTATAGATCTAAACAACAAAGTGTAATTTTCTTGCAGAAAACTTGAATTTGTTATTTCCTTTCTGTCTAACAATTAAAATATTAAAAGACAAAAAAAAGCACTTTGCAATATGCACTGTAGTATACACAGTATATGGAGAGTGAAACTTGATTGCTTACCTTATTTTTAAAGGTCAAGTTGATGTTGTGGCTCTATACATCTTATATTTAGTAGGAGATGGTAAAAATGGTTCACTCATAAAGGTTGCAAGCCTCTTAGCGATCCGAGCCGTCATAAAGAAAAGCCCATACGCACGCATGCATTGAATATCCTGTCTTGCATTACCAAAGAGCAATCTGTCAGAGCAAAACAGGAGAGAGAGCCAGCTCAGAGCACTGAACAGTAAAGGTAGATGCCATAATATGCTATAAATAAAGTTTTGTATTGATTTTAAAACTGTTAATATATCGCAATATAGGAATATAGCTGAATTGATTTTAGACCTGTGCTTCTGCTGATTTTAATATGGTACTGCTGGGACTCACTCTGCCTGCCTTAATGCATGGCCTATTTTTATACGCAGTAATAATTTGGTGTCACAGGGAGGATCAGTTAATGGCAATCTCTCCCGTTTTTCTATTTCTCTCCTTTGGTTTGTGCCTCAGCACATGGCTAAAAGTCTTACTTCTTCTCCTATTGTTATCTTAAGCCCTTTCTTTATCAGTTCAGCTCTGCGAGTGCAAGTCGGAGACTTGAGTAAACAAACTGAAAATGTGTAATTAAATCTTCTTTGTGGCTACTTCAGTATTCACTTTGCTGATTTTGGAAGTTGAAGAGCTCCTTTTGCACTTTCCGATTTTTAGTTTATTTCATCAAGTGCAGTTTAATATTGTGGTGGCTGGCCTTGGCAATGGGGAAAAAATTGCTAATGCACATTGGAGAGTTTAAATGATTTGCTATCCTTTCAAATCTGTTGGCAGGGGTTTCAATCTGGCCGGCATCCTGGGGGACCTCACAGTGGTCATTGCTCAATCCCTAGGGGACATTAGTGCAAATCACAAAGGAGCACAGAAGTCATTTCGGTTTTCCATTTTCCTTTGGCCACTGCCCAATGCTAAATGGTAGAGAAGGACGTCTTGCAGCAGAGGAGAGGAGGGTAGGAGGGGGATAAACACCTCACCTTTCCTTGCCTTTCTAACCTTTCAAACCTGATTTAATCAAATCAAAATACCACAGTTCTGACCCATTTCAGACAACCTGAAGACAAAACTGTTAAGGAGGAACCAAGAAGGCCTTGGGGTGAACTGAGGGCAAGGCCATCCATTACTTCCTGGCCAACCAAGAGCACAGGGACGCGCAAAAATGCCTGTGGTGCCCGATGATGAACAGACTCCACATCAGAGATTGGATTAGAGTGGCAAGAGCAAGAGAGCCCTAAAAGCTATGGCAGTTTATTGAAGCCTCATCTGAAGCTATATTGTTACAACAGAAGGGCTTGTGTTATGACCGATGAGTGGATGTCTCCTTGTAAATAACTATGACTGAGGAAGATGTGTGTAGTGGGTTGAACTGGTCCATCAAGCAATCCCTTTTTTAAAAGCAGAAAGACCAGTTAAAAAAAAGGATGGAGAGTTGCTGGTGGCCTGGTTACATCATATTGACATTACATGTGTGTCAAAAGTAATAGTGTTGTGCCATTAAGGTCAAATTTAATAGTGAACAACATATTTTAGAAATATGTGCTCTGGCTTATAATAAATGTAATCAAAAACCTAACACTAATTGAATAAATCCATATCTTCCACTGCATTTCAGTTGCATTAAAAAATATTGTCACCGTTTCAATTAAACCTTGAAAATAGTCATCTTGAATTAGATTGACTCTGAAATTTAATCATTTGTCCTTGTCTATCCATTGATTCTTACCTGAAAGTTTCATTAGAACTCTATTTGTGGTTCATAAGACATTTTTCTAACATACAAACAGAGTTGACTCCAACAGGTAATGCTGAAGTTTTAAACAAATATCTTGTGCAATTAGTACCACTTGGAATATGTGTTGTGGTTATCTCTCTGCTACTACCAAACCAAATTATAGCAGCATTTTAAAAAAAATGACTGAGTTATCTCACTGTTGGTATTTAAAATAATCAGTTGCCCGGAGCAGCCATCATAAATTGGGTTGTCTCTAAAGGTTATCCAGTTGTAAAAAACAACAACAACAAACAAACAACAATTAAAAAAATATTAAAAAACTAACATTATCACCCATTTTTCACTTTTTCATAGATGTCAAAAATGATGATACTCAGCACATCAGGTTGTAAATGAACATGTCCATCCAGTGTGACACTGCAAAATATTATATAGAATAAATTAAATATATGCAAAGACAATTTTCACATTATGTGAAAGCAATAATTTGAAATTATTTTTAAAGCCCTGTTCTTATATCTAGTGAGTCTAGCTGGAAGATTTTCTTCCTGGTGAAAAGAAATGTTATCTAATACTGGACGGATGATAGTAATGACAGCACAATGCCCTCCAAGGTAAACAAAGATATCTGGCGCTTAGGAAAAGGCAGTGAGAGGAGAATAAAGAACAACACAGACAGAAAAAGGAAAGAGGAAAAAAAAATCTCCAAAGAAAGAGTATTCTTGTCAGAAATGAAAACATATCTGTGTCTTGCAGCCCTAATCCTTAATGCCAGTGTATTTGCTGTCTGAGCAGAGAATTTGTGCGTCTGTGCAAACAAGCACAAATGTGATTATTCCTCACTTTGGTCGCACTCTAATTCTATTACTTTACATTGTTTTCCTATCTCTCTCCAAACAGCTTTGGCTCAAACGACTCCCTCTCTTTTTTAAGACAAAGTGCTGTTTGTGTTTGGCAGACTAGCAGAGTCATCTTCTCTATTATTGGTTTTAAATATACCCTTGCATGACTTTTAACTTCTGTTTCTCCAACGTTCCAGTTAAGATAAGTCATTGTCTCTGTCCCAGGGCTGTAGGGACATTGGCACAGCAGGGCATTAAAAATGTAGCAGGGCAGCTAAAGATGATGGTAGCTGCGCACAGTGGGATGTTCAGGGGTCTCAACCAATCCCCCCAATCACCTCCGGCGCACGGCTTCTAATCTTTCCCCCAGGTTATGAGTGTGAATTATTAACAAGGCTTTCATTAAAAAAAAAAAAAGCGCAATTTGCTCTGAGCAGTTGTACAAACTCTGACACCCTGCCTCATTTGAAATGTGTAGAAACTGTCTCATAAATTTGTGCCGGCTCTTTAACTACCAGAAGAGTTTTCTTTACGTGGTTTTGCTTCACACTGACTGACGTGGTAATGGCTTCAAGTTGTCTGTTCATCTTCATTCCAAGAATTTATATTACTCCCTTATGCATTTATATTTTCTTCTAAATGAGACATAAAATTGTCTAAAAGAATTCAGATTTGTATGGCTCTGTTGGAAAGTTTACTTTATAGAC
>JARVJO010000330.1:10143413-10170633 GCA_031762555.1 Cynodonichthys magdalenae
CTGTATATGTAAATTTTTATTAATTTATTTATTTTTTAATCTTACCAAAATCGATTTCACTCCACAATGCTGTAGTGCAGCCTTGCTTTATTTTAACAGTTAGAGAGTGAAAAGTTTTTTTAAAATGGAAAATGACATAATTGGGTAGGAAAACTTCAAAAAATGGAACAAAAATTGGCAACAGTCTAAAAAAAGTATATTGCTGTCTATTTTATATACTGCTAGTCAAAGCTGCAGTGGGAACATGTTTTCTATGGATTTAATTTTTTTTAAGTCTATTAGGAACTGTTCCAGTTATAGGTTTAAAAAATACTTTAAGTAATGCTACTGTTCTTTCAGTACTTTCATATTGTGAGTTTATCACAGCAGTCTCAGATTAACACAAATTAAGTTTGTTATTTTTCTACAGAAATGTGCTGAAAATCCATCCATCCATTTTCTATACCTGACTTAACTTTCTTCAAGATAACTGGGAGCTGGTGCCTATCTCTAGCTTTCAATGAATGAGGGATGTGTTACCCCCTAGACAGGTCATCAGATTATCGTCAGCCAATATAGAAACAAACAACAATTTCCACAGACATATTCACACCTTGGGACAACTTTAGAGTTGAGCAGAGTTTTGACATGTGGGGGGGAAACCAGAGTACCTGTAGGGAACCATGCATGAATGAGATAATATGCAAACACTGCACAGAAAGATCCTAACTTCAAACCAGGGGTACCACTGCTAACCAACTGTGCCACAGTACAGCCCTGTGATGAGCACCTTTGAAGAAAGGCTGCCTACTGGATTATACAATTTATTTTCTTGCAGAGTTGAACTTGAACAAAAAAATATCAAGAAAGGTTTACAGGACAAAAAACACAAAGGTCTGTATTTGTTGAAACAATGCTTTAAACAAAGAGAAAGGACTCATTGAGCACAGCAAGTCTAGAGATGACATTTACCCCATATGGCTAAAGATGATGCATTTAAATGATTGATTAAAACCATATCTTTGGCTTTGTTCTGGATTTCCGTGTTCATTGTCATTGTCAGCTGGTCAATAAAACAGTAAAAAAACACAACAGTGTAATGAAAAGAATATACCCACGGAGCCAGACACAAAGCTACAGAGCCAGCTCAGACTCTTTAATCCCGCCACCAGTAGTTTTTTTTTTTTTTGAGTGCTCTGAACCTGCTGTGAAATTGAATTTTCCAACCTTGTGTGTATGTGAACCAGCCAAGCACTGCATTGTCAGAGCACTCAATTAGCTCCCAAGGCGGAAGCCAAAATGTTTTCCAACTGCAAATGTATTCTTCACAGGGCAAGCTCTCATTAGCATAATGCTTCTATCCCTATAGCGAAGAGGAAGTAGGCCCTTCCAAAGTCGAAAATATAAGCAATCTAAAGCTTTAATATACAGTTCAATGCAGGCTTTCTCCATGGCATAACGTTAAATATGTAAGGATAAAGGCACCCTCAGTGTTAAAAGAGTGTTAACCTCTGCTCAAAAGTTCTCATTAGCATTTGTAAATGTGGTACTAAAGTACGTAGCACCCTGCAGACTTTCTGATTCTCGTTTTTCATGCAATCTTTTGTTTTTGACTTGCGCCACAAAGAAGCACCCTTGAGTTTCCGAGAACTCATTCAAAGAGTTGTTTAAATGCTCTTGTTCGCTCTCCCCACTGGAAGAGCTGAGCACACAGTTTGCAGGGCCCCTGTGTATTAAATCTGGAGAACAAATAAGATTCAAGACTCAAATACCTCGCCGCGTTCTCTTGCGGTGGAAAATTTGCAAAAAAAGGTTAGCTGTGTTGTTTACCAAATTTGCCGACATTGAACCAGTTGGCTGAAGCATTAAAAATAATCAGCTCTGACAAGTTGCTAAACATTTCCCTGACAAAGTGATACTGAAGTCACAAAAAAGCCATACCAACTTTTTTTTTTTCCTTCTTCTTTTTATTCCCAGCTGAAAGGCTAAAAGAAAAAAAGTGAGTGGAAAAAAAAAGAAGGAAGAGACCAAAGTAACTCTCAACAACTGGAGACAGCAGTAGCGTTAGCTGCTACTTTTCCTCAGAACCCACGCATGTTTTTGTTTGACTAAAGTGGCTCTGGAGCACTAATGCAGTCAGTGTAAAACAGATGGGGTCAGGGGGTTGTCATTGTTTGTTGGTGACCTGTGTTGCCCCCTTATTCTCATTACGGAGGTGCCACAGACTCCAAATTTAGAGCTCCTGTGTTTTTCACCTGCCCCTGGTCTTGTTTAACAGGCCGAAGATACACATATATGTGCATAAAAACATATGACGGTTCACATCACACAGTAAAGACATGTTTTCCAAATGAACTGTGGAACTTTTTTATATAATGGTTAATGGGGTTCACACACACAACCTGTATGGATGTAAAATATACCTACAGTTTTTTTTAAACCCGCCGTCACATAAATTAGTCTGAGATGAAGTGTCACTCCTCCAATGTGGCTTTATTTAAGTGAGACGAAATGTAAAGTGTTGTTTATTCTGTTTTTTTTAATTCATGTTTCCTAATTTGTTTCACTGAAAATATTCACATTTTCCTTTTCATTTTTTTTCCCCAAGGCAACTTAAAAATGGCTCCTTCGTTGGTTATAAATTAAATCATTATGGGTGACAAAATTATCTTATGTGCTTACCGTGCATAGTGTCAAATAGATTGAAAAAGAAGCACCGTTAATGAATTACATTGATTTCCTTCATAGCATATGTGCTATTTAATTTGAAGTTGAAGCAATTACTGGGAAGAAAGGATGAGATTGAATGAAATTCATCCATTTTTTCTTTCCTTTTAGTTGAAGTCAGAGGAACAAGAACATTGTTTGATTTAGCAATGTTGACCATACAGAATGGGATTTGAGGCTGTTTTGCCATTTCTTGTGTTGGTATCCCTGAAAATGCTCAAAAAACAAAATAACTTTTAAATCTTAAAATAAATCAATTCAAATAGTTGTATAGCTTTCATTCAATGTGAAGCAAGTATGTAGTTTTCAGTGACAACTAATTGGTCAACATAATCTCTTCAAGTTAACTCAGTTTTTTAATTGAACTGAGTCTAATTCAATTTGACTGGGCAGGTCAAACAAATTTTGCCATGGTAAATACTTTTTTATTTAATAAGTAGAGTCAGATTTGGTTGAATTTATTAAAAAAAATAGTAACACTTGACAAAAACAAAAATCAACCTTCTACTTTGGTCTTTTTTTGTCATTGATATTAAGGTTATGCTTCTTTTTACACATTTGCAAATAAAATGAAACAACCTCCATATTTTGATTTCCAGCTAAGAAATTTAAACAGGTTGACCAACCCAAACCTCCAAATCTGGTGACCTTTAGCATGAAAAGTGGATATATCCACAGCGATTACCTCTTTATTACTAATATGTTTTACCCTGATTGCTGAACTCAAGATTTAGCAAAGCCTACTTATTTAAAATCAGAGCTCTGACTATTAAGGTAAATGGAAATATTCAAATATGGTCATATATGTGTTGGTTCACTAAATTTAAATTATTAAGAAGTTGAAAATTAACAGTTGTAAAGAACTGAAGTAATACAACTGTTGTTGACTTTGCCAATAAATGTTACTGAAGCAATATACATATTAAGGTTTGAAAGAAATCAACAGAATTGGACAAATATTAAATATATTTATTTATTTTATACAAGTTACTTCAAGTGTCAAATTTAAATATAGCAAGAACAAGTTAATTACTTTCCATCAAACTCAGTATGACTATTTTATGCAAAAAAATCCTTCTGATCAATCAATCATGTGCAGAAGTTCATTTTTATTATAGTTTTAGTATGAACGGTTTGTTTCTGGTAAAAAAAAGAAAAAAAATCACGAGTTTACCTTCCTGAGGATTTTAATAGCGCTCATAAATTAGTGCTCTCTCAGTAAGGAGGAGACAGCACCACCAGGATTAACCTTGTTTTAAACATGCCATGTGAGGAGGATTGGTTAACCTCAGTATGACATAGCTTCAGCCATACCATTGCAGTTGATGGAAACTAGCAGGTAATGGACCTTATGGTGCCAAGAAACACCCGTGTGACATATGCTTGTGTTAGAGATGAATATTATTTGCCTTCCAGCGTTCACTACTTGCAATTGCTACAAATTAATTTCATTCTTTGGCAAGTCAATTTGGCCCTTGTCCCTTGGCAGACCCTCTCTGAAACAGAATGTATTTTTTCCTCAGAATGCCCATGATCTAATTTTATGGTCTGCTCTCATCTTACCTACTTTAGCAATAAAGATAGAACATTCATTGCATTATATATGGCAAGATGAACTTAAATGTTGGATGTTTCATAATGTTAGCATAAATGGTGATGTTTAAACCAAGAGTGGGCTTTATAAGGTCAGGGGAGCGACACAGATATTGCAGAAAAGGGGGAAGATATCATTTTAATCTACCCCATAAAGTCCATAGCATGAGATTGTGGCTGTTGGATTTTTTTTATTGGAGATGAGCTGCATTTGCTGATAAATTGAAACAGGATGATGGAGATCAGTGACAATACCGAGTGGATAATCAGGCCCAAATCACAGCCATCTGCTCTCAATCTCCACCACGATGTACAAGCGCTACTATCAATCCGTCACCAATAAATCCTTAAATCCTGACAATCTGTAGCACTCAGCTTAGGACCTCTGTTAATCTACCTAGCAAGCCAACATCACTGGACAGGAAGGGACAACATCCGCTGGACCTTTCGAACCCAAATTTGAACCCTTGTTTATATTTTATTTTACAGATTTATTTGTGTATAGAGCCTCTTAAATCAAGCAGAAATAAACTGTTTCTATGTGGTCAAATCTGCACTAATCTACATACATAAACTAAAGGTTTCACCACCAAATATTGTATTTATTCAGTTTATTTTTTTGCAACAACAAGAACTATATTTTAGATGTTGGCATTGCATGATCGAAATACCAAACAGGGAGGCTTGATGATTGCTGTGAGATGTTTCAGGAACAAATCGTATGTGGGTGGAAAATATAAGATTTGTGAAAAATGTTTTTTATTTCTTTTTTTTTTGGGATGGTGTACTTGAAAGACACACTGGCACAGGAGAAAGTGGAATCATCATTCTAATCTACTTTTTTCTCTCCAAGTAACAAGGTGAAGTACAGTCAACAATATTGCTAAAAAAGGTCTGAGCCTTGTGGCTAAAGGGCAATTTCAGGGACCTGAAATACCAATTGGCTAGCTGTTGAGTTTGATAGGATGAAGAATCCTGATAAATGAAATGTACCTCGACTTTCTTGATGAATCCACTCGACCACAAACCTCAAACCCAGTATTCATTATTGCCTTGAATTCTGTGCTTTGTGTGTCCGCCTTAGAGGTCAATTACCAATATTTTTCTTTTTTGAGCACCAATGGGAAAAATGTTAGCAGCAAACAGTCGACTCAAAGTAACTAAATTTAATGAAGAAAAATAGAACAATTTCTATTTGACACTTATACAGGACTTGGTGGATACTCCATACTCCACTGTAAAAAAAGTATTTTTTTTTAGTTTCATAGCTTTAAAAGAAAGAGACAATTAATTTGGTAAATTGTAATTTAGTAAATTATGTTTGGTGAACACAGATTAACATGACAGTAATTTATTGCATCATTTCTTTTTTTTGGCTACCATCAAAGGTATTTTTGAATTGATAAATATCAATATTAGCAAATTGTCCTTTGATTGCCATTTTCAATATTGCTTGTCATCATGAAGGGTTGTCTCAAATATAATTGTTTGTGTGTTTGTCTTTCAGCAAAATATCTCATGAACCACTGGGCAGATTTTAATCAAATTCAGATTGTAAAAGTTGATCAGTAATTGTATAATCCAATACAATCCAACTTGATTTAAGATAGCTACGGCAGCTAATCAATCTTAACAACACAAAAATGGCTATAATCATTCAGTTTTACAAATATTATGCTACAAGTTGTTGTGGTAGTAGCTGAGATTCATTTGAGCTGAGAATGAGTGCATTAAAACTTGTGATATCCTTTTTTAAAGCTTTGGTGTGCAAGTTTTAGAGTGAGACAAAATCCTTCAAATTTCTTCAACAAATGCTAGTTTCACTGTCTCATTCTTTAGCTGCAAAACAGGAAATAGGACATTTTTCGTTTGTTACTTTCAAAATTGGAATACTTATGCACTTCATTCTGATACAAAAAACAAATTGAATTGCCAAGCTGTGAATGACTTCTCTGACTCATGCACTTACTAATATGTGGTAGATTTTTTTCAAGATGTCAGGTTAACATTTTGAGAAACTGTACAAATGATCCACTTGACTCATCCTAACTAAGTCATTTTGATGTTTATAAATGAATGACAATTCACATTTTACTTTCAGTCCTTCTACCTAATAATAAAGATCTTTTATCCTTTGAACATTTTGTGTTGTAACACATCAAACGTCTGGTGAACAAGAGGACTAAAGTAAAACTAATATGCATTGTGACTATGTCAAAGACACCACTGAAAGCTAGTTTTGTTTTTGTTTGACAGGCTATATATTATTTAGTTTTTCATATTTTATTTATCTATCCTGCCTACAGGGTGTGTGACTAGTTTTTGAAGTTTTTCTACATGTTGCTTTTGGACTGCGGTTATGAAGAAGTTCAGAAAGGTTATTTTTCCACCGAGTCTGAATATTGATCACAGGTTTCTGTTTTCAAAACCTCATCCTCTGTACCTCATTTTTTAAATAAAGATTTAAAAAAAATAATAAACACTTTATACGAGGTTTAGTGTTTTTTTGTTTATATAATCTAAAATGTTTCTAAAAAATTTTAAAACGACAAAAAAATTGTAGCGCAAACTATAAAATTACCATTAATTTATTGGTTCTAATTTTAAATGCACATATTAGGAAAAAAAAAAACTGACAGCAGACCTCCAAGAGATGAGCCACTTTTTCCTCTTGCTAAATTAAAGAAGTTACCATCTTGATAAGAGAAGCTCAAAATGTTTTCTCCCCTATTTTGAGTTTGGACAGCAGAGACCCAAAAAAGCTGGCAAGCACCTGTGGTTTCTCTGCCAACAGCTGAAGTAGGATCAGACCACAGAATGCAATCACTTTTGCTTTTGGAAGTTACATGTAAGGTGTGCTTTCACCAGAATTTCTCAAATGAATAAATGTTTTGTTTTAGTTTTTTTTTTGCTTAACACTAATGAATTTATCTTTTTTTTTCCCGTATTACACGATCTTCTAAAAAAAAGCAACAAAGTGACCAATGGCATAGAAACACATTATGAGTGTTAAAACTAGATCAGATTTTTTTGTTGCATTGCCATTCACTGGTGTTGGTTTTGCTTATCAGTTGACAAACTGTTGATCCCACTGGCCTGTGGGTGCTGGTGATAAATTGTGACAAACATTTTTAAGGCAGTTTCAAAATGTCTTGCGACATTTGTGACTTTCTGTGTCCCTGCATGTGTTGCAGGATCTTGTTGTTATGACCCTTGAGTTTTGAGCGTGGATGTCTCAAACATTTTTCAGTTTAGCTTTCATGATTCAGAAAATGTGACAAATGTAAGACGACTTTGGGAGAGTTTGGCGACCTAAGAAACCAAACCATAACTATATATATTTTGGTGCCAATAAAACAAAACAAAAAAAACACATTTTACTAAATCTTTTGCCTTAGATAGAAGCAAATTTGAGCAGCTGTGAGTCCTTGAACACCTTAAAATCCACTGGACATGGCATCAGGTTTAAAGTTACATAACGATTTAATCCATTCTGTTTAATTTACTGCTTTGATAAACTGGACATTTATTTGGTACATTTTTTTCTACCATCAGTTATATTGACTACTTGTATCTTATTGTTTTTTGTCGCTACAGCTTGATATCTTACCGTCTGTTTAAGGAAATATGAGGATAAGCTCTTGGTTCCACTCAATAAATTGTCACATGCTTGTAAAAAGATATTAAACCAAAAAACCTTGACGAATACCTATTTATTTATTTTTTAACCGTGTAAACATCAACTCTTCCCTGTGAGTTGGGAGTACTTAGAGTAAGTTGCTATGGAAATAAGAGAAGCAGGCATGTTGTTGAGGGAAATCAGTGTGAGGCTCAGTATGGATGACTTACATGCTGAGCTGAGTTGGCTCTGCAGATCTAGAGTATGACACTTTATGCAAAATTGAGACTTCTTTCATTCAGTATAAGCTGTGTGAAATAGATGCACATACAAAGCTCCCACTTGTTTGATGGTCCTCTGGGGAAGTTGCATGAAAAACACACACACAGACAATTGAAACATGAAATGTGTAATTTTTTTTACATGTCAATGTAAATCAGTTTCACCCCCAGGTAAGTACTGAACATCATAGGCACCCTGCAGCCTGATTCAAGCAGGCAAATAAAACCCTGTTCACGTTGCTAAATAATTTTATTTTTTACATAATAAAGTTGGCATGGTGATTTACAGGACTTTGTTGTGTTGATGCTCAGCCTCACACGCAAAGTGTGACACATTTATGTACTCAGACTGTGACAAAACATATTTTTCATCATGAAAGTTTAAAAATGTATCAACTAATTAATTAATTATTTTAAACAGTCAGCTTGGCATTTAAAGTGTAATACAATAAAAATGTTAACACAGACTTGCAAAATGTACAAGATGTAGGTTTAAAGTGTCAGTGACATCATCTTTTTGTAATAAATATGAATGCATTTTTGGAAAGATAACACTGAGAACATATTAAGAAAAAACAAAAACAAAAAAACATGCCACTGAGATGAATAGTTGTTGAGATATTTGTGTTGTAACAGGAAGTGATGTCAAAGGGCAATGTCTGCATGAGAACAAAGCATTTGAACAATGGTCAACAACACAGACTGTAGAGAATAATCTGATTTTTCTTCAGATTATTTTGAGTTACTATCAAATAGAGATGAAAATAAGTCAAAGTTCAAATAATATTGTTTCAATAAACAAACATCAGAGCGTTTTCTTTCTTAAAGTATCCCTTTTGATGTCACTTCCTGTTTGAGCCAAGTTCAGGAGAAAACATGGCAGTACAAAATGGGTAAAATCATGTGTTCAATGCCAAATTTCTGAAGTAAAAATATATTTATTTATTTGTACTTTTTTGTATTTGAAGGATATGCATGTCACAGGCACTTCAAATAATCAACTGCAGCTTTACAAGCTTAAATGCTTGAAATTGAACTGAAAAACAATGGCTTCAGTTCAAAACTGAAACAAATTAATATATATATATATATATATATATATATATATATATATATATTACAAAAAAGTACAAGTAATAATAACTATAATTCATATGTTATAAAGAATAACATGACTTAACGTTTCTTTAATCTTTAGCCTACACTTTTCATATTAGGCTTGTGAATTATATTTAATAAATGTATCTCTTATATATGAATTAGTTTGATTTAAATGGTGTTCATTGAACTTTTGACATTATCTGCACAATTAAACATGTGCTTAAAACAGGCACATTAATTAATATTTTTTTTGTGGCATTTTACTTAAAATATCATTGCTTAAAAGGTTAGGAGGAAAATGAGCCAAAGCTGTTTGGGGAAATACGATTCTGACGGGGGGAACCAAACAACACTCAGTAGTAATCAATCAAAGGTGGGTCCAGATTTTGGTCTAAAAGTTGTTTTAAACATTTATTCAGTGGAAAATGTAGCAGACAAACAATTTGTCTAACTTATTTGTTTTGTTTAAATAAAGCTTTTGGTGAGGTTGTTTTTTTTCATCACCTTATTGCTTCTGTGCACATCACTTGTCTTTTGCTGCTGACTTGCAGCATATATGAACCATTTTTTTATTGTCAACTAGCTCGGAGTACTCTCATTCTTTAGATTTATTCAGCCTTTAAAAATGTTTAAAACATTTTGTTTCTGTTTGTCCTGCTCTGATTGTTTGAAACTGTAGGTCAGAAAAGCCCCGGAACTTAATGATGCATCTATTCGTACTAGTGTGGTGAAAAACGGGTTTCCACTGTGAACATTTACGAAATAAAAAAACATTTCAGAAAAAAAATGTGTCAACATAATTGGTTATGCTTATTGCACCTCTTTGTAAAAAACTGTAAGTGAGCTTTCTTAAAATATCGAATTATATTCTGTACCTGAAACTGCCTGGATAGCTGGGAAAAGCTGCTCATGCAGGCGTGATTGGAGTTAAGTCTATGTTCTTCAAGTTGGATTAAATGAAAACAACAGTGGCTTCACAATGAAGCTAAAAAAATGAGATCTTTAAAACAAACATGTTCAACTTGTTCCGGGCACCAAATACTTTTTTTTAGTGGGTGTGTCATGCACCAACACAAAACAAGCAAAAACACTGTGCTGGATGTGTGTTTGGAGAAACTTTGACTTTTGTTTCTCTCTCTATTGTTCCTATTTTAATTACTGCAGAACAAAATTAACATCCATTGTTAAAGTTTTAAAGTATATTGTAGGGATTAAAGTCAATGTTCATCAGCAAAAACAACAAGCCTGACATTGCTTTTGAAAACACCAGTGAACAAAAAAGCTTATTGAAAATGCAAGTGACACACTTGTTGTGCCCTCCTATTGTGTCAAGGCAACAGCAAAGTGAATACAACAAAAACCATTTTGACAACTTACGCTTTTGTAATTAAAGCAGCTGAGACCTGAAATGAAAATTATTGTGTTTTTGCAGACAGATGTGACATTTCAAGTATTTTTTTTAAGCAGTTTTTTTCTGTTACAAGTTTTTACCCTGGATAATTTATTTTCCAGGTTTCTACAACATTAGGGAAAATAAAATAAAAAAAGTAAAACAAATGTTTACATAATGCAAACTTTACAGCAGAATGTTAGGGTTAGACTTAGATTTGTTTATTTGTTTAAGTTATGTGAAAAAAGTTGTACTTGATTATTACAAAACAAAACACACAATATAATGAGAACTCCTACACAAAAATTAGTTTATTGGATTAAAGAGAGGAGTGTTGAGCATTTTGTGAAGTTATACTTTGCTATTAGTTTTACTATTAGGGAAGTACTTTTATTTTTTAGATTTTTCTTATTAAAACAACTTTTTCCCATAATATTACGACTTTCCCTGGTATAATTGCATCTCTATTCTGCTAAAACTATGTCTGTATTTCCATAATAATATGGTTTTATTCACATATTATAATGACTTTATTTGGACAAAACTTTATTTTCTTATTAATTTAACTTTATTTTTATACAACTTTTTTCCTTGTAATGACTTCATTCTCATATTATAAATGAATATATATTTTTTTAATGCAAATATTTTACTAACATCACTTGTGTCATGTATTTAATATCAAAGTTTACAATAAACTGCAAAAATTAAACAAAATAAAACCTCAGCAAATGTTGTCAAAATATTATTAATGACAAATGCCCCAACAAGTGAAAAAAATAAGTGTAATATTACCATATTAAAATAATAATAAACATGTTTAGATGTGTATAATTATACTTGATATGTTAAGAAAAAACATTTAAAAAAGAAAGAAAGAAAAACATTACCTGAATTCTACAAGCTATGTGTCAAAGAAAATCCTTGACTTTTACTTTTACCTGCCTTCGTCATTGTCTCTAAAAAAAATGGTAAAATAAACATGGGTCATTTCTGACCAGTGTTACAGAAGTGTTTAAACTCTTTTGTAATAAAATCAGCTGTGAGAATCAACTGTCATGTTTTTATGTTCATGTGCAACATACACCATAACACAGTTCCAAAGCAGGGCCCTGTATTTTCAAGAGGAACACCAACAAAGATTATCTACAACCAGCCCAAGAGCTATTCATTTAAGTGACTTTATTATTACCAGGCACAGAATATGGATCCACAAAGCGAAATGGAAAAGCTGGAAAAATAATGGCACTTGACAGATACTGGCTGCAGATA
This sequence comes from Cynodonichthys magdalenae, assembly GCA_031762555.1. Lineage (NCBI taxonomy): Eukaryota > Metazoa > Chordata > Actinopteri > Cyprinodontiformes > Rivulidae > Cynodonichthys > Cynodonichthys magdalenae. The sequence continues at coordinate 10,155,376 of JARVJO010000330.1, forward strand.
GCATACTTATCTTTTTATTATGTTGAAAAAAAGGCATCTTTCCTAGATCAGAATGAGTGTGCATGTTTGGGGGTAGGGTTTAAGGGTAGCTGTAGTGGGAGGCTTGGTTAGGAAGTAATATGGGTAATGGTAAAAAGAGAGAATGAAGAAAAATAAAACATTCCACGTTGTCACTTTTAAGGTAGTCATTTGTAATAGGCCAGTTAAACATTATTCTCTAAACAACTCTGGAAAAGTAAAAAAAATACACAAATTTAAGCTACACAACAAGACTGAAATAGAGCATTTACATCATGCTACTGTTTTATATATATATATATATTACCAGATTAATGGAAATAAATTAAACATATTAAATAGCACTTCTCAGAGCAGTATAGAGTTGTCTCTATATTATGAGAGTGAACACATTAAAATGCCTAGAAATGGTAAAAAAGGTCATGTAGTTCAGGAGAAATCAGCAAATATACATGATATGTGTTTGAAATCTCACATGCAAGTTGCTTTTTTTTCTTTTTTAAGGTCTTATGTTGTAACTGATTCAACCCCCCCTGAGCTGACAAGCAGTACGAGTGACAGCAGTGTTGTGAGCCTCCCTGATGGCACGCATACTGTTCTCTACGAGGTGGGTGGTTCCAGCCCCCTGATTGCTAATTACAATTAGTTACGATTCAATTACACAAGGTCAGTAACTAAATCAGTCTTTGACAGGCGCTTCTCTGTGTCAAAGCTTCTGAATGAGAGGCACAGACCGGCAATTTGAATATTTTCTCATCAGCGGAAACAGCTCATAGGTGTCATAAAACAGAAGTCTAGAAAGAAAGGTGTGATAAATGGGGGTTCCTTTCACTCAGCATCACCTTGTGAGGCATGGTACTTTGTCATATAAAAGAGGATTTTTTATTTATTTATTTTTATGTCACCGATCTGAGACTTGAGTAAGCAGCACAGGAGATTGCATTACCACCCCTTTGGCTGTTTACATAACCTAAGAGATAAGAGAAATGATTTAGTAAATAAGTAAGACGCTCTAAGCTTAGCTCCGCTTTGTGATTTAAGATTTTGTGTTTGTGTGTGTGTGTTTGATACACTCGGTTACTAAACTGTTTTTTAATTAACTGGGTGATTGTTTTTTATCAGATTGGTTCCTCTGATTAGAAAGTATGTCCAGAGCCTGAAAGTCTGGTTTTCTGTTTCTGTATGTGTGTGTGTTAACCCGTTTGAAGGTCACATTGAAGAAAAGCCTCATTAGACCTGTAGGAGATGAAACATAACAGATCTTTCCCTCCAACGCTGTCAGTTTAGCTCACTGAACATCACGGTAAAATCTGCTTGTTTTGATTCAATAAACAGTTTACTGAGGCGTACTGATCTGACTTGGATATTGCTGATTATCCACTAAAAATGCTCATAAATCTTACATCCGTCTAGGAGACGAGGTCATTTAAATGCATGGCAGAACATGCGACTAAACATTCCTACAGAAAATGGTTTTCTGGCTTTTAGTGTCTGAATGTTACTGGTTATCTCATCTAAAAGCTGCCGAGATGAGTGGTAGGTTTTCTTGATCTCAGTTTAATTTTCTCTTCTCAGCTTGATGAAATGCTTTCTGCGGTTGCAATATAAAAAAAAAAAAAGTTTATGTTCATTCAATATGAGCTAGAACATTTTCATGTGTTTGGCTTGAAATGATTTCTTTGAGCCATTATTTTTTTCCAATGTAAATGATTCTACAACATACAGCTTAAATATTTATTTATTCTAATTTAATTGGGCCCACGAGATTGATTTTATTATAGATTTTAATCCACACCGCATCTAAAACATTTAGATTTTTGACCATAATGACAGCACTTTGGAGAAGTTAAAATGAGACTTGATCACATTTAAGAACAACATGAACTGTCGAGAATGGTGGTGGGAGCATAATGCTGTGGGGTTATCTTGCTTCTAGTGGTAGTTATATATTACACAAAGTTAATGAAACAATGAAGAAGGAATTATTCAGCCCCACCTCAAATCAACAGCATGAGGATTGAAACTTTGACACATTCTGATGTCCTAACAGGCACCACTGCAACAGTTACCTGGCCAGAAAATAGGGATCTTAGAAGGTGTGATTGAGTTAATTTTTTAAGACATGTTTTTTTTTTTTCTGTAATTATTTAATCACGATCAGCACATTAAAGTCCTGGCCTTAATTTTATATGTATTATCATAACTATAGTGATTTGTCATGAGTCTGATGTTTTGGTGCCCCACCTGGGTATTTGATGCCCAGCGTGTGTGGTCAGTGTGGGCGGAGCAATGAACCTGCCAACAGGACAGGAAGAAAAACCACAGAATAAAAAGCTAACATTAACATTAAATGTCTGGATGGTCCTTTGCACCCTATTGAACATGTGTAGCAAATGCTTAAAACAGCCTTTTTTATGAACTCTACCAATTTCAAATATTCTGCCAAAGTTATGCCAGAAGTTTGCTGATGGATGCAGAAAATGAGAGAATGAGGTTCAGTTTGCTAAGTGACATTAAACCACACATCAGTAGGAGTTAATGTACATTTAGGCCTATATGCAAAACATTTGACCCTTTGTGCATTAGAGAAAGTCTACAATGAATTCAAATTTTTGTCTACAACTGTATATTATTTGCTGCAGTTGGAATGCATTAGAGCTCTCCTGGTTTTGTCACTGCAAAGCTAAAAAAGATATATTGTCGATTGCAAATGTCCTTAAATAGCAAAACTTACCAATATCCACATCTGTTTACTTTGTTTTTGTTGAGTTAAAAAAACAGGGTAGTAGCACAATTTAAAAAAAAAAAAAGAAAGAAAAAAAATCAAAGCTCGCCTCACTTTTCCTTGCTGGACAGATTAATCTGAGGCACTCAGCATGAAATTAAGAATTGATTATTGCGAAGCGACCCTGCTTGGTTAACTCGATTCAGTGGCATTCAGTCATACAGAGTGACACGTCATCCTGTCCTCGGGGCCCTGACATTAATTCTCTTAAATCTGTGCAGGTGACCTCACTGTTTAAAGATTTACACTTGTGAGACTTTGCCCCCAGTGTCCTTGCCAATAAGAGCCTCAGAGCTTGCCAGCGACAGCCGAAGAGCTCTTATTGCTTTAATAGATGAAGAGCGGGGGAATCGGCTGAGCAGGCTCTCATACATCTTCTCCACAATTACAGCTGCGCTTCCTGTCACGAACATTTTCTTTCCCCTATCAGTTTTGTTAAATATTTGCTCAAGGCATGGGTAATAGGAGGAGAATAAACAACTTATAGTCTGCTGCACTGCATTGTGGTGGCAGACAGCTCGTCAGTGACAGGTATGACAGCAATGTTCTAACAAGTACATTTTTCAGGACAAAGCTATTGTATCTTTGATGAGTTGTGGCTTGCTATGGCTGGCTCATGAACTGACAATCTTTCTAAAGCAGACGATTCTGTTTTGATGAATGGCTTCAGTGAATGCAAAGTTCTTTTTTAAATTTTTCTTCAGTTTTGTTTCTCCAGTGCTAAACAGTTAAACTTTGCTTAGCAAATGAACATCCAACAAAAATCAGCTGTGTTGAATGGCTTTCTTTCAATTTTCATTGTTCAACGTACATTTTAGCAATTAATATTATGTTACTTTAATATTATTTGGGTTCACAAATTTGTATAACTTTTATTTTGTTTATCAAAAAGTTTTTGAAAATTGGAATAAGTGGCCTAATGTGTCCTTTTTATTTAATGATAGTGGCAAAATATTTGTACTTTATTACTTGACACATCTGCTATTTTTGAACTAACGTGAATAAAATATCTACTTTAAATTATGATAATAATGTAGTATTTTTTGACTAAGGTAAGGTGTGTGAGTGAGAGAGAATAAAAAAAAGGGAGTACAAGTAAAACATAGCTTGACATCTAATGAAAAGAAAATCACTAGGTGGTCTAGAGTTTTCCTTTTTTCTTGTTTGTCTTTCTAAAACAAAAAGTCAGATGGGATAGACTATAACTGACTAGAGAACACTAGTCAATATCCAGCCAAGACAAAAAAAGAATGAGAATTTTAGCACTTTAGGGGATTTGTGTAACCTAAAGAACTGCTTGAAGAGTCCAAGAAGGATTCCGTCCTCAGTTGTTTAGAGTCTCCCAGAAGACTTGTAGAGAATCAATACCCACTATGAGTGTGTACAGCCCTGTGCTTTGTGTGCTCTTTACTGTCTGCTACAACTACATACTGAAAATCTCTGGCATTACAATTTTTTTAATGCTCAGCCCTGATCTGATCGTTGCTCTGCACAGTCTTGCTTTCGTTACTTCTGTCCATCTTACTTTTGACTTCTCAACTCTGAGCTCCGCACAATCGAACTGTGGTTTATGTGTGACCAAATTACCCCTCATTTCACTTCTCTCCCTGATACAATAATTCCACCCAATGCACCGGCCTGATACTTGTCAGCTCAAGGGCTGTTAGGGGGCTCTGTCTGTCATTTAGCATGACGGCACTGAATACTTATTTGCCATTTTATTTTGAGGCTTGATTGACGGGCCGACAGCCTTGACATTCTTGCAGACATCGTAGAGCCTGTTATTATGCATACATTAACATTCTGATAAACACATGGTCGACCATTGAGGGAATAATTACATGCCATCACTCCACTGTCTGGAAAACTTTGCTGCATTGTTGTGTGTGTGTTTCTATGCATGCATGCACACATGTTCATCTGCATGTTTCATCTCATAAATATAATCTCTATTCCCCTCGTTGCTTCCTACCATTAATGACTTCAACATCAGCACCACTCATTTGAAAAGCACTCTGCTAGAGCTCGCCATGTGCCATGTTTCTAAGAACCCACACAGCAGCTCGAATACTCATTTTTCTCCGTTGTAAAAATACTTTGCAGTCAAATTTTGAGATTTTCGCTGTGCAAATCGCTCACCCCCATGTGTCTCGCGGCCTTTGTAACGCGAATTGAGCTGTGGGGAAACAGCAATCACGCTTGTCTCTGACATTTATGCCTCCAACAGCTTTGTTAAAAAGGAAATATATGTGTTGACATTTATTAATAGATTCTTTTTTGGTGTAACGGTGGTAGGTTTGTGAATTTGAATAGGTTTATGAATTCAGCTAATGATGTGACCGTGGGAAGGTTTTTTTTCACAACTGTTGTTTTGATATCTTTGGATATTGGCGTACGTAATGCCAACATGCATAAGTAATGTTTAATTAAGCTCCTGGCCCAAAATGTGTATAAGCTCAGACATCTTTCCCACACAATTACTTTTTAAAAATGATATTAAAATCAAAGCTGACAGTTGACACCCAAAGTCACCCTGTCTAACCAGAAGAGACCCGGCGGGTTAATTATTGTGTGGCAAGCAACATATTGTTCGGCTAACTTCCTGAAGGCTCTGCATCATCACTTAAGTCAAATCTTGTTCACAGCACAATGACACAAAGTATCAATCAGGCAGCCTGGACCTCCTGCCACCTCAGAAGTGATTAATGGGTCATGGCAGTGACTGATTGTCAGCATGTCAGTGCCTAGGCTGCACAACTCTGAAAAGAACCTTTAAATGTGAGCATATTCAATTTATTTTATTTATATAGCACCAGTTCACAGCTAAAGTCATCTCAGGGCACTGTATAGATTAGAGAAATGGAAACTAATCCACATCATAAATCCAATTCAGATCCAGATTTAAATTCAGGTTCTGTTAATTCCATTGTTATTAAAACACAACTCATTTACCAGCAATACATTATCTCATGCCAATTAGGAAAAATGTTAAAGGAAGCCAACAGATTGCTTTAAATCTTTATTTTATTGAAGTTCCCCATCTTGAGCAAGGACATTGGTAAGCATGGGAGAGAACAACCCCCCAGAAATAAATCTCCAGCAAGAACCAGACACAGGGTTAGAGGCTGTCTTAAGCTTGGGGCTTGAAAGGACAAGAAAGAGGTACAAATAGAAGGATTGTTGGAGGTGTTGGTTCTATAGAAAGAAAAACAAAATAAAACATGGATTAATGAGCACCATGATGGAAACCAGAGTAAAAAGAAGCAGCTTAGTGTTGTAATGTAGTCAATAGCAGTTTAAGCCTACAATAGCATAATTAGGTAATAGCTCTGGACACCAAAGTCAACCCTTACACTAAGATTTATCAAAAAAGAAAGTCTTTAGCTCAGACTTAAAAAAAATAACAGAGGCTCAAGGACAAAAACTGGTTGTTGATTCCACAAGAGCAGCCTGACAACTGAAAGCTCTGCCACCCATTCTAGTTCTAGAAACTGTAGAAACCACAAGTAAACCTGCAGTCTGAGAGCAAAGTGCTCTGATAGGAAAATATGAACTTACAAGAACTTTAATGTAAGAAGGAACTTGGTTGTTCAGAGCATTGCATGTCAGAAGTAAAATTGTGAATTACTTTCTGAATTTTACAGAAAGCCAAAAGAGGAAAGGTAAATTTTGAGAAATAAATTTCCATACCAACTTCTGTCATCATAGAAATCTATGTTTTCAGCACATAAGTCCTGAGTGCAAGATGACAAATCAAAACTGTTACTTTTCACCCCCACCTCCTACTTCCTTGATTTACAGCCTTGAAATGTTGTGAATTATACATAGGTAAGAAAAATAATAATTAAAAGAGCAGAAAATGCAAATCTGTCATTAGGTGTCAGACTATTCTACAGTCAGCAAAGCTAATTTAGTAATTGCTTTAGAAATCTAGATGCACTTTTAGCTGGTACCATGCGTTCAACTGCATTGCTGTTTCTAGGTAAAAAGAGTGTCTTTTGTGGGGCCTCTAGGGAGGAATAGCCCCTTAGTAAAAGTCTGTTGTTTCAAGCTGACAAGTAGAACCCACAGTCCTGAGGGGGCTTTGTTGGTTAACTGCTGTCTACTAAGCCCAGTATTTGAAACAGTTTAACTCACAGGCTCCTTCTATCTTACAAGGCCCCTGTCAGTAAATCAAAGCTTGCAAACACCATCTACCCTTTGTACACTGAATAGAGTTCAAGCACTCGTGGGAGAAACGGAGCTTACGTGTGAGAATGTCTAATGCCTGTGTGCCAAAGGAGGCTGCCCAGATCTCTAGAAGCTGCCCGGAGCGGAAGGCAAACTGAAAAAGTGAAAGCAACGCGATGTGATCGTCAAAATCCTTCAACACACGGTCCGCGTGAGAGCAAGGAGTTTCAATTATTCAGCCTGTTTCTTTTCCCTACTGAAGTGTACATTCGTCTTATTCCATTCCCTACGTGTTTACAACGGTGTCTGGCCTGCTTGTGCAAGAATGTGGCTGTCACCATCACCACCTTTACGCTTCACTGCATTTTTTGGGAGGAACAGAAAAAGGGCCGGGGGAGAGTGTTGTTGCTGGCTAACAGCAGCTGTGGAGCCAAAAAATAACATTTTTTGTTTGTTATTGCCTTAGAAAGAAAAAGGTTTTTGTTTGTGTCTCGTCGTGTTTGTGTGTCTGTCAGAAAATCCCTCATGAACCACTGGACAGATTTTAATGAAACCTTCAGTAAGTAATCCTTAGATGTTCATCTAACAGCTGATTGACTTTTCGAGTCAATCCAATTAAAGCTGGTCACCACAGTTAATAGAGATTAGACAACACATAAACGGTTATAACTCAGGCAGTTTTGCAGTTAGTCAGCTAAAATCTGATGTGTTGCTAAATGTTGCTCTGCATGGCATCTTGCAAAATCACAGAGGATAGAACAGGACATTTATTTTTTGTTGTTTTCTTATATTTGAGCAAAACATTGACAACTGATTTTTTTGTATTTTTTTTAACAAAGACCTCCATAATAATATGACAAACCCTTGTAGCGTCACCTACAGCAATCTGACATTTGAGCTTTTAAAGAGGTTCGTTCTTTAACTTTAAGAAGGAATTGTTTTAGTCTCTGTGATAAAAATGAGAATTTTTGGCAAAATAAAATATTGAAATGTGGTTATTTTGTGGATATATCCATATTACACAAAGCTATTTCTGAAGCAAAGTCACTGCTCAGCAGTTCAAATGCACCCTTTTAGAAATATCGCTTTCAGTCAGTTATTATTAATTAACATGCAAGAGTTTGCCCCAGACTGGCAGACAGAATTTTTCAAGGTTTCACAGTAAACTGACTCATTTTCTGATTTGACGTTAATTGAATTTTATGTTTGCATATAAATGAATCATTTTCAAAGCTGAAGTTCTTCAGAGGAAGTTACAATGACAGTGACCATGTTCTTAACATATGGACACAATCCACATCTTAACAAAACAGGACTGCACAGCACCACCTTAGGATGTTTTTACTTTTCTTTTTTAACCAGGTTTTCAAAAAGATTTAAAAAAAGATCAAATATGCTAATACCTAAAGCATTTAGCATTTCTTAAAGATATATATAACTGCCATAAACTTTTTTCCAGCTTACAATATGATAAAACAGGAAGCAGTAATAGCTGTTTTGGTCAAACCTTTGCAACTGATTTGTTCCCCTCATGCAAGTTTGTCACACATACAGTATTAGAGTTCAGATTATGTGCTGAGGATGAGTCTCAGCTACTGCCGCATCAAATTTTGTCTCAATATGTGTTAAATTAACTGAGTAAGTCACTTTTGTGTTTACCAAAGTCAGTTGGATGTGGTGGCCATCCTGAATTGGGTTGACTCCTAAAACTTATTTCTTGTAGATGGAGCCCCAATAATCCATTTTTAAGAATATAATTAAAATCCATGATGCAGGTCATACAATATTTTGCTAACAGGTGGGCACAGTTGACTTCATAAGCTAAAGCAAAGAGCAAGAGCTTAAAGTAAACAGTAGAAAGGACTCAATTCTATACTGCACCAAATTTTCATCACCAAACGTGATTGCATTTTCAAAGTTTTACTAAAATTTGTCCCCCAGTTTGAGGTATTTTGCCAACCGCATCTTAGCATTTAACTCTGTGTCCATAAGTTGAATAAAATAAGTGTTTGCAGCACAGCAGACCCCAGCCAGTAGCTTACAGCAGAGCTTTTTTTTTCCTCCTGACCTGGATTTCCACATTGTCTCAGGACTGGGTCTTCAACGTGTGCCAGCCAGCACAGCTTGAGCACTTATATTTAGACAAGACTGCCGTCTGCCCCAAAATTACTCATGCTGTGGCTCCCCTGGGATTCCTGTTAGCTCATCCGCGGCTCCTTTCTTCACAAAAGCAAAGGGGCTGTGACCTTTCCACGCTTCCTGTGGCGTTTGTCCTTTGCATGGTGCCATACCTTGACCTTTTCAGTCTTTTCAGATTTCAGCAGGTAATCAATTAGCTGCAACTTAGATTATCACAGTCAAAGGTGAATAAGACTGCGGTGGTACACATTGTGTAGTTTTTTTTTTTTTGATTTTTGCTTTTGCTTTATTTTGTTTTCTGTTGAATTTGTAAGATGAACTGCAGTGTGACGTCTGGAACCAGAACTTCTATTTTGTGTAAAAAGGGACGGTGCAGTGTTGTGATTATATTTGTCCTTGAGGACAGTTGAAAGAGACAATAGAATGCCCATTGGGAGGATTTTTCAAGTAAAAATTCTTTGAGTTAAAGGAATTCAGGAAACAATTAAAATACCTTGGTTTGTGATGGGCAGTTCTGTGTGATTGGTTGGTTACTTTATCAAAATTCTCATAATTCACTACAATGACTTTCTAAACTATATTTTTGTAAAACTTTAATTTAAAATTATTTTCACTTTTTGCACTAAAGCCCAAGTCCTTGAAATGCATATCACCAACTACCATTCATGCAAGTTTGAGGTGAAAATAGTTTCATGTTATTACCAAGAAGTTAAATGTACTTTGGTCAAACTTATCTGCAGAATGTTTTATTCTTGTTGCATGTCTTGCAAATAATTGCTACCACCATACCAAATGCATTTTTGGGAAGGCTAAAGTTGATTAGTTGTGACAGCCATTTTGAATTGTGTTGATAATCAGCTGTAGAGGTACACCTATTGACACCTCTTTGAGTGCTACCTTGACATTTGTTCAGTTTTTTGTTAAATATTTTGCTAACAGGCAAGCTTTAAACACAGATCTCACCAGATCAATTAATGCTCAGAATATACATTCTGGCCCAGTTTTGAATAATATCACACTAAATTTTGACTCAATATCTGTAAAACTGACAGAGTTCTAACTATTTTTATGTTCTAAGATGCTGCTTGACTCTTGTTGACCCCAGAATTTAATCAACTGTAGATGTAAACCCAGTGATAGCTAACTGAAATTTTAATTTAAATCTGTTCAGCCATTCCTGACACATTTTAACAGTAACCTTCCAATTGAACAGATCAAGGAGCACACACATACAGATATAGTTAAAAACATCTTTGGAAGCCGTCTAACAAAACCATGGACATGTGTGTTTTTTAACAGGTCTGTGTTGTCTAAAAACAAACAAGAAAAACAATCTGTATTTTAAAGGATTAGCATAAAATCTCTGATTGGAAAGCAGACCTCCCAGGTGACGCTGCATCTTTGATAAAGCACCGACCTTCAACCTGCGCAGGAGCCCAGTACTTAGCCGGGACGAGAAGGCAGATGCTCAAGGCAGCCCTCCTTTTGGGCGGGTAGGCTGGGTTCAGGATTTTATTTTATTTTTTCTGTGTTTATAGCCAAGTATGAAAGTGATTTGGCATGAATAATAGTGTGTCGAGTGGGAGGAAGCTCTGGGTGACTCATAAAAATTCAGGTTTGGCAGGAGGTAAAACAAAAGCGCTGCTGGAGTCGATGCGAGATGAAAGGTAGGTGGAGACTTCAAGTAGCAACCAGCCTGTTGCTGTCGAAAAATCATACAGATAAAATGGGGAGCTTGTTCAGCTGGAGCCTGAGAGGCATGACAACAGCAGGAGGCCCGGACCATTACATCTGGTATTCTACATTGTGATCTGGTGGCCAGTGATAAATGGTATTGTGTTCCTTATAAAAAGTGCATTTAAATAGGGCTTACACTTTGACTTTTTTCAATTAGATGTTATAAGGAATTGGTGCAGGTATTTGCTGTCTAAATTTTTTCATTATTTTCATGGGTCATAGTTTAACATTTAGCTGAATGGTAGAACAATAAATACTGTCATGTGGTTACATCAGTGTGTCTTTGTGTGACTGCAAACTAGAAAACAGTTCTAATTGCATGATTTATGATTTTCGGCAAATAATGTATATATATATATATATATATATATATATATATATATCATCTGGATAAATGCAGTCAGAAAAACACATTCTTTGTAACTATTAAAAGTCTCTTGAATGGTAAAGCTTTACAAGATCTGACAAATAAAGTTTCACACTGACAAGCCTTCATATCTAAAGGTATCTTGTTTCTATATAAATAAATAGGGGTTAACGGTAATATTGGAGTTTTTTACTACACTAATACATGCTTCGTGGCCGTGTGAGAAAACACATGATCATTCACTACACTACAATAATTTTCTCAAAGCTCCTGGCAAACTTGAGCTTTCAGGTTCAAGTTTCAAGGTTGAAACCAAACAAAGCCTTCCACTTCCCTTGCCATGTAAACAAAGACATTCCCTACTTGCATGGCTGCTGTAACCAAAGCTCATCTCCCTCTTCATTTTTTTCTCAGTCTGTCCCTTCACCTCTGTCACTGCTTCTTTACTCCCATCCCTCCTGTTTCCTTCCCAAGGCTTTCTTTAAGAAGTACACACTCTACTTTATCACACTGATGAATCTGGTGGGCTTTTCAAGGAGAGGCTGTCTGCCTGTAATGTAAAGACAAATGCTCCCTGCCCCCCTCCCCCCCCTCAGGTGCTTCTTATGTTTAAGGTGATGCAGAGAGACAGGTTGATTAAAAGAAGGTTAAGAGATGCGAAGGGACCGTCACTCAGCTATCATGACGGATTGGTGACAAGCAGGTCAAGGGTGCTGTAGCTCAGGGATGGTGAGAGAGGAGTGATGTCCCCTAAGAACACCCTTTCACTTAGCAAGACAAGCATATCATCCCAGTCTTTCTTTCATCATGCTTCATCATGCCACAAATGTTCTAGATTTCCAACCATATTGAGTTCACGCTTTGACATTTTCTTCTCTTCATTAGGCTTGACACACTCATCTAAGAGTATTAAGTTAGTCAAGGACTTTTTCCACCAAAGTGGTTTCAGTTCCTGTTTTGACCAAAGATGGTTGAGAACAAGTGGACACACATCTCTGTCTACTTATGTATTACAAAAGGGGTGTCAAAATATTGCTCTTTGGGGCAATGCCATTTTGTGTTTGTGCCTAACGTTTGGCCAATGCACATGCACACAATCTTAGTGTCAAATGGACTTTTGTAAAGATCAAATTTAAAATTAAAACCAAACCATTGAATATTTGGACGTATGGCATTAAGTAAAGAACTGTGTGAACAAATGCCAACATCTGGAAACAATAGGCTAAGGTAAATGTTTATGTCTATTTTTTCTTTTTTTGTCAGGAAAATATCTAGCTCATTTATCTAAAAAGGTAGGATTCTAAATGTATACTGCAGCCAGCCTACTAAGTGTCTTATACATAGTTTGGTTTTGACCAACAAAGGACCTACTAAGGCCCAGGAAAGTAGTTTATTTTGGTCCATAGCAAAGACTGGTTTCATCAGGGATTTGAGTGACAGTAGTAAAACCTAAAGTCAGGAGAATGCTACGTTTAACTCATCATTCACTGCTGCATATTTAGTGCAAAATCATTCAGATGTAGAATGACAATTTATTGAGATACCACACTAATACATCATACTAATTACCACAATTTGACACAAGGTTGACCTTGTTGTATTACAGTATATAGAAACACAGAACCAAAATTTGTGAATAGATGCTATGTTATCACACTGAAGACAAAGCCTGTTTTCTCGTACATTTTGCTTGACCTTGAACATAACATAGGTGTGAAAAATAGCTCCAGTAAGTGGGAAAGGGAGAGGAAGTAATTCCCCCTGTGGCCATTCAACCATATCTGAACCAGAGATCCAAGCTGTCACTGCAGAATTATGTATGCTGAGAGTCACATGTGTGGAGAAAAAAAACATACTGTGCAAGAATTCATACACACACAACACATTCAGGTAACAATCAGCAGCAAGGGCAAATAATCTTTGTGAGTTTGAAATGTATTTATCCACTTATTTTCAGGACTAATGACCACAACAATGAGTATCAAGTCATTATTTAATATTTATATAAAATTAATTGTTATCTTAAAGGAACTATATATGATATTGGTAACTTTCTCTTCCTAAATCACCAAAAAGTAAATACAAAAATTTTATATTTTTAATTTCTTTAAAAAATGTACTATTTTAGTCTTTAGGGATGGGTAAAAATATCAGTTAATCAATTCATTGCAATTGAATTTGCTCCAATTCAATATCAGTTCAGTAAATTAGTTGAATTGATTCAATCCACTGGCCAGTTTGTCATTAGTTTGTCCTCATGTTTTATGTTTGAACTCCACATTTAGAACAAGTATAATTGTGCTACTGCTTTATTTTCAGGTATTTAATTTAGCAAAAAATGTTATTGTATACCATTTCTGTGTATATGGACAAGAAAATAAATATCTAAAGATTATCCACAGGGGATCTAATGAATTATTTGTGTACTTCTTATTACAAAATTGCTATTGAAACTTTTATAGCAATATTAAAAGAGTCAAATAAAATTGCGATCAAAGAATTGAACTCGAAAACCTATCCCTACTCTTTAATGTTACTTTCCAGATCATTATGTATGTCCACATAGGGCTTTTTTTATAGGACACCTTTTTCCAAGATATTGAAAAAGTAATGCACCTCGGAAAGCTGCAGGCTAAAATCAAGTTCAACCGAAACGCTACATAAATGCTCAAAATGTATTGTTCTCAAACACAGGAGCATTTAGAGACTGTCTAACCTTCACTGGCATACAGTAAAATCTGTATACCTGCAGTTTCTGATAACAGCAAAAGAGATTTCAGAGATTTACGAAACACAGCTGCCTTTGGAGCGATAGTGACAATAAACAGAAATAAATATTTGTTTACCTAATGCAACCAAACCTGGTGGGATAATCTGAATGCTGTCATAATCTGGAAATTGTGTCAGGTTTGATCAATAAAAACACAAAGCCGAGTGAATATTGGACTGCTGAAAGGCATGAGAAGAAATAATTGGAAAGGCTGTTTTAAAATTTGATGTTTTTGGGTGTAACTTGTTTTTATGTTTTTATTTTTCTATTCAGTTTAACACATATACACAATGAGTTTTTAAATAAAAGACATTCATTGATACAAATCCAGCTCAAACTCGCAGTTTTGTGTCCCTTCTTGTATCCAAACAAAGCAAAGTCAACCTCTTTGTGGTCAGTCATTTCTTACTCACAAGATCCGTCCTTCTTTCTGAACAATGCCAAAGTGAATAAACTCAAACCAATCTCCAACTGTTTTTGTTGTTTTTTGTTTGTTCATTATTATCCAAGGTTAGGCAAACAGTCTGTTTCTCAAAAAATTTCCCAAATATCTGAAGTCATGCTGAAACTTTGTATTTGCAATCCTCCAATGTTTCTCCCCTAAAAATTTATTAAAAAAAATACAGAAATACTGAGGCGTTCTTGGTTGTTTCTCAAAGTAGATTTAGGCTGTAAATTACTCATGGCCTCAGCGGTGGAAGAAATCAGCAGGACGCCGGTGCATGCTTGTAGCAAAGCATTTTACCCGTTTCAGGATTTTAGTTTAAGTGATTGTTCAGATCTGTTAAAGTGAAAATCTGTGAAAACGTTATGAACAAGTAATATCTTACCTATAGCACTTTAAAGAAACTAAGTTTTAAAAAAATAGTTATGGACAGACTGACAGGCTAAGCATTACTTTGCACAAAGACCATTAGATTTGCATAAAAAAAAACTTTAGCCTCAAAAAGTTCATGGAAGTTCATGCAAAAACAGCTTTATTCAACGTTCACATTACTGTCAAATTCACATCAAATTACCGGTGGCAATGTGTAGCTTTATGAAACAGCATATGCATGATCTAATCATGTATGTATGTATGTATGTATGTATGTATGTATGTATGTATGTATGTATGTATGTATACATACACACACGCTCCTGATCAAAATCTTAAGACCAGTCAAAAAATTGCAAGAATTTGCATTTTGCACTTTTGGATCTTAATAAGGTTCTAAGTAGAGCTTCACAATGTTAAAAGAATAAATCAGCGTAAGAGACAAAAACTTTTGA
>JARVJO010000330.1:10171844-10188028 GCA_031762555.1 Cynodonichthys magdalenae
TATATATACGTCTAAGCAATTCTTATTGAGCTTATTGTTTCTATTTTAAGCAAAATGTGGCATCTTGGAAAAAAAAAGTCATGAAAATCTTTGATAAAACTCTTGTTAGTCAACAGATAAACTCGTGTTTCTCTTTTTTGCTTTACAAGAAAATGTGAATGTGCATGCTTCCTCAGATTTGAATTGGAAACCAGAAAATTTTGGGGAAAAAAAAATCCATCTTTGTCTGGTTGGACTCTTCCCTCCTGAGGCCTTGTGACAGACAGATGGTTGCTGAGATTATACTGGCTGGATGCGCTGCCTGCTTTCTCCCTTAAGTCACTGTGTTTGATGTTGCAAGGCCAACACTTTCAAAATAATAACAGGCACACAGTCTAGCTCATGCATTATGAAGACAAGAAGGAAACAGCTGCAGAACATCACCAACAATAACAACATTAGCTTTAGCAAGAAAAATAAATGATAGTAGCCTTAGCTTTGTAATTACCAGTTCATAGTAGATTTATTTGTTTATTTATACATGTTTAAACTCATAGTGAGTCATAATCAGTTGTTTATGTGTGTAGTAATAAGCAATACGGCTGGAGAAATGATGGTTTATTGATCCCTTGCTGGTAATTAATAGAGTATCTTGCAGTCCCTATACAATCATGTTATAGTCTTTAGTAAACTTCAGCTGTTTATGGCGGAAAGTACTTCATGGAGTCATTTCAAAAAGCTAGCTTTTTATTCTGGCTCTGATAATTGTTTAAAATTAATATTTTGCATTTGGGGCTAATAAATATGGCTTTTTACAATGTTTGCAAAGATAAAAAATGCAGTGTGAAAGCTATTACCTTCGCTATTACGTAGAATGTCTGTTTTTTTTGTCTAAATTTGGACTGGGGTGGGTGGGTCGGGGGGAGGGGGGGTATTTTGCTAACTGTTTGAGCAATCCTTGAATCTCCTGTGGTTTTCATGTGGAGCTGCCTAAATACTTGCTGGTACAAAGCACCACTTATTTACCCAAAGGTCCTCTCTAGGGCTCAGTCTTAGGTTAGCTCCCATCCCTCAGAGCACCCCTCCCTGAAGAACTGTTGTGAAGTCATGCTGAAGTGGGAATGTCAGAAATGGTAGGATGTTCTTAAAGAGACAGAGGTCAGTTTCAAAGCATTTAAAAAGCTTATGACGTGAAGTCAAATGTAGTTTTGATCAGCGTTTTTGTAACAACTGAATGCAACATAGTAATTTGATCCTGGCATATAATTGAACTATGTGCCTGGAAAAAAATACTCCCCCTCAAAGGGAAAATCTAGAACAATAGATGTCTGAATCTAGCTTTAGACATAAAAGACATGTCTTTTTTTTGTTTGTTATTTTCAAGAATTGAAAAAAAACAGATCACTGCTTTTGCAGAAGACTGAACTTGAGTTTGTTGCTTTAATGCTTCCATTGTGTTCAAATGAGCCAACCATCAATCACACAGAAATCAGCAGAGGTGTAACTACTTCCATCTTAAGCATTGCAGTTTAAATTGTAATTTGTAATTTGTGCCAGTGGACTGTCATCATCTTTAAATTCAACTCTGTTTTTAAGGTCCCAAAGGTATAGTGTCCTCAGGGCACAGCTTGAAAGGTTTGATATATTTTAGAGTTTTTTTTTCCATGAATTGATTCTAGAAGATGAGGTGAAAACAAAGAATGCACAGGGCTGATTAACAAACACTTGATTACAATTGATCCCAGTGAGGTCTGCAGTTGAAAACAGTTGATACATCTGCACTACTAATTAGGTGTATGTGTTTGTATTTGGTGTTTGTGTGTGTGTCTTAATTGCTCCCTAAAGAGCTCTTTCTATTAAGTACAAGCAACAATCTTAATTGCAGAAAATGTTGTGCTGCACTGCAAAAGACTTGGTTAGACATCCTGTTTCTGTGGCAGGTGCTAATTGATCAACCTCTGAAAAACTTTGACTTAATAGAATCCAAGCAAGTAGGGGAAAAAAAAACATGTTACTTTAGGAAGCACAAAATCGTTCCAATTAAAATGTTACTTTTCTGGAGTAAAAACAAATTGCACTAAAGTGAAACTGCTAGATATTGAGACTTAGTTCATTTGTTCAGCTGGTGTGTGGATGGATTATTTTCCCCCTCTGAGACTAAAAATTTGATTAGCGTGAATTCAAGCCTAATAAACAACAGTAGATGTAACAGGATATAGAAATGCTCAGACTCAGTATTTTTTGTAATTCCATACAGCAGCCAGCAGAGTGTTTCAAAAAATTTAAATGAAGTTTCTTTAAAGAAATTTCAAAATGATTTGAAATATTATTTATTTAACCCATTTTGAATAACTGTTTCAATAACTTTCCTTTTTAGAAATATTAGTGAGTTATGGTATGAATTTCAAAGCTATTTCAGCAAAATTATTGACTTGTTCCTGCCAGAAATTGCAAAGATTAAAGTGGAAATGCTACCGCTAGCTGCTGCTGCTATTTGTGCTCACAAATAACAGCAATTCTATGCAAACACACAAATTATATGAACCCCAATGTAAATAGTTATAAAAGTGTCTAATAGTCTGCATGATTATCTGTTCTTTCTACTCCTTGCCTCATTTACAATGGCAGACTAGCCATTTACTTGCTCATTTGATCAGAATTGATCTAATTTTCACTGAATTGATGTTCAAAAATCTACAAAATGTAAGATTAAAAATGTTTATATCACAGCAGAACCCCTTTTTAAAAAAATAGAACTATTGCTGTAAATGTCATTTACTATTAGGTTTGGGAAAAATGGTATACATTACTTATTTTATCATGAACAAAAACTTTATTATAATTGTTGTTTTGTTTTTTTTTTCCTCTTAAACCTGTTACTCTCTGATTGGACTGTGTAGCTCAGTGGTCAGTACAAGTTTGAGCCCAGGTTGCATGGATAAAGATATCTGGTTTAACAAATCTTTCCTGCAAGTTTGCTTGCTGTGGTGACCCCTGCAGAAGGGTGCAGCCAAAAGAACAACAAGTCTACCCTCTGACCAAGAGGGCTACTGTTTTCTTCAGTACTGAGTGTGTATTTTTGGAAACAACCAGGGGATTAACCAATCCAGTCTCCGTAAAGCCCTTCGAAGGTGGACAGTGGTGGAGCTCAAATTTGCAGAAGGTGAAGCTTAATGGAAACTGGGGAAGGGGAAGTACGAAAGCTGTACTTGAGATAGGGCCAAGGAGGAGTTGTCAGCTTTGATTTATTAAGTGCAGCTCCTGCTCTGACTGCTGGTAACTTGTCAGTCCCCACATAATGGATGGTGCTCACAGCTCACTGCTCCATGATTGGCTTTTTTTTTTTTTCCCATGGACCCTGTTCGTCGGGCCTTTCATCCATTCCTATCTTGCTCCTATTTCTAATTAATTTGTTATTCACAACCTCCACTACTTTTCCCATTTGCTGGGTTACAGAGAACCCAACAGGCCCTTTTTTATGTTTTACCTTCTTACTCTCTCTCCCCTGTCAGCATCTCTCTCATTCAGCATTCTCACTCGTGTTTGACAATGCCTCCCCGTGGCGTTGGAGCTGGCTGATGACTACTTCTCTTCCGGTGCCATTCCTTTAACATGGTGTCTGTTCATGGTGACACAACTGTGTTCATCATTCAGTCACCAGAGAAAATTGATAGTGCTGGTTCCCTTTCCTTACCAGCAAGTCAGTGATAGAGCTATGCTGAGCCTCCTTCTCATAGTCATCCATTCTACACATAGTCCAAAAATATATAATAGGATTTTGAGGTTCTAAATCTATCCAAACTGAATCATTCTTTAATATTATCCAGAAAACTCTTTAATAATTCCAAGCACATTTTGTAATACAAGAAAAGCTTAATGGATGAAAAAAAATGTAGGAACAAGATGATTACACTGAAAAAGATTGAGCCTTTTCCAGTTTTAAAGCCCTACCATTAAAATGTGAATGGACCTTTGGGAAGTTTAGCTTTCCTCAATAAACATGATGAGCAGGGAGGTGGGATTGCAAATGCTTGCAACTCTTATCATCTCAAATAACAGATATGCATAAGCAAATGCAAGTCATATCAAAAAGATGAGACAATGTAGTTCACTTTATTTGAAATAACAATAAAACTGAGCAACAGTGCCAACTGTCAAGGATGACTAATGTTGTTTGTCTCATAAACAGTCAGGCACAGAAAATTGGTTAAAGCATGGTTATTGCTCTGCAAAGCTTCTTTAGCTTAGCTTGGCTTCAGCTTTTAAGTCAAAACCAAACACAAGTGCACACTAGTACATCTAAGACAAAAAAAGAAGAAGACGAAAAAAAAAAAAGAAACATGTCACATGTACAAGTTGTAGAGTTTGAGGTAAGCCTCTTTGAAATGGGAGTTATGACCCCCGTACTGAGCTTATAGAATACACACACTCACATATTCACACACACAAACATTACACCCAGCATGAGCCTGACTGCCCTCCGGTGGACCCATGCACTGCAATCCCTCACATCGCCGTCTCCCGCGATTAGCTTTATCTTCGGACAGATGCGGTGCAGCGGGCCCGGAGGATCTAACACACTATGTGGAGCTATTACTCAAAAACAATCAGTCACAACCCACTCTGAGTTTAGGCTTTTTTTTCTCTTTTTTGTATTTTAACCATTTATCAAGATCTAAGCACAGCGGGATGTCCTCTTTTGAAATTTTTATTTTAAAAATAAAGACAGATTTTTTTTTTTACTTTAAATGTCATGCTTTGCTTTTGACTCATTTATCAACTAGGGTAAGGTGTTCGTCTTAGTTTTTTGTGTTATTATTTATTTTTTATTAAAACAGAATGTCTTGGACAGGTAAAAATGTCAGACTTGGTGAGTTTTTTGCAATTAGATAACCCTAATGTAAAACATATAATTTTGTAGGCATAGGGACGTATAGAGCAATCTCACAGATTTTTTTCAAAACCTCAGTTTCAAATTAATTTAACATGTCAAAGCCTGTAGGACGTTAAAAAACATTAAATAACATCAAACAACCCTGTCCTGCTGCTAGAAATAAGACTAGAAATAAGTCCTCCACTCTCTTTTCCTCATGCTTTGCAGCAGGTGCTGTCATCTCTGTGGCCGACGGCGCCCCCACCACCCCCACCCGGATGCGAGTAGTTCAGATTTTTTGCAAAAGTTATGGATTTTTGGGGCTCATTTTACAGGTAAACGTTAAAAGGGATTGACATGAATGTAATGTTGAAGTCATATATTAGTCTGACCAACATTTTGAGCTCATCAGGTGATTTTAACTCAAGAATGATTGGTGAATTAGTTCAGATTAGCAAACTATTTGGCTTATTCATATTTGTAACCAATATTGTTTAACTGTTACAGTGTACGCCTACTTATTTGATGACTCAACCAAAGATATTTTCCCCAAAACATTTTATCCTTTATAAAGAGATCAGAGAGCAGGTTCATTGAGAAATGAATTTTGTTTAAGCTTGAGGTTATTTGTAAATCAAAATCAAAACAGTAACAGCACACTTTTGTTATAAGAGCAGCAGAAAAACTACTCAAAGAACACAACAAAGGGTCAAAAGTTTTCACTCAAGTCTTTGACACCAGTCATCCAAGGATCTAAAGACATCTGTAGGAAGCAAATCCACAGAGATGTCACCCTGCAACTCATCATAAATTATGAAGTGGTCATAATTTTATGGCTGTTTTAAAAGTCAGTAACAAATATATTCCAAAATGAGACAAAATATATCCAATTCTGACAAGAACACACATTGTAAGAGAGAAAACAATATCCCCACTGTTGTTGGTCTTTTTGACATGTGAATGTCAATCCACGGATTGCAAATCACACACTGGTTAGCAGTTTCTGGGGGCTGCCAGTAATTTTTTTTTTCTATCTTTCATCAGCTGCACAAACTTCCTGCGAACACACACACACGCAGACCCACAGGAGGCACAGCATTGTCAGTATGAGCAGGCATCAAAAGGAAGCTGGTTGAACCGAATTGCTATTCTCTCAAAGAATAACGGTAACCATTCACCTTGACTGAGCAACAACCACTTGTGCTATGTCTGCTTTTAACACCGAGAAACCTGCTGGCATATGTTAAATTAGCATAAAGCACCTGTTAGGTAACCCGTGGAAAACTTTGTTGGCTTTCTTTTTTCTCCTGCTTCTCGCTTCGTTAAACACATGGCTGATGGAATAGAAATAACTTTTCAGGCTTGAAGTGGATTCTATAAGAGGAGCCATACATCAAATGTGTTTCTTCCTAAGGAGTTGTGTTTGCTAAACCCTGCAAATATTAAACTAGCAGCAATTAGAAATGGCAGCACGCATTCTGCTGTTATTCTGACTAGCTTTCTGTATTTGCAGACGACCCGCTGAGATGTGACTTCAGCTTGCAGCCTATGTGTTTTATTTTCATCCAACATGTTGGTGCATCAACTGAGAGAAGAGACATGTAGCAAGGACATCTGTTGAAAAGGGAGTCTGTGATCAGTCATCTCACTTCTGGATTTAGATCAATGCTTTGAGCTAAAACATCTTCTTGATGAAGTAGGGCTGAAGATGAAAAACATAGGAAATGTCTTTCTAAAATCTAAGAGGGAATGAAAAGAAGTGTAAAGACTCAAAATATATTGTAAATATATGGTTATACAATCTGAAATCCCTTGCAATTCATTAACAGATGATACAGTCAAATGAGAATAAAACATTACAAGTTCCACTTTTAAGCCAAACATTTTTAGAAAATCATGCAAACTGGTGGTTCCACACTGCCTAATGCATTTCTATGAACCATTTAAAAAAAATAGTTTTTTCTTTAAAAAACAAACAAGTAAATGAATATTGAAGATAAATAATTACCTCATTAATCTCAAGTTGTTTCTCAACTAAATTACTGCCTGCATTAGATTAGAACCTAATAAAAAACTGTTTATTCCAATTACAATTTGATTTCCTCTACCTCTTCATTTGTTCAAGGGCCCTACCATTTGATTAACACATGCCACTCAAATCATTTTATGATGTACCATTATTATTTAGTGCTCATGAATTCAAGGACCAAAATTGCAGAAGGAGAGTTGCTTTTTTTCCCTATAGCTACTAAAAGATGAAGCACATTTTTGTTGTTTAAAATCTTACTGTTTAACATTAAAGCAATATCAACTGAGCAGGTATCTGTGGAAAGGTCATGATCACATATTACTTATTACTTCTTGTAGACAACAGTTTAAACAGCATTAGTTTGAAAACAAATTAAGTGGTTCAGCGCTTGTGAAACAGAACCAACAGACCAAAATGGAATAAAAAAATTATAAAACAAAACTTAGCATAAAAATGCTGTAAAAGTTCATGCAAGATGCTTGTTTTATAAACCTTGACATTTTTGTCTACTTTACAATTTTAAATTATTTACATAAGTAAGTAAGTAAAGTTTATTTATATAGCACCTTTCATAGATATAAAATCCCAAAGTGCTTTACAATAAAAGCAATAAAAAGCATTACATACATATGAAAAGTACAAAAATCACCATTAAAAAAAAAAAAATTGACTTCCAAGCACAAAGAGCAGCAGCCACTTGCTAGCTATAGTGTTTGCAGTGAAACCATGTACATTTACTACCGGATAGTCACAGTACAAAAAGTTTAGCAAATTCACATAAATGACTACAGAAGCTCTCCTTTTCATGGGGGTTATGTTCTTAGAGTACTCGCAAATCTTCAAAAACACAAATATCGAATACAGTCCAGAAAAGACATATATTGCTGATGCCATGAGGACAAATTGTTTTATATTAACTTACAATTTAAAGGAGCTTTTTTTAATATTATGAAGTGCCATGTGCTCCTGTCTTGTTGTTTGTTCCTTACCTAAGGTACAGTAGGTGCAATATCTGCAACAGAATGAAATATAACACCAAACAAATGGTTTTAATGGCTAGAAGGTTAATCTGTGTACACTTATAGCTCTCTAAGGGCCAAATTCCTGCAACCCTGATGGAACCTCTATTAACATAGAGGTTGCTGATGACATTGTATCCAGCATACAATACAGAAGACCTGGAATTAGTCAGGGGGGGATTAAATTGACCCACATGTTATCGCTTGCTGCTTGTCCTTGACCAGCTTCTCTGTTCTCCTTGATTGCCTTGTGTTTTTTATCAGGCCACATTTTATTTATCACAGAAGCATTTTTCCCACATGGTCAGCAACTATCTGTGCCACTGTGGTGCAAAGCAAATCATTCCATGTTCTCAAGAGTTTTGGCTCTGGTTTGCTGTTATCTTAACTATGCATTCCTGGCAATTTGTGCAGGATTGCAGATGTAGTTTGTGGGCCCACTGAACGAAACAGTTTAAGGAGAAAGGTTTGTTTTATTTTTGTTGCATATTTGACCTTAGATTATTAGAAAATTGACCATACCAAAACAAAATAAATACCATACATCCCTTGGACGTATGCTTATTGTCTGCTGTCTTTCATGTCAGATCATCTTATGTGAGGAAATGACAAAGCTAAAGCTGTTTTGGCCACATTTAAAACAAAATTACCCATGATCCAATTAGTTATTGCAAGATCTCACTTATTTTATTAGCACTATCTCACTAAATTTTAGCTCAGTGTTCTACTTGACTGATTTATAACATTTTAGGGTTTTACTAATTTTGATTCCCTGTAGTGTCCCTCTTGAATCAGAATAACTCTAACGGGAAATCAGCTATACACATATTTGTCACATACACATGTAGGTCTCCTTAAAATCCATCCACTATTTCATGAGATATGTTGCTGACAAACACACCAGGGGCCTCATGTACAAAGACTTGCGTGGATTTCTAACTGAAAATCCAGAAATTGGCGTACGCACAAAAAAATCCAGATGTATCAAACTGTGCGTACGGCCGAATCCACGCACGATTCTTTTGTACATCACAATCAATGTGGAATGCAAACACTACGTGAGACACCTCCCATGACACGCCTTCATTTACATATGTTAAACAGAACATAGATCTTTGTTTATTTAATAGTTGATATGAAGAAATGAGTCTTTGCACCTCAGTTGAGAGTTTTAATGATGTCACATTATGTTGGCGATTTTAATTTTAGAATCATATGGGTGAGGCTGTTCCATTGGGCCTGACTTGGCTCAGGGTGGACTGGACTGGCACAGTCCTGATCGGTCTGTCAGCTCTCTCTGGAAGGCCCCTGTGGAACCAGTGTGAGCACTGCAGCTGCTGCACATGCAGAGCACGGCTCCTCGCTGTGTCGCTTTCCCAGAGAAATCCTCTCTGTGTATAAATACACACTCTGAAATAAACACTTTGCATGTTACACTATTTAACAGGAGCTGAATCTGTTCCTGTTAAAGGTATTTTTGGCACACTTTCTATCTGCATAAATGTGGATTTAATAATTGTTAATCATGTGTCTGGTGTGAACAATAATCATTTTCACATCATTACCAATTTCCCAGAATCACATCTAAGTGTTGCCAATGGAACCATAACTACAGAAACGTGCGTACGCCAGCCTTGGAGTTGGCGTGGGGCTCCACACATTTCCACGTTCATTTCAGTTTTGATACATCCAGAGTTTTGAGTGGAAAACGACATACGCAAGCTTTTTGTGCGTACGCACTGTTGATACATGAGGCCCCTAGTGGCTTCAAAGACTTATTGCCAACGTTTCAAGCAAACATTTTTTGCAGTTTGTGACACTTGAAATATGTGCCAGGAGAAAGCTACAACCTGAAAAATTAAGTTATATTTGTTTTCATGTTTGCTAAGGTGACTTAGCTGCTGCAGACTTTTTAAATCTAGTTAACTTAAAATGTTAATCAGTTGTATATGTACAATCATTGATAACCATCTGAGATTTTGTTAAATATGCCCAGTGGTTTTACAGATGATTTTTTGCTAACGGAGCAGACAGTTGACAATAAATAGACAAAAGTCATTATTAAATGCCTTTTTTCGGCAGTGGACAATAAAAAGAAATGCTAAAAGCTTCCATGTTTTTAAAGATTGACAGGCAAAGATTATGTTTGTTTTTATATAATAGTAGAAGTCAATTTAATTCTGTTTGACCTCCATGTATCCACATTTAATCAGAATTTGACCCTCCCGCTGCCCTTGGGTCAAAATGAGCCACAAGGCCTTAGTTATGTTGAGGATGATTAATGTGTGTCTAATAAACAGTAAGGCACAAAACAAATGGTTAAAACATTGTCAGGGCTGACTAATTATGACCCACAGGGTCTGTTGCCTTTGAGTCATTTGGACCCTAGGGCAGCAGGAAGGTTAAAAGATGTCAACTACACCTTTCTCCTTTAACTAAGATCGTGATTGTTCTTTGTGAGAATCAATCTTGTCTTATGTCACAGTTTGGGGATGTTTCTCCCCTATTCGCCTCCTTCAGACCTCTTTTATTTCATTTTTGCTTTTGATCTCTTATTTGCCAGCCCTCTTCTATCTTGACAATCCAATAATTTACACTTCGAAGTGACTGGGCCAAAGGGAAGCAGCAGAGGGTGAGCCAAAACAGCTAGCGATAGTGGCTAATTAGCTACAGCTGCTGATGGGAGTTGCTCCTCGCCGCCTGCCAGAGGAGCCTTGACAAAATTGTTATCAAATGTAATCAGAAAAGACGAGCCACTTTTTCACCACATTAGGATCCTGGGCAAATTGAGGATAGTGGGTGGGAGATGATGGCAGCAAAAAAAAGATGTCTACAAAAATGAGAATGTGTGAGCATATACTAAAAAAAAGGGGTGTTTCATATAAAGCAGCAGGGGAGCAGTATGAAATAACACAGGACCTGTTTGGGTGTGAGCAAACAGTTCATAAATATGTCTCAGATTTTGTCCACCTGCTGAGGCAGGCTAATGCTTCATCAAGCTCTCTGTAGACATTTGTATGTCCATGTTAGTATGGTCTTGCCATCTGCACTAAGCTATAGATAGAAATCTTAGATCCACAGATTTTACATGTCTGACATAATAATATATCACATATTTCTAACAATATGTATAAAAATAAATGTATATGTTCCAGGTCAGCGACCTATCAGGATCTCTGTTCCATCTTATAATGAGTCCCTCTCTAGGATGTTGGCCACAAACCTGTCTGCTGCAATGACAGCAAGTGTTCTTCTTTCTCCGGCCTGGTTATAAATAAAGCCTTTGAGTGGTGACACACTCAAAGAGAAGAGAAGCACACAGCATGGCACAACAAACAGCGACACAAGCAGCATGTTGCTACAGGTTGTTGTGCTCCTAGGTTTAACAAGGTATCGCTGCATGTGACAAATTGTGGAAAGTGATTTATGCATCCACAAAGAGTGGGTGTAGCACCACTCATTTGAGGCTTTTGTCATTTCAGTTGATGTTAACTGTGGTCAAATGGATTTGCTTCACTCCCACTTTCACATCAAATGTTTGCATCCTCAGTCATTCTGAATTCAAGCTCTGTTGGTACCATGGGGATCATCCTCAAAGGGTTGATTTTTCAGGAAACCTTTGCATGTCTTGGTACACAGTTGTGTGTATGTATATGCATGAGCATGTGTGTGCATCTGCAGTGTCTTTCCCAGGTGCTTACCCCAGTCTTAGGTCTTGGTCTTTGGGGGGCTCACACGGGCCAGGCTGCTGGCAGCAGCTGGAGAGTGTCAGCAGATGTGAATTGTCAAGCGTTGTGTTTGGTTCATTAGCTGCTCTTCCACTTGCACCAAACACAGCTGTTGCCTGGCCCACAGAGCAAAGGGGGATGTGTGTATGTTTTTTTGTGTATATGCAAAACTGTAAAGTGGAGTAACCCATTTAAATCAGTGGGTACTGCAGATGTACATGTGCATTTAAGGTGAGCTCTGATGAAGTTTAGCATACTAACTCAAGGTGTTTTACCTTTTTAGACTAAACTTCACAATATTGCATGTCCTTTAGCTGATTTTCTCTCTCTTTAATACCCCAACTGTCCCACCAATTACTGTATGGTAGTATAACTAAATGAGCCAAGATACAGTTTTTTTTTAGATTAAAACAAAAATAACAGCTAGTTTGAAGCATGGGTGCATAAACATAGTTTACAAATACAAAAACTGCATAATATTAATCATCTAAATATAGCTATAAATGAACAAAGATAAATGAGCAGAAGGTTGTTAGTGAAAACAATGCAACATCAATGTGCCTGATTTTATAGGTTAACAAGAAAATTTTCTGTCAAAACCTTTGTGGAAAATGTTGACTTTAGCAAAACAAAAAAGGTATTTTTTAAAATTCTCAATATGATTTTTTTTCCCCTCACAAAAGCATATGTCAGAAGTACTATATATGCTAGAGTTTCTGCTTTTAGTTAGTACATTACTTGCTTGGTAGAGATTAAAAACAC
Organism: Cynodonichthys magdalenae; assembly: GCA_031762555.1. Lineage (NCBI taxonomy): Eukaryota > Metazoa > Chordata > Actinopteri > Cyprinodontiformes > Rivulidae > Cynodonichthys > Cynodonichthys magdalenae. The sequence goes on from JARVJO010000330.1 coordinate 10,184,235, forward strand.
ATCAGTTTAGTTGGTTGCAACCCTAACATCTCATGTTGAGAACTTTTCTACTGTGAAGCATGTTGGTAGAAGAATAGCAGGGACTAGAAAACTGGTAATAGTTTAAGAAAATAAGATGGATGACATCAATTATAGTAAATTTTTGAGGAAAAACTGAGTCTGTCAGAAATTTAAGACTGAGACAGATGCTTGTCTTCTAGCAGGGCAATGAACCTTTAAAATCCCAGGCTGCACAGTACAAAACAAAACAAACAAAAAACAGAATGGCAAGGGTGTGAATACTTTTGCAACCCTCTGTGTGCACACAACTATTGTCACTCTTGTCATTCGTTTCAGCTGTTGTCATTTCGCAGCAGATTCCATCATTGTTCCGTCTGGCCGGGGCTTTGGCTGTCTATAATATGCATTCAGATTGGTGTATCCTCTGAATAAATAAATATTTATTCAGAGCCAAGGTCTGTTGTAATTAACAGGAAGGCGACTGGAGGGATTCTATTATGCTTCTCCCCGGAGTCACCAGCAGCTCTGCAAGTCTCAGGTCAGCTGGTCTGTTATGGAGACATCTCATTCACACATTTCCACACTGCGTTTGTGTGTTATATGCGTGGCTGTGAATACTTGTTTTTGCACGCTCATGTGTGTGTGTGTGTGAGTGTGTGTGTAAATGTTGGCAAAAAGCAGATAAAGCGCAAGTCAGTCAGTGGTATGTATAACTGAATTAGACTACTATTTTCTCTGCCAGGACTCTAATTGGATGTTAAATCATTATTACTTTCGGTAGATAGTGCTCGAGATGAAAAATTTATTAAAAACATAAAGGCTGGGAACATTTGCCAAGAGTGGAGAAATATGTCCAACAAGGACAGCAAACATGGAAAACGTCCAATCTGTTATGCATCACATTGTTGACTGAGAACAACAATATGTGATTCCCAAAGAGTAGCAGCACAGATAAGAAGGGGGAAAAAATAAAATAATTTTTAGCACATTGTTGGGTGTTGATCTCTAGCCATAAACCTTAAGTTAAAATTCATATTGTTTCAGTTGATTTTAGTTCATTTAGATAGCACCAATTCACATTCAAATTTATTTTAGGACACTGTACAAAATAATTACATACATTATAAAACAACAATCAGTTATTAAAGTTATGTGTGAAATCTTTACTTTATCTCTGTTTCCAGCCTGTGCTTTACATTGGCAAAAATAGAAATGAAAAAATACCTTTTAAGATATAGGAACTTTAAAAAGGACCGGGCTCAGAATGGGCAGCCAACTTCCTCAACCGGTTGTGATTGAAACCTTACAATTGTATCACATTGTTCATTTTGATGAAACGGAAAGGAGAGAATACAATCCAGGGGTCAGTGACTATATATAGCAGTAAGTTTTTAAGTACTGCTAATACAAACACACATAAACAAATAAATGTCCTTCTCTGTGTTTTACTGAAATCCCTCCAGCCTAATTAAGTAAAAATGCACAAGATGTTTATGAAGCATTCTAGGCAGCCAGTGACAGCCACTAAAGAGCCATCAACTGCAAAACACTGTGACAGAGTGGATCGACGCGCCCACAGAAGAACATGCCACGAGGGTATTTACCCTCAACCTGCAGAGTTTGCACAGATGACATCTTAATAAGCTGAGCACTATGATATATTTTTAACCGAGCAAGTCAATCTCTCTCGAGGACTGTGCACCAGTGCCCGCATCTAATTGGGTTTCCCTTCCTCCAGCACTAGTGTACCATTACATTATTGTTGGATAAACTTCTATGCTTATTCCCAAGTACTTCACTGAAAACTGTCCAACCATGACACCTTGCTGCTTTTCCTCTTCACTTCACATATTTGTGCACTTCAAAAAAAGCTATCACCTAAAAGGTTTGTTATTTTATCTTTCAAATATTTTAAGAAAATGTTAGCTTCTTAGAGACGTTACAGCTTTTGGTCAGAAATTTCTCTAACATTATTTAGAAGCAGTTCATTTCTCCCAGTTCAAGTGAGATGTTGCAACAAATTCCAAGAAATTCCCCCTCATGGAATTCCTAACGTGTGATACTCAACAACAGATGGCAGAGGAACATACCACTTCTGAACTTGCCAGTGCAGAAGCATAAAAATGCCAAAGGAAGAAAATTGTGGTGTGACATTTTTTACTAATATATTCCTTCTTTGCATTCAGCAATGATTGCGTGCACATAGTGCAGTGATTTCGTACCTAAAACTGGACCAAACTGGAGGAGTTTAGTGAGCAAATCTGAAATTTCAACAAGTAATTATTTGAAAAGACTTCAGTTAACATAGGAGCCAGTGAGATGTCAGCTACAAAGTATTCAGAAAAACATAAGGAGATGGTGACTTGAGGATGAGTTTGAGTGACGTTTTCTGAGGATGGTTCTGTTTTTTCTCAGCGAAGCCACATTGAAGGGTTTCAGAAGTGTGCCAGAACAGTGCCACCAGTGTTCGTCCCCAAGTGAGCCAGTATAACAAAGAGCACAACCTTGATGTATTTTTTTGTTTGTTTGTTTTGATTGTTTGGAGGGGGTGGGGTTCAGCGCAGCTTCAGAAAACTTTTTACATATTTACTGATTCTGGCTTTGCGCTGCACATCAAAAGTCCACTGTGACAGTCTGCATCAAACGTAGCCGAGGTCTTTGGAACGTACAGCCAAGCACAAAAAAAAAAGTTATTATTTTATCAGTCGTCTTCTTTTGAGAGAAGCAGCTCTGCACCCTACTCCTAACCTGAAGTGCCCACCTCATACGGGAGCAGTGTGGGTGTTGGATCTCTGGAGGTCTGGTGGTTAAGGCAGAGATATGTGGGAAGGGAGGGTGGGGGCATGTTCAGCCTGCATGAGCTGCCAGCAAATCTGTTAATTAAGCATGCTAATGGTTGTAATTGTTGCTGGTGGTGAACCCAGCTGTTGAGGTAAATTCTAGGTTTAGCCCACTGGTTGTCAAGTTTTGACCGTGTGTGTGTGTACAGCATGTGCAGGCACACATCTATTTTATGCATGAGTAAGAAAGGAAGCGGGCGGAGAGAAACAAAGACTGGGTTGCAGAGTGAGGAGGAGAAGGAGGTTAGAGGTTAGCGACAAGCAGAGAGGGTGAGACAGACAGGAGAGAGTTGAGCTCTTTAACCTCATGGCTTACCTTCTTTCCTGCAACACCAAACGTCAATCCTGCAGCAAAGTGTTTAAGAGTTGTACGTCCTCTGCTCGGGGCTTATGGGTGTCGAGGCAGGGATAATGTCACAGATTTGAACAAAATTGAAAATAGGTGTGTCTAGGCTCATATACAGACGTGATCTATCCTTGCTTGACTCGAAATGTTTGATCCAAATATGTATTTTTAATGGGCTGTTCCATGTTCCATGTATACTCACACTACTAGGCCCACAAAACAGGTTGAACGTACAAAAAATTTAAGAAATAAATAATTTTTTTCTGCAAATTTTTGCAAGCACTCGCGCAGTTTTAATCCTTGTATAGCATTCTCTTTATCAGGAACCTTTTACTGAATGTCAGGAGGTTTCCTGGCGTCTGTTGAGCATAAATATTCACAGTGACGCACAACAATAGGACTGCAAAGTGCAGACACTTGCCTCTTGACAGAAGAGTCCTCTTTAATAATAAAATAAAATAAAAAATCCACAAAAGGTATAAAAGAGCTACTTGACAGGACAAAGTCCAAAAACCTAAAACATAAATAGGACTTGAATGAATGAATGAATGAATGAATGAATGAATGAATGAATGAAATTTATTTCAGACAATTTCAGACAATTAACA
>JARVJO010000330.1:10197053-10235043 GCA_031762555.1 Cynodonichthys magdalenae
CTGGGTCTCTCTGCTTAGGCTGCTGCCCCCGCGACCCGATCCCGGATAAGCGGAAGAGAACGAACGAACGAACGAACGAACGAATGCATTAGATGAATATACAGGAAGACATTTTTTATTCCAGCAGAACATCCCAGACTAAACCAGGACCAGCCAAATGATGCAGTTTGCTTTTTGTAAAATAAATAAAAAATAAATCCCACACAATGTTGAACTGACAGTAGTAGAAACTTTTTTTATCATCTAACACTGAAAGACAGGTCTGTGTTCTTTTGTCTGTTGAGTTAGCAAAATATCTCATGAGCCATTGGTTTGATTTTTATACAACTCTTAGAATGTAAATATATGTGATTAGGTTATTGCTTAAAGTCCAGCTGCATCAACTTAGCTGTCACACATAGTGATCTTAGCAAACACAAAAATGTCTACAATTAAAATAACATTTTATAAATATTTAACTAAAATTGGTGCGTTACTATCTGAGAATTATACCAAAACATGCCCTGAGCAATACACAGTGCCCAAGACTTGAGATCTGAAGTAAACTCTTTTCAACTGTTAGTCAAATATATGCTCAATAGCTGGATGAATTTCAATCAAACCCTTGGAATTACAACTGAATAATCATTGGACTCAACTAAATTCTTAATAGCTGTCATAGCTAACACACAGCCAATTTTACAGATAATAGGCTAATAATGGTAGAACCTTAGTTATTTTGGTTGTATGATACATCAAAATGTATGAGAAAATGCAAAATGTTGTTCTCAAAGTTTGACTAAAAATGCTATACAGCCATCATTTTTCAATATAAGATCATCTGAATCGCACCTGGTATAAAATATGTTAATAATTATACCTATGGCAAAGAATACAATTTAAATAGTTCATGAACTGCTATTAAATTGTTGAGTTTGGAGTTAATTTTGGATGACAGTAGTCCCATTGGAGTCCTAGCACCATCCATCCATCCATCCATCTTCTTCCACTTATCTTAGGTCGGGTCATGGGGGCAGCAGCCCAAGCAGGAACACCCAGACTTCCCTCTCCCCAGCCACTTGGGTAAGCTCCTCTGGGGGAATCCCAAGGCATTCCTAGTCCAGCCGAGAAACATAGTCCCTGTCCCGTGTCTTGGGTCTTCCTCTGTGGATCCTCCCAGTGGGACGTGTCCAGAACACCTCATCAGGGAGGCGTCCAAGGAAGCATCCTAATCAGATGCCTGAGCCACCACAACTGGCTCATCTCAATGTGGAGGATACGGACCTAACAGCCTGTATCAAAGGGTTTGGCACCCCATACTCCTGGAGTACCCCCCCCACAGGACTCCCTGAGGGACATGGTCGAACGCCTTCTCCAAGTCCACAAAACACATGTAGACTGTATGAACTCTCATGCACCCTACAGGACCCTGCTGAGAGTGTAGAGCTGGACCAATGTTCCACGCCCAGGATGAAAAACACACAAAAACATTGGCTAGTCTGTTCGGTCAGAATTAAAATTTATTTCACCATACGAGTCTGTTCAAAGAACTACCACCAATGAGTAAAATATGAAAATTTTATAACTTTCCACAGAATCTCACTTCAAAAGCTCTGAACTATCGCTTAAATGTACCTGTTCAACATGGCCAAACTGTTTCTTACACTTCTTTGATTTCACCTCAGAAAGGGCCAGCATGATGCATTTGTGTATATCAACACTTTGAGCTAAGAGAAAATGCCAAAGTGCAAAAAATAAAGCAAATCATTTAGTTTGCAGCTTAGCTGAGGTGACTTTTTTTTGAGAAAAAACTGTTTTGATTTTTCAGCTATGCTACTCCGACTCCTTTCATCACAGCGGTACTCACCATATTCCACACAAACGCAAGGGCCCCCCAAAATTCCTTTACACCTGCCTGAAGAAAGATAGGAGCATATGTTTTTGATAGAAGATGTTTGTATTTTCATGTAGTTTATTTTCATTCCTCACACTGCAATAAAAAAGAGCCTCTACATGCACACACAGCAAACACATGAACTTCTTGCAGCTTGAACTCTCGAAAAAATTATTTACTGGAATAGTTAAAGGCTCCAACTTAAGAAAAAAAAAAAACATTTGGTACTGTGAGATCTCAGTGATATTGATGTTTCTTAGTCTTTTTTTAGCCTGACTTCTCTAAGTTAAAACCACCAAGGCATACACACTAAATGAACACAGCACAACAACAGGAGCACAATGAAGGGCCTCTCATCCAGGGCCTCTGTATAATTAACTGGAGCAGCTGAGTTTACGGATTACTCCAGGAAGGGCGGTGAATTAAAGCTCAGCTAATGAGTTGAAGTTTCTTAATTTGTTCTCCCCCGTAATTCCAGAATGGATTAGCAGTAGCTTTAGTCGCCTCTTTCCACCGATTAGCACGGCTCGCTTGGTTTCAACATTTTAACGGTGGGGCGGAGGGAAGGAAAAGATGGGAGCAGTCGGGACGGGTACACAAGGTAAAGTGTAGAGCAGACGAAGACATTCACCTTTCAGAGTAATACGAACAATATACTGCAGCCATATATTTCATTTTACCCTTCCATTCTTCATTCTTTCTTTATTGTTTTTTATGAATTGATTATAAATCAATTATAATAAATAAATTATCATCTTATGCTACATTGTTTTATATTAGATTGTTTTCTCATGAACGGTACAAAGTTAGAACTTTATTTTTTCTTAGAATTTTTAGTATCCTCTGCATCCACAGAATAAATTGTGAGGATAGCCTCAAGAAAAAAATATATATACCAGAGCTGCAAGTCAAAAATATAAAACAAACAGACAAAATAAACTATATGTGAAGGAAACAATGTTAGTTTTTTTTGAGGGAATGCCAAGAAGTGTGGTTCCAGTAGGGATAAGATTCTGGCAGGCAAAACTTCCTTTAGGGGTTGTACAAAAGTAAATAAAACTTCTAATTTAGGAAAAAAAAAAAAAACAGAAAAAAATAAATACCAGAAAAAAGTCATCATATATTGCATGCGTTCCAATTTTGTTTATAGAATAAAAAAAAAGGTTTTTTAAATAGTCAAATTTGACTATAGCACATCTAAGATAAAGAAATTATCAATGTGCTGAACTTAATTATCTTGACACTATTTAACACTCCCTCGCTTTCTGATCTCCTTGGCAACACAGGTCTTAAAACTTAGGACTTGGTATAGTCTTAAAACTGTCAATTAGGGTTAAAAAGCTCTGAGTGTGGTGGAGAGTGTTCATTCATGATAGACTTGGCACAACACCTGATGCCTCATAATGAAAATTGACAGGGCTTGATTTTAATTTTCATGCCCCTTATGGCAAAACATCGAAACATGCTTGAGAGCAAAATAAACACCAAAGGTTGGAGAGACAACCCTTTACAGCAGGTATCCCCCCTATTAGCGTTATACTCTATCCTAAGCTGTACGGGATGCAGGGCAAATATGCCAGTATAGCATCCGCTAACTGACTGCCAGTCAAAGCCAGATGGTGTACAAGTCTCTGCCAGTACAAAGTCGCTGTTTTTATTCTGCACATCCCAAATCAAATGCAGCCTAAAATCTATTTAAACGACATAAAGTTTGATTTTACACAGTCAACTTTCACATTCTGCTCCTTTCAAATTGTTTTGAATGCTTTCATTGAAGCAGCCAATCATAGCTTTAAATGATCGACAGAAACATAACATAGCCAGCATAATGCATTTGATGGGTGCAATCCACTCTCTATTGATGCTGTAGATGACTGACAACAACACAAAGGTAAACATGATGGATGCACAAAGTGATATTATTGGTTGATAGGAAATTCCTCAAAATTATTTTCCACATCTGAACATTGCTTTTCATTGACATCACGAAGCATCGTATTAAATATGCACTCAACAAATTTAGCCATACAGTCAACATGTTTTTAGTGGCAGAGCCTTGGATTTAAAAAAATGGACACTTGTAAACTTTGACATTTTACTGAATACACTTCCTGCAATCTAATTAAAAATATATGGCTACAAAGTCATAATAACAAGACAAAAACATTACTTAAAGTGACAAAAAGTTCATAACATTTGCCTTTTCTTACATAATTACATTTCTTAAGCTTTCTTAGCATACTATTTAAAAATAAAATGTGACTCAATGGAAAAAAAAAAAAAAACTTTTAGGACTGCTGGTGGTGTTTGAGCTCTTGCACTGTCAAAACATCCAATAAAGTAGGTGAAAAGGTCCACGAGCCAATTAGAAAGCAGTAAAAGACTGTGGCCCAGGAGAGGTTTTATTGTGAGACCGCATCACTGCAACATCCTTGGCTTATTTTTAGATTCTGCCTCGGTGCAGATAGGCCTGTGAAAGGTGTGTGAATATGCCCTTGCCTGGGAAATGTCACACCCGCGCAGCACTATCAAGTGCTGAATTCGGTCCTAGCTTAAGGAATAAAGTCAGAACCTCTTTAAGTCCGGAGATGAACATGTGCACTCTCATTAGGATCTCTTGTATCAGGAGTGGGGAGAGGAGGGATGCACAAAAACCAAAGCCTACGACTGTCAAATTAGTGGGTAGATGTATCGCTGTAAGCACAAACAGGCTGCCCGGCCGATTAGAGTGACGTATGCATCTCATTGGTGGACAGCTTTTATCAGGGAAACTCAATTGCCATGGTGACAGCCTGGAGAGTCAGGATGGGAACAGTGAGTAGGCTTTTTGGTACACTGTGTCATATTTGTAGGCCTTCATGTTGCTCATGCAGCCACTCGTGATGCAGCTGCTTTTGTTTATAATAGCATGATTTTGTTTCATCGTCAATGGATTATTTTTTTTGTGTGTGTGTGTGTGTGTGTGTGTGTGAGAGAGATAGAAAAGCTATACAAAAAAAAAAAAACATTTGTGGGGCTTTTGAGCATCAGTACTTCATTAATGGGACCTTTGTTAATTGCGAGTTTTTATCAAGTACAGGTTGCTAAACAATTATGAGACTTCAAAATCTACACCTGCCTTTGTGTTATGAGTTTCTCTATTAAAGTGCACTGAATTAAATAGTCTATGTAAAAGGTTGGTTTTGGTAAAAAAAAAACATTTAGGTTGGGATTCAAACAGCTGTATGTGTACAGGTATACCTGTTTACATGCCATTAAATTGATCCATTCCTTAGCCCAGAGGGTTCAAGCACTGCTGACCTCTGGTGTGACCACAGTCATGTTGACAGCCACAGCACTTCACACATATAGTACTCCCCTGGGCCTGATGTGTCCACTGTGCTTCAAAGATGAGACCAAGTTATAGCAAGACTTACATAGTGCAGCCTGGGCATAGAAACAACACCACCGAGTGGTGTGTTGCTCAATAGAATATCCCCCATATAACTGACTCAGCCTGTCACTTATGCTTTTTTTTTTTGTTAACGTATGTGAGTGAAGATCTGAAAATATGTAACCAAAAAAATCCATGTTTAACATTCATGTCAATGACTGAGGTCAACCAACTGGACACACTTATTTAGGTCAATTTGTGCAAACCTTTAAAATGATTTACACTGGTAACAGAATGCAGTTAGTCTTTAACCAAAACCATAAAAAATAGAAATTTTAATTAAAGGATATGCGTTGAAAGTGGTATAATGTAATGTTGGTGACCAACATTAATGGTAGAGAGGAAAATCCTGGAACTATATGTTGTCATTTACAAAAGCATATAATTTGTTGGGTTCAACTTTGAAGCAAGGGGAGTCAGTGGTGCAAAGTTTCATTGGACCACCAACATCTAAAGTGCCTCCCAGAGGATCAGAAAACACAGTTTGTGTACCGGGGGTTTTTGATGTTGTCGTCTATTTTTCATAGAAATAATTTTCTCGAGAAGTTCACAATGAGAAGAAGTGAAGTACCATTTAAGCAATGAATTATTTCCCCCACTTTCTGCATAGATGGTGTCTATAGTTGTATTGCGTTGTGGGACTGGAAGGTAATTTTAGGGCATTAAAACTCCCTTTTCCAAGGTTCTTCTAAATATCAAGACATAGGCTACTGGAAGGCTCATTACATGTCCGAGTCAGCTCTTTTTATGAAGTGGATGCTGCATGACACAATTGACCACAGAAGCAAGGTACTCCAAAACATTTATTAGACAGTTTCATAATTTATCAAACATGTTGAATTTTTCAAGAGGGATCTGTCATATGTTTAGATTTTTATCGACAATACACTTCCTTGTAGTTCACTGATTAGTTTCTGCGCAGGCTGAGCTGTGGATGAGAAATGAACATGAAAGGCTGCATTAGGATACCTGTCAAAATCTGTCAGTTCCCCAAACCTCATGTGCATGTCCCTCCTTATGATGAATTAATGATTAATCAGGATTTGGTGAAAGGTCTCAGAGAGTGATGGAGGAATAATGAGATTGTCTTTGATCATTTTATGTTAGCTTGTGACAGTAATTTGTGGTAAGTCATCTGAATTCAGCTGCTGTGAGCTGCAAAAGGATTAAACGAAAGAGTTCCTTGAAATCTCGCACATCACTGAACCTACCAGCGACTCTCCGATATCCGGGAAGGTTTGAGTTATGCCGCTCCTGCTCAGCAGCCCTCGCTCAGGCTGGCTCAGACATCCGATCTTTGCTGTGGACAAACCATTATTATGTCCATGATTGGACTCCCTGTGTGGGAACACAGTGCTCTCCTCTCTGACTGTTTGAGCCTAATACTGTGTGGCAGGTCCTGCACTCCACTGCCTAAACACATCTGTCATGTTTTGTCATAGCGATACAGTAACCAGTCAACTCCCACCTCTGTAAAAAGGTAACTGCATATTACAGCTTGGATACATTTGTGGACATGAAAGCATGCAAAATAAAGAAAGTTGATGAGCCTGGTAATACTACTCACCCCTGAACACATTCCAGATGCTGTTTACAATCCACAAACAGCATTTTAACATGAAAAAAATGCAAGGTATCTATAGCCTTAAAAATCTTTATTACCCGGCTGTCCCAGTGGTCTGATTAAGACCACCCAAGCTATTTCAATTTTAATTTGAGCAAGAAGAGAGTTGTGGTTCCCATGTGTCCAAAACCTGGGCCAAAAAATAACAAATTCAACAGATTCAATTACTTCAGTAATATTTATGATTCTACATAAAATATGAAACTATCAGAAAAGAGAGAAAATAAAGAAAAAAAATGCAGGAAGTTCACTAGAACTTTTACCCACCTGCAAAACTATTATTCTCTTTGATTCTGTATTTTCTTTTTTTTTTCTAGTTGCAGAATTGATCGTCTGCAAGAATTGATTAGATTTAACCTAGAAAAGTGAAGCAAATCGGTGAGATGTTTGCCGGCGAGTGCAGTAACGGTAGACTCATCTGAACTCTTTTTTTTTTCCCCCTTTTTTTTTATTTTGCAAAACTGACATAGGCATTAAACAATAAACAGGTGCCTGAGGAAAAGTTGTTTCCCATATGGGTTAGGCGAAATGAAGAAGACATAATATATTGTGGTGATTATAGTTTTTTTCATGATTAGGCTTCATGGCAAAGAGTTGTGTCTGATCGTGATGAGCAACAGACACATGCATTATCTAATCAAGTCCACGGTTCGCTTTGTCTTTCACTAGAGGCAAAAAATGCTATTAGTGGCTGATAATATGAATAGCAGACATTGTTAACGTGCACGTCCACATGCTCTTCTAGCAGTTCTGCTTAACCCATCACAGTGCAAAGAGCAGACATGTTAGTAAAGATGTCTGAAGAAGGCAGGACTGCTCACTGGAAACATGTTCTTTGTGTCATAATGAAATCCAAGTAAAGGTTCAGATTACCGTAATTAGGCAGCACAACGAGATGACACTTCTTTGAAATATGTCACAGATTATTTGTGGCATCATGATTTTGTTACGATCTGTTCATTCCAAGAAGAAGCTTCATCAGGATTTTACACTTCAGGGAGACTGATTTCACAGTTAATGTTGTATATAGAAACAAACAGATGCTGCTTTCTCAGTATTTTGACCGTGAACTTACTGTAAAACAACCCATTTTACAGAGAAACAGTGGAGGTTTCAGTGGCTCTGTTCAAACAGCAGGACTTTGCCCGAAGCCAAAGCAAACCTGCCAGCAAGGGTTCTCTTGATTGCTGCAGCATCCATGAGGTCGTTTACTTATTGCGCAGTTGCTCGCGGGCTCGTCTCAATGCCGAAACACGTACCCCCGCGTCTCGGAGAAACGCATGTGTGGACTTAATTCTCTCCTGTCAGGGCTAAGCAGGTACTGGTACAGAGACGGGGAGTTAAGTCGAAACACTTGTTCCCAGTGGCCAGAATGAGTGACGGGTATGAAGGAATGAAAGCCACTGTCACTCAAGATTTTCTTGCCTGTCATCTGATATGGGGCGCTTGTCATCACATCGAGCAGACAGCGGGGCACAGGTGGTGCTAAAAGTAGGAATGGTGATGGAGAGTTAAATGTGACTGACAAGAAGAACATGACAATTACAGTACCTGCCAAGTGGTTTGGGTTCACTACAGTGAATGATAATTGAGAAGGAGATATGTAACTTATCTTAGTTGCTGTTTCCTTTAAACCATTTGATTTCATTCTTTACACACAGGAAACAATAACCCTTGTGGATGGGTACAATAAGCTCAAAAACAATGAATGTCAGACTTCCCTGAATTTGAAAGCATCATGATTTGACTTTATTTTAATAATTTTCTAATGTCTTGTCAACTATTCATTGATTTTATTTTTGTTTGTCAGGTTTCTAATAATAATTTCACTATTTAAAATTTGTGTCCAGCATTTTGGTCAATGGTAGTTGTTTTTAATGTTCTTTATAAATTTGATTGGACTTCAAGAAAATTGATTTACTACAAAGCATTGTCCTTCAAGAAGAGTGCTGCATCATATTAGTGGATAATTTAGAGTTGCCAGGTAACCCAATGTGCATGTTTTTAAACTATAGAAAGAAACCCGACTACCAAAGAACCCATGCATGTAGAAAGTCGTTACTCCTATTTCATTTTGGTATTTTTTGTTATTAAAAACCTATTCAGATACTGTATATCGTTACTCCCAGAAAGAGTGAATTTATAGTAATTGTGGTAGGATGAGAAGTATAAATATATAACATTCTGACACTCTATTTGTTTATATCTAATCCATCACACCCTCACATGACACAAATCACAGCACACTCCAGCAGAACATGTCCAACATACAGTAGATAGCCTTGTATGAAGATGATTATTGCACAAATATAGTCTTTATGCAGCTGAAACAGGTAGTGCATCCTAATTTTTTCAACAATAACACTTTAATACAACATTATAGTCATGATATTCAGAATTTTTTTTGGGGGGGCGGCACTTCCCAACAAATATCATTTTGAACATTCTAACCAATCACTTTTACTCAATACTTTTACTTTTGATACTTAAGTACAATAAATGTCAGATACTTTAAGACTTTCTACTCAAGTAATAAGCTTAGAGGAGACATTTTATGGAAAGATACTTGTACTTTTACTCAAGTATCGTTTTATACAAGACTGAGAACGACCCAGATTGGAGGACAAGGTTGCAACTGATCACCACACAGGTGTTGGGGTCTTTTGGGTTCTAGCTCCTAAACTATGGAACCAGCTGCTCCTTCATTTTAGAGAAGCTTCAACACTTTGTGTTCTTAAGTCTCCCCTTAAAACACATTTGTACTTGCTGTTTTTAATATAGCATGAGAGTTGACATTTATACATCGATTTGTTAGTTTTATTTCCTGTTTTAGTGTATTTTAACTGTTTTTATTTATGCTTGCTTTAATGGCGGTTTTGTGTTTTTTTTATGATTTATTGTTTTGTGTGCAGCACTTACGCCAATGGCAGTTGTTTTTAAATGTGCTGTATAAACAAATTAGATTTTATTTTATTAGATTTTTTTGCTGTGTGGCTGCAGTGCTAGCAACTGCTCCACCATGCAGGCCTTGTGTCTGCAGTTTATGGCTGCGTCTTCATATCAGACAGGCTTCAGCTCTTTAAATTTCTAAGTTTTATCTTCAAAAAAAATAAAAATATAAAAATAAAAAATTACACAGTAGCTTTGAATACAGCATTAGAGTTGACATGTCTTACTTCAGTTTATTGTTATTTGTTATATTGTTATTTTATTTTCTGTCCTATATTTTTGCTTTCCGTGTAGTGTTTGTTTTGTGTTTATGCATTGTGTGCAGCACTTGGCCAATAATAATTGATTTTAAAGTGTTCTATATAAATACATGTGATATGATTTGATTGCATCCCTTTGCAATACTAATTCTACATGCATTTAGTCTGCAAGGATGATCGTTTATTTCCAAGATGTTGAGAAATATCCAGAATTAATTGGTTTAATAATTACTTAAGTCAAAATGCATAGAGATCAATAACAAAGCACTAAATACTGTTTAAATGTATTTATACTTATGTTTTTCTATACAGGTGTCACAAAAAAAGTAGAACTTCCATTTTTAAGTAATAAAATGTCATGTTTTTTGTTCATACCTGTCTTAATTTTATTGTATATGCATAGCCATCCCTGTTCCTTGTTAAGCTAAAATAATCAAAAAGGTCATGCTCAGAGCAGTGGCAAATGTCCAAGTGTGCAGGGTCTCTAAACAGCAGGAGAAAAACATGGCCACACTCCAGAAACACAAGATGGCAAAGGCAGATGGCTGTTTACATCCAATAATGTCTAATTGTAAATGAAGATTGAGGTGTTAAATCTGGCCTACCTTTGAAAAAAACTCAGCATATGAATGGAATATTCAGCATTCCGTGATTTGAGTGAGATACAATAGTTGTTTGAAAATACCCAGTGAATTTCAGCAGCAACATGGTGAATCCAATTACAGCTGACAGGTAGTGCACAAGCACGAAGCTGAGTTCACCAAAGTTCATTTCACTCCGGGAGAAGAGGTTGTGGTGAGGTGGCAGCACTGTAAATATCACACCAAGAGTTCTTAAGAGCAGTGCTCCGAAAGTGTTGATCTTAGCACAGACTCAACACAAAATGTATTTGATGGGTGGTGCATTTCTGTCTTTTTTTGTTACAAATCTCACATTAAATCAGCAACAGTTTGCTCAGCCTTGGTGGAAAGCTGTAATACCTACAAACTTGAGTATGTTTTTCACATTTTGCGAGTTGGTTTTCATCTTTACTTAGCTGATGTAGTGACCATGTGCCACTCTGCTTTGTGAGGGAAAGGTGATGATTCATGTTTTGTCTGTTCTACTTCAGTTTCCATATCCTTTGGTCTGATTGGAAGCAAAACAAAAGCATTTTGGTATTAAAACCTTTTTTTTCCTATGCTCTTAATTTTTAAAGGCCAGACAGTCAAAATTACAAAGCCAATTTACTTGTCAAGAAAATCAAAGCTAATATCTAAGAAAATAACTACCAATGACATCATGATCAGTTGCTTCTGAGAATGGCTGAGACTTCCTTCACACTGAATGACAACCCCCACTACCACTTAAAGAGATTAACCAAAACATTGATAGTTTTTGCAGGGTCTTGGTGCAGTGACTCCCTATTGCATGAGAAAGCATGACAGGCACATGATGGATTTTGAAATGCACACAACGTCCATGGTAGAATTGTGGTAGTTTATAACACACAGCCAGCTGTGGCGGAGTGGTCAGGGGAGTCGTCCTGTAACTGGAGGGTTGCCGGTTCGATCCCCCATTCCGGTCGTCTCAGTCATTGTGTCCTTGAGCAAGATACTTCACCCACCTTGCCTACTGATGGTGGTCAGAGGGTCCGGTGGCGCTGGTGCATGGCAGCCTTGCTTCAGTCAGTGTGCCCCAGGGCAGCTGTGGCTACAATGCAGCTTACCATCATCAGTGTTTGAATGTGTGTGTGAATGGGTGAATGTGTGTAATTGTAAAGTGCTTTGGGGTCTGGAGGGACTTGATGAAGCACCATATAAGTTCAGTCCATTTACCATTATTGTGGTCCTGAGTGAACTGTGGTGGTGGTACCAATCACACTGGTCTTAGGCAATAACTCTGACGAACAGAAAGAAAATAGGACAGACATCTTATCCATAACATTGTCTTGATGGGGTTTGAGAGTAAGTGCAAGAGAATGGCTCTCAGTAGGAATACAGTAGGACATTTTGTAAACAGAAAATAGCAGAATAAACCTTTAAATAAGAATGTAGCAGCTGTAAAAATGCAGCTTAGGGGTGTCCAACCCTGGTCCTCAAGGGTCGCTATCCTGCAGGCTTTACTTGTTTCCCTGCTCCAGCACACCTGATTTAGTAACTAAAATGCCTCTTTAAGTTCTGCAGAGGTCTGCCCATTAACCATTAATTCAAATCAGGTGTGTTGGAGCAGATAAGCCTCTAAAATATGGAGGATAGTGGACCAGACCCTTGTGGCACTGTTGCCTTCACAATGAAGAAAGTTTTCTAACTTTTACACATTTCTGTCATTTAGTAATATAGAATATTGGCAGTGGGTGGGGGGAAAAGGGTCATCATCCTGTGTGAATACAGTCTAAAGAACTAGTACTTTAAAATGTAATATTTGAATTTGACCTTTCTGTCTTTGTTCTTGAACATTTATTCACACCTCATGTAAGCAAAAGGGTCAGTTGAACCAATTTTCAATTGTTTTTTAATCTAGAGAGAGAACACAAAGATATGGTCTTCTGGAAATGGTGACCAGTAACAATTTAAACAGGTTTTTAAAAATATTATATATACCCATACTGTTTGTTTAATGGCCTCATGTGACCGTGTCAAGTCTACATATGAGAGTTACTCAACGTCTTGGCTACAAAGCCAATCATCGCCATCATCAGCATTTCAAGTCTGCATCACTCTTTCCTCATCTCTTTGCTCTTCTCACTCCTGTCAGAGGTCACCGTGTCCTTTTTCTTCTTTTTCATCTTTCCAAAACTGATTATTGGCTCTCTGTCCAAACACTGCCACTTCCACTAATTAGAACAAAACCATTTTAATCATGAAACATTCATCTCCTTTTTTTCAGATGGGTTAAGTCTGGAGCAGACTTTATACTGGAACACGATCATTAGTTTGTGTGTACCCTCTTTGATCCTTCCTGACCCATGTCACCTCTGCTTAGCTGCAGCTCAGCATCTGTCCGATGACTAAAAAGCCCCAAACATCCATCCAAAACAAGCCCAGCAGGGAATATTAAATATCCATTAGGCTGCAAATCAGTCAGTATTTAGCAAATACTTTCGTTTTCATTCTGCGTTTATTACTGCCCTTGTTGCCTATTAACACTATGATGTTCTAGATAAAATGAATCAATTCTATTACAGCACTGGAGAGCTAATAATCTATTAAGAACTCCTGACATGCTGGTTCAGCTTACTTTCAGGGCCATGTGACAATGACTGTGTCGATTGAGTCTTTGTGTGGGTAAAAGATAAAACAGAGCGCTTTGATCACCAAACTTTTGGACACCCACAGCTGAGGGAAAAAAATAAAGGAATTCAGAGAGGCTCGAACAAAGTAAAGATGTTGATTGCTTGAACTCACAGCCAAAGGTTGTCCTTATAAAAGCTTGCCCTTTACTGAGCAGCCTGCCCCTTTCTCTCCTGCGAGCACGCTCATATGCTTTTAACGATGCTCTCCACCATCTCTGCGCGCAGCCTTCGCCCCAGGAAGACACTATTCCATTACCCCCCTCCCTCCCTCTGAGAAAAGCACAAACAGTTTTGATGAAGCATGTGCTGCATGTAGAGATTTGCTGGGGGGAGTTCCTCGCTCAGTCAAGCCTTCGGTGCTAGATAGGGTCATTCAGGTAGACTTCTGGGTGTTTAGTTTGTTGAGTGTGAATGCACCAGAGGCGTAAAATAATAGCAAACTGAATTAGAAACAAAATTCTGGCTGTTTGATGACCTCAGTGTCAGGATGTGCTGCAAGAGACAAGGAAAGAGGTGAAAGAGGGACAGGGAGAGAATGATGGAGACGGATCGAGGGTATATTTGGACACACACTGTGTTGCTGTTGTGGGTTCATGTTTTGTGACCCTAAATATTTGCTGACTATGTCAAAAACAAAGGCGGGGGTGTATATGTGATGGTTTTTACATTTAAAAAACGAGTTAAACGCAGTTACTTTTTCTCAATAACTAAAAATCTTCCTTTTTATTTCCTATGAGTCAACACACCATTGTCTACAGATTTAATTAGTTTCAAGGGAATCTAGTTTGAAAGTTTTTTTTTAACCAATCCAGTGCAAATTGTCTTTTTTTTCCTCAAAAATAACTCCTCATTATTTAAAAATCAGTTCAAACTTCATGTTTATGTGTTTTCATATACTGTTAAAATGTATTTCTGTGAATCAAACTTCAAAAACATGTAGATTCTTATTCATTGTTGTATAGTAATCCTAATCTCAATTCATAATTGAGAAAGCTCTTTGAATAAAAACTCTGCATTATAAAATATTGATAGGTTAACAATAGTTTAAAACATGCACAAAACTTATTTGCCAAGGTTGTTAGGGTTTATTCATTAATCTGGGTCTGGACCTGGGCCTAGAAGCAACCTAACATGCATGTTTTTGATCTGTTGGTGTAAATCATGGTACTCATAGAAAACCTATACATGTATAAGGACATAGTAACTCCAAACAAAAAAACACTGGGTCCGAACCGGGGATTGACCAAAGAACCTTCTTGCTATGAGGCATCAGTGCTAAGCACTGAGCCTCTGTGCTACCAATGCCTTATTATCATGATGTATCATGGTCCAAAACAGTGTATCCATGATGTTGGATGTACATGTATTGGCACAGTTTGGTTGTCAAGAATTTTAATTAAGATTGGCCAGGCAGTCCTTATGCCACTCCTATTACCATTTTGTTTACATAATCATGAAAATAACTTAGAACAGATGTGATATGTTTGGTGATAAAACCAAGCCAGTATAAACTTCCAACACGTAGCTGCCTCTTGACACAATCTAAGAGTCATGCTAGGATGGGAACAGAGTGAGCAGTGAGGGTGCAGCACAGCTTCTCAGAAACGCAACTAATAGCAGAAAAAACCTATTTGGTGAGTTACTAAGAGCACAGCAGTGTCATGATTGAGGGATTCTAAAGTTGCCACAATCCAGCCATCCCCTAATAGGTTGTAGATATCAAACATAGTCAAAAGTTTGAGCTAAAAGAAATATTGTGACAAACTTATACAGAAAGTTTCCAAGAGGATTGAGGCTGCCTTTGTGTGAAATACATACTGTAGAATCTTTTTGAAGAAATGCCTTTATTTTTTAAAAATGTCAGGCTAATTCAAAAAATCCTTTAAACGTGAGTCACTCGTGTTAGAAACTTAACGCTGTCTGTAAACTTTCTGTATTTTGTTCATTTATAATTTTGTCATAAGAGGTGAACTCACCCATTATGAAAGTGCAAAGTCAAATTATGTTTCTTTATGGATTTTTTTAATTATTTTTTTTTTAATATTGCAACACTGAACTTTTTTTTTTTACACAGCAAGGACATTTGCTGAGTGAAGCACTTGAACTCTCTAACAGCTTTAGTATAAATTCAAACGATAACAAAATGAACAAGACTTTTTTTTCTTTCTTTTTCTTGAAGGAGCCTTCTTTTTAAAACTCCAGCCTGTGCTCTCACACGGAGGTCTTGTGAGACCACTGCTGCCATTTGCACTCGTCAATAAACTCTATGTTCTTGATGTTTTCTCTCTCTTTCTCGTACTCTCTAGTTCTCTTCTCTGCTGTTTGGTTAATACAGGCTACAATTTTACTGGCACACTCTCAGTTCCATGGACAACAAAGAAACAGCAAATCCCTAAACAGCTATGGGCAAAGCGCTCGGTCCTCCTGACCCTCTATACATGGCCAGCTGAGCATCCCACATTGCTTGCCCACTCTGTACAGCATATGGAAGCAATGTGTTGCCAATGGCGCAAATGGTGGTTTAAATCCATCTGAGCCCAACTGTCGCAGGGTGGCCCCTGGGGCATAAGTCTTCTCAAACTAAACTCCACAATCAGGCCAAGGGTGCTTTAAAAAAAACCTTTGCCATATAACAACTTACTTCCCTTTGTGCAAGCATGATCAATATTTCACATTTTCCACTTTACAAAGCAAGATATGAAGACATTTGTCTGAAAAAAGAAAATATTACCCCAGATTTTATGCATATATATGTTGGTAAGTCGCATAAAGGCACCAAATTAGATTTTAAAATTCTTTCCATTTATTGCACTTTTTCCTTGCAAGAAAATGAACAACAATCATTTTCTCTAATGCTTCTTCTCTTCCTGCCACAGGGAAGACATTAGTGTCATGCTTTCATCAATAGAGGCATGTCATCAAAGACATCATTAACAAGGGACATCTCAATATTCTTCATTATGATCATTCTTTAAAGCCACGTCAAGGGCATGATTTAAGACCGGGCACATTTTTTCCCCATCTGTCATTATTTATTTGTGAAGTTTCATTAACATATAAAGGCGTTTCAGGGAGTTTTTAGCATGTCAGCTGATCCTGTTAACCCCGCTTGTGTTTAGTTCTTGCTGCTGGAGCTAAAGATGATAGTTGAGTGGTATGATTTGAGAGGCTCTGTCACACAAATCCTTCCCTATACTAATATTACCCAGCGGCGTATGCTTCCACTGCAAGGTTGCTCAGATGGCCTCAGAATTCTATAAGCATGAGGTTTGAAGACAAACAGCATCTGGCATGGGGAGAAAAAAAATGGAAGTTGAGCAAAGGTAAAAAGTCATTCAGGCATCTGTGCTTACTCAGCTGAGTTTGTGTGTATATGAAGAAAAAGAGAGATGCGGCAAGAATATAAAGTCTGCTTAGATGGGCAGTTTTATTTTCGGGAAATCATTCCATGCCTTTCATAACAGGACTGAGAAGGCATCTCCTTTTATGCCATCTGGGGAAATGCTGGGTTTCTACCCCACTTCTTTGCCTTGCTTGTCATGCATACAGGGCTGGGGTTTAAAGTTGCTGGCAGCCTTGGCCTGGAAAACGCATCTCTATGCGAAGGGCTGCTGCCTTCAGCAGCATGCTTGTTGTCTGCCCTCACCCTTCCGAGTATCTCCACCATCCTCAAGCCCTTCCAGCTGTCTGTTGCTTAAATGGGAAACATCTGAAATGTTAAAAGAGAGACAGACGCAGACATCCAGTCAACAAGTTATTCATGTTCCCTCAGCATTGACTCCCTGTGCGATGAGGAATGTTTTTAATCTATTCAACCAGCAATAGTACATCACAAAAATTATACTTTTGGAAATACAAAGGGCAAGAATTTATCAACTTCTGACTCTAAGTTCTCCTAAATGAAAAGATGAAATCCACCTTAAGTCATTCTTCATTTAGATATTACTTCTTTTCAGTATGAGGCCTGAAGCAGCTTACGGCACTTTTTTAAAGACTACAAGGCGACTTTTCTTTGGTAGACATCACACATTACACACCTGGTATTTCTTTAGAGGTGAAATAGTGGTTCTGTGATTTATCCATGCTGCATCAAGTATGATAACTTCAAATGTCAGCTTGCAGTTTGTGCCCTGATGGCAGAGTGAGATGTGTTTGCTGTTGTAAGTGTGTAAAAGGATGCATTGTAGACTCTGGCAGATCTAGAGAGGATAAAACCGCATCCATTAAAATGTGTTACCTAGCTCTAGGGGAGAAAGAAGGTATATGAGGTGTATGATGGCATTGTGATCTGACACAGAACATGTAACAGTGGGAATACATCTAATTATCAAACAAATCATCAAGGAGGCTTTAGACTGCTTCACAAAGCTGTGGCAAATGCATTTGGAGAACAGAGGTCACAAAAAAAAAAAAACAGGATTTTTTATTGCAAGCAATATCAGTGTTGAATGTTTACATCAATGTTGAACATTCACACAGCGCTCTCACCCAAACACGGAGAGAGCACATGCTTACACAAAAGATTCCCCATGGCACACGCAGCTGTTTGCTCTAATAACTTGCATTAGACTGAGCACATCCCTGGAGGGTGGTGTAACACTTCCATTTCCCTATAGGTCACAGCGCCCCGATCCTCCGCTCTGACGAACCCCACACTCGAACTGTGTAATCTAGGCCACTGTGTGCTTGTGGTAAATCCTGTCGTCTTTGGGTAAATTTCTCTTAAAATCCGCAAAGTTCTGCTTTTGTTGGCTTATAGGACATGAGGTGAGTATGCAGTAGTGCGATTTGGAATGTGCATCTGTGTGTGTTCTTGAACTCAAATCTGACAGGCCAGTGTGTCTGTAGATTAGAGGGGCTTTGTTTGGGTGGTTGCATAATTAGGACAACTGTGCTGACAGTGCTGCAAAATGGCCTGCTTTTTTTCCCCCATTGTGCATGTTTTAAATCCATTTTTTCCCTTTTAAAGATCTGACCTAATCATTCCCTTTAAAAGAACAACCTTTTTTTCATAACTTATTTCTCCTAAACCATGATAAAAATAAAACAAAGTACATGTGTAATTTGCATTCAGACATAGGTGTAAAATATTTGTATGTGTATTTTAATTTCCCCGGAGCTTTTCCTATTTCTTTCTATTTTAACCATTTGACTTTCTGCTGAGAGAAAAAGATCATGTCTGTTCCACAGAGAACAGAAGTCATTCTTGCTTTAAACTACGACAACTTGCTTAATTGAGCAAAGCAGCTTAGTGCCATCTTCTTACCAGGACCGGTCAGGGACAGCTCAATTGGACTGCGAGTGAAGACCCACGTGGGTGTGAATATGTGTTGGACATGTTGGGAGTTTGTGTGTGTGTGTGTGTGCGCGCACCTGGGGGTGAGAGGCTTTAGGACGAGGGATCCTGTCTGTGCCGGAATGCACCGTGACGAGGTCATGTTGGCCTGTTTTGTGCTCCAGGTAATGGCTGACATTTCTTCATTTATGCACCTAATTGCTGATTTACACAGCTTCTAATGGCATGTGAAGTCAGATTCAGACAATTTATTGGGCAAGGGAATCTAGCCAGAGGTGTCCAAATGCTTCCCTTTCTCTCTTAGTCCCGGTGTCTCTCTCCCCTCTTCCTGTCTGTTCCACTCTTCTGTGGCTGCATGACATCTTCTTTGCATCCTTTATTTATACACTCTTTCATCAAGACAGCGTTCTCCTGGCAAAATGCCTAGTCAAATTGTCACTTAAGATCAGAGATGAGTTTATCTTTCTCTCACTCACTTGTCTGACTTTTCTTTGCCGTCTTCCCGGGCTTTCCAATCTCTTCATGGAATGACTCGCGCCGTGCCTGCATGCAGAGGCTAACAAATGGTTTAGAGATCAGTTGACTGGAAAGAATGGAAAGTAGGCTAACGGGAAGCGAGTCGATGCATCGGCTTAAACTGACAGTGAGCAGAATTCCACTGTACGCCATAAATTGTTGCATCTTCACCCTGCATTCTGTGAATATCTAATATAAGAGGGGTTGTGTTTGTCATTAGGGAAACAAAGTGAAACCAAATAATGAGAAATTTGTTTGAATGAGGAACATATTAAAGTTATAATATTAGTGTCTGCTACCATATTCTTATGCTCTTATGAACTCAGAAAAAAAGAAGAGCTCAAGCATTTATTACAGCAAAAGGCTCGAGTCATTTCCTGGAAATGAATACACACTCGGGTTTGATGCATGGGATTCTTTCTTGCATGTAACGGCAATCTAAGTGTCCTTTATGATTTCATTCAGAATCCTTCGTCCTTGCGTGGTGCAACTAAACACATTAAGGCAGAATGACGGATGGCTCCTCTGAGTGTAAAGAAAACTGGTGGAGGATACAATATGTATTCTCCCCCCACAGGGTTCGGGGGATGGGATGATGCTTATTAATTTTATTGAAAGGAATCATCTCCGCTGCGTATCATTCAGATCCGCTGCAATAGTAGTGTGCACGAACATGCATGTGGTTGCTCGAGTGTCCCACTGTGGTCTGCCTGTGTATGACTAAATGAAGCTGACTTTAATGGCCGCCTTAATGAAATGCCCAGGCTCTAATTAAGCTCTCTCCACAATGAAGGGGGACAAGCTAGACCCAGTCTTCCTCCAAGTTCCCTTAAGGCCTCTCTTCCTCCAGGAAACGATGTCTCAACATTTAAAAGTCTTTTTCTAATGGGTAAATTGTGTATTGTGATTGTGTCCGTCTGTGCCAACACATGCTTGGGAAGTGAAGCTTTGACAATGAAAAATCCACTTCCATTTCTTTCTTTCTTTCTTTCTTTCTTTCTTTCTTTCTTTCTTTCTTTCTTTCTTACTCACTCACTCACTCACTCACTCACTCACTCACTCACACTCTCTCTCTCTCTCTCTCTCTCTCTCTCTCTATGGCAGCACATAATCACCAAACCAGTGTCGGTTTCAGGATTGATGCTCATCAGGTATCAGGTTGTGAAAATATCTGATCAACTTGGTATGTTCAGTCTGGTTCACACCATGCAAATTTATGTATATATATATAAATAAATAAATAAATAAATAAATAAATAAATATATATATATATATATATAAATATATATATATATATATTAATATATATCGCGATTAATCACAAAAATATCTTGAGATTAATCGTGATTAAAACTTGTAATCTATGCCCAGCCCATTTACAATGAAAGATTTAATAGATACCAGACTGTATGATTTTTTGCTGCAACAGACCCATGCCTCAAGAAAAAAACAAAATAAATAAATAAATCTGACAGAAATACTTTATCAGTTCGGCACTGAATAAAAAAATAATTGCTGGTAATAAAGGTGGTATCTCACTGGGATGTGACTGCTGATGACAAATTAGAAACGCCCTTTATGAGCAACTTTCCAGAATGTCTTGAAACATTGATGAGGGGTTCTCAGTTTCCTTGCATGAATTGCAGGGCTTCCTTCTCAATTCACTGGAATAAAAAAAATGAGGCAAGTTAACTCTCAAAATAGTCAGTGTCACTGCAGACATCTGAAACCTTTAGGGGAGTTTAGTTTCCAAATTTTTAGAGCTTTATTTTTTGTTGATATTTACACCATCTTATATGGCATCTTATAGCAAATTCTAACCGATAGTGATTCCAAGTGAAACACGCATATATCCCTGCATTTTCTGTCTCCAACTTGTCCTCAAAGGTTGAAACCTAATGAGCTATAACGTTAAAGGGAACATATTGTGCTTTTAAATCCTTCCTTTTCACATTTAAATCATTCAGGTGTGGTCTATATAAAGTCGAACTGCAATTAGGGGTGCACCGACTACAGTTTGCTGACCCATCACTGATCAATAAAATCCTGACCTGCCGATTCTGATTTAAGCTGATGCCATTTTTTTTTAGAACTGACATGTTTAGGTGTTAGAAGGTCACAATGCATCTTCAAATTTCCAATCTAATCTTAACAAAAAACGTTACATTGTCTCAAGAGTATTGTTGAAACTAGTTTGAACTGGGCATGAGGTAGTGCTAATAGCAGAGCAAAAGGGGACAATGGCTGATTTTCAGACCTTGGCAGAGGTCGATAAGATCAGCTTCTCATCTGAGTATCAGCTGAAAATTGGTGCTGATAAATCAGCCAGCCAATTTATCGGTGCACCCCTAACTGCAATGGTCTGAATTCCCCTCTTTCACCCCTAGCCTCTTAGGTACCGTGCCACAAGGGGCAGAATTGCACTTTTTTATATTAACTTAAGTTCTCTTAGTTAAACATAGACATGTGTGGTAAAATGTCAAAATCTTGGTTAAAACATATGAAAACCATTTCTACATCCACCAGTCAGTTAAAAGTATATGGCGTTACATTTGTGCCATCAGCTTAAGCAGAGCAGATGTCAATATGAACAAACAATAATTTGAACCATGTGCATTCAAATCACATACGTGGCTCCCTCCCTCAAGTTGTATGTAAATGAACCACATCACCAGCCAATCACAGACAGGTTATTTTTTTCATCTGATCAAAGCTCGTCTTGCAAATCTACTAAACCAAGAGGTGGAAGTGACAAAATCTTAGCTGTATTAAATCAGCAAAAGAGAATATATTTCAAAATTTTGTAGCCCAAGAATATTTAGTTAAGCATAAAAATGTGGTCACTGTTGTGTATTTTAGAAACTATTTCTAAAACACATTAGGACCTACGGAGCCCGTCCGGGGACATGGTAGGAAAAAAAAAAATTCACATGGCCAGGAGATCTATAATCTTTGAAATATTAGGCTATACTTTTAGATTGAACCTCTAGCAGACAGCAGAAATTTATCTTGTGGCCATGAGATAATTATTGTGTGGGCACGCGCTATCTTGTGGCCACGTGGTATTATAGACATTAGGATTCATTACTTGTTAGTTTTGATATTATTTATAGGTATTCAAATTCTACTAAACACTCTTGATACAAAATAATATCAGCACTAAAAAGGGACTAATAAATTATTTTAAATATCTACAAATAATATCAAAAGCAACAGTAATTTATCTTAATGTAATTAATAAATATTGCCTATAATAAAAATAATAGTAATTTAACAAGATAAGTTAAACTTAATCATGACATTGCCTAAAATTTGCATAGACAGTAAACAGTTTTGTATGCTTAACTAAATATTCTGGGCTACAAAATGTAAAAAATATATCTTATTATTATCTTTTGCTGATTTAATACATGTAAGATTTTGTCACATCCGCCTCTTGGTTTAGTAGATTTGCAAGATGAGCTTTGATTGGATGAAAAAACACCTGTCTGTGACTGGCTGGTGATGTGGTTCATTTACATACAACTTGGGTTGCAAGCGCAGAGACAGAGCTGCGAGCGAGCAGAAGTAAAGTTGAGAGGAGGGAGGGAGCCGAGCACAAGCAGGAACAGAGTTGAGCAAGCAGGGAGGGAGCCGCGTGTGTGTGATTTAAATGCACAAGGTTTTAAATTATTGTTTGTTCATATTAATATCTGCTCTCAAATCAGTGTTACTTCGAGCTCAAGCTGATGGCACAAATGTAACGCCATACAAGTACACAGCAAAGTGTATTAAGGGCTAACAAAGAGGATTTCAAATGATGTCCCTTTAACACTCTTGTTATTAGATTTACATTCCTAAAAGAAGGTTGAGTGAAAGAAAATGGAGACAGACGTTCACATGCTCATGGCATAATAATTACATCAGCAGTCAGATCTCATTTCCCTCAAGATTTCTTTTACTGCTTGATAAACTGTATGTCACAAGTCATTTTTGGTAATGAGAGTACTAGATCAATTCAACCTCTAATGAAAGATTGTTTTTTCACAACAAAAAACAAATTGTGACTCCGACAGCAAAAAAATCACACAGTGTGAACTTGACTTTTTATGTATACACAGAAGCAAAAGGCTGAAAATCTACCTTGTTAGGCTCATAATTTCCCCTGTGTATGTTTGTGACTCACGCTTTCAACTTTGATAAAGGAACGACTTTCAAAAACCACAACATCATGAATATGGGAGGCCTGCTGAGTGAGCTGACCTTCTGAATGTTCTGCAGCAATGTGACACAGCGTGGTGACAGACAAAGTGACTTTTTGAGATATTAAAGGTGCTGGACATGCACAGACCAGGCGATGATTGATGGTACCTCAGACACAGCTAAGTCATCTTTCCTTATCTTTCTCAGAGACATACAGAAACACAATTATTATTCTTCCTTTTTCTAATACTGGGTGGAAATGTGGGCAAGAATACCTTAACAACTGCTTTTAGTTGCTTAGACGAATCATAACATAAAATAGTGAACTAAACATCCACAGTATTTTCTTTTTCTTGTCTAATTGGTAGCTATGACCTTCAGCTGTGTTGAACTGCAAAGCAAACATTTGATAAAATCGCACCACATATCTCAATGGTGCCATTTCTGCTCCTCCCCCCTGTATTTCATTTGGCTCGCTTTAATCATGTTTCCCCTGCTCGCTGTCACAAGTAAATAATGAGTAGACTCAAGATGTCTTTGATTTGTAAGGTCCTAGCAGCCAGGTCACAGCTCAATTGGCACAAACAAGAAAAAAAAATATCATCCTGTTTACTGGGGCCTCATTAGGAGGCTTGCTCCATAAAGCCAGGGTCACAGGATGATATGGAGTCTTGTTTTTTTAATATTGAAAACCCCTTGATCCCTGAAGATTATAAAACATATGCTCCACCACAATGGCAAGAGAGAAGGAGAACAATTTCTCCTAATGACAAATTATCTGCTTTGGGTGAGGAGAAAAAGCAAAACAAACAGACAGATAGATAAGTGAAAAGGAGGGCAAAGACATAAACTATACCTATATGACTCCAAAGGCTGCAGATGAAATGTTACATCATGTCTGAAGCGGTTTTGATGCATGCTGCCCACAGATGAAGCAGCTGGCAGACATGCTGTGTGTATAGAAGCCTCTTTAATCACAGCTTCTAGAGGAATATCAACTCTAATCCTGGACTGCCTCTGATATGGATAAAAAAAAAAATGCAAGTAATTCATTTTGTTCCTGGGCGCGAATCGTGAGAACAGAAATCAAACTGCTGTTAGCAATGGATCAGTGGTTAGAGTGGTCATTTTCTCACCGTAAGGTCAGCCCCATTTATGGATAGAAACGTCCTTGACCAAGACGGTGAAAGCTTATGACATACATAACCCATTATTCTGGACTGTAGAAACCAAGAGTCGATTATATTATGTATTTGAAAGAAGTGTTGTATGAAAATGTATCCATAAACATGTCAATGAGTAAACTAAATAACTTAAATTGCTTATGTGTTTCTTACTAGCTGTGGGTACCATTTGCGATTCCGGTGGTTTGATAACCTATAGCAGAGATACAAAAATCTGATGGTATTAAAACAAAAAGTAAATAAAGAAATAAATCAAGTGATCTAATAGTTTTTATTTAAAAAGTATCACTATTTAACATCAAAACTTTATGCCACAATGATAATATAGCTATAGCATAATCAATGAAATATTTATAGTAATTTTCATTTCAAACCACATAACATATATATGTAGGTAGGGTGAGATAACACAAGTGAATTTGTTGACAGTCACTCTGTCTAAAATTAGCATCAAATAGGCCATGATACTTATGACATTAATTTTAAATGTCAGCTATTAATAGCTGAAAGATCAAGGTTTAGACTCTCGTTTATTTACAAGTGTTGAGATTTTAAAATGGTGGTAACTAAAGAAGCAGATATGGCCATTTAAAAAGTTTAAAAGGTTTTTTTTCCTAATATTTTACACAGCCTTGTCATAACAAATACAGTTCAGCTTCACAGGGGAATGCTTGTTAACACAAATAACTAATCAGCCAATCCAACAGCAACAACTCAATGCATTTAGGCATCTAGACTTATTGAAGACATTTAGGAGAGTTCCTCTTTGCAGACAGGTGACTGTCAGGTCGCAGCGACTGGTAGGGGAAGTAGAGAACTACCCCATGCTCTCTACAAGCAGCTCATTAAAAATAATAGAAATTGCTGGGATGATGTGACCAAAAAATAAATAAATAATTTAAAAAAAGGGGGAATTTGAACTTGTATTCTTTTTAAACTGTAGCATGTTTAAAACCAGACACAGACACACACTAGCCCTTGTTGTAATGGTTATCCTCAGTAAATCGCTGGATTTGCTCATTGATTAAATTATTACTTAATTTTGAATCATTTACTGACAATGTGGCAGGTTTTAAACTTTCTGAAATCCCGGTGTTAATTTGGTTTACATGAGAACTCAAATCATTTCCACTTCTCATGGTTATGTAACGAACAGTGTAAGAAAGAAAAATGAGCTAATACTTTCACACATACTCCATCTGATTTTGTGCATATCCATGAGCACACGAAGCATAAGCTAACAGGATTAATACTGATCAATGGATACATCTGCAGGAAGAACCTGATTGTGATAGCTTTTTGTGCATCATTAGGCACATCATCCCAGCAGCTGTGGATGATATCCTGCTGTGCTGACCCAAAAGGGATCTGCACTTATAGAACATTGTGTTGCATTCCCCTTCATAAGCCCCTCACAGTAAGTTACGCTAACACAAGCTGTGGAAAAACAAAAGATGGATTTCCAATCACATCGTCCAGATTTATTTATTTACTTTTTGCTGTTGTGTTCTAAAACACTATAAATTATTTTACCCACTGCTGAAATGCAAAAAAGTAGCAACGATCTAGTAAAAACCTTTGCATGTTATTTAGGACATCAAAATTGGAGATATTTTTGGGGGGTTATATGTATTTTTCAGGTACATAGTTGAATTCTATACCACAACCAAGTAATACTGTATGTTACCTTAAGTTTTTGTGAAAGTGGTGTTTAAATAAAAAAAAAAAATTTGACTTTGCATTGTAGCCTAAAACGCCTTGAAATTGGCCTCTGACTCTTGAGGAACCTCCTATACCATTTCTGACACTCCCACTTCAGCCTGTCTTCACAGCTGTCCTTCGGGGTAGGGGTGTCCTATGGGGCGGGAACTCAGCTAGGAACTGAGCTCCAGAGAGGAGATTTCTGTAAATGGGTGGAGCTTGGTACCAGCAAGTGTTTAGGCAGCACCACATGGCTACCACTGGAGATTCAATGATTTCTCAAACATGGCTATATCTCAATCAATTTCACAGATTTGCTAGCTGAGAGTCATTCGAAATACACACTATGAACACTAAAATCTTTACTTAAAACTATGCCGTTACTTATTAGGGAGAAGTCCGTCTCTTACCAAAATTTTTCCAGGAACATGTTTTTACTAACCTCAGAAAACAATTATTAGATATACATTTACAAATGATTGACAGTTTTAAATCAACTTAAATAATGTCTTTGTATTTATGATTTACAAAACGCCCCAACTTCATTGTAGTACGGTTGTAAAACTTTGGCACAAATGCAAATATTTGAAAAGTTTTTAGGTTTATTATTATTCAACATAGTTTTAAATATAACACCTTTTTATGTTTCAGTCACCTCATCACGGACCATTTTCGCTCATCTCACGTTTTTAACCGTGCTTTGCTGGAGATGGCGTGATATCACCAACAATTATTCACTGAAAGCAGCACATGAAAATTAATGGGGAGGCATTATGCATACATCTCTACCCTGGAAATGTATTTAAATGTATCTTTAACACAAGGTAACATCAGCACATGGGGTTGAGACCTGCAGCTCATAAGTCATACGCAGCACTATTTCAGCCAAGGTTAAATGTGGGTATAAAAGAACAAAGTGGTAATAATTGTGTCACTACAAAGGATATATGTTAATGCATTTGGCTCATTTTCGTCAGAATCCCCACCAATATGCAGGACCTGAAATATTCCTATCAGGCACACAGGCTTTGGTATATCCGCCCCTCTTGTTATTTAGCAGGGCTTTGACAGAAGCAATTTGCAATAAACAGAAATGGTTCAGGACAACTTTATTGTTTGGAGTGAGCAGTCATTAATCTCTTGCAAGGGAAATTATGTTTTGTATTGTGCAATGTAAATGCTGCTAGATCATGGACTGCATCGCACTATACTGTATGCTGCATATGTTCTTGGGTCGACCCAATGGCACATACAGTTCTGGGGTTGGCTTTAATACAGTAACAAAATTCTGTGCCCAATCTTAACAGAAATAGCTGTGGTCTTTTAGTCTTCCTTGGGGGATGGTATCAGAGAGATGCACAAAAATAAAGTTGTGAAAAGGTGATTTCAGATGGTGAGACGAACCTAAGTAAATGGACACACAGGGAATCAAACAGAGGCTTACAAAAGGACATTCAAGCTGTGACATATTAATTACTCCTCTGCACCTAAGTGCAGCACAGAGCTGTCACACCTGTAAGGGGCAAAAAGTGCCCAGGAATCGAAGCTCCAGTCTCCTTCTTCACAGCTGAATGGTAGCTTTGAGATCCACAAATAAGCTCATCTTTGCACAAGCATAAAAAAAAGGATCACAGAGTGAGATGTGTATCATCCCGAAGGGCATCACGTCATATAACCAGTCCAACTCTTTTCATCTGATTGCAACACACTGACTAACCAAGATCTGTTTGGAGCTTTGTCCAAGCTGGAGGCCTTTTATTGTTCATTGCAAACTTCCTGTATATAACTGCAGATAATATTTGTCTAACAATTTGCATAATTATTTCATTTAGGAAAAAAATAAATAGAAATGTATGTATGGAAATTAGTGTTTGGTAATTATTTGTTGTAACAATACTTCTTGACAATAAATCTTATACCAGAAACCTGGTTTGCAGCACAAGGGGATACCAGAAGCTCAAAACAAGTGTCAATAGCAAAATAAACTGCTTCATACATATTAACCCCTTCAGACGTTTACCTGTATATTGACCCTCACAATCTGTTATTTTTGCAACAAATCTATATTACTTACATGCAACACAATGGGTAACAAGGGGTGAAGATAACAGTGTCTACAGCACACAAGAGCAGGGAAAGGAGAACGGGGAGAGGTGGCAAACTTCTTTCTAGCAGCAGAGCAGGTTGCAAGGTTGCAAGATTTTTATCTATTAGTTATTTTATTTATTGTTTGTTTTAATCCTACAGGTTCTAAGACGTAAAATAAATTTGAAACTGATTTTTTTTTTAGATTTCTTTATATGTCTGCACACCTGCAAAGAAAACAATTTAATTTAACTACTTTCCATACAACTTGACATCTATCCTGCAAGATTTGGCAGATTTTTATGTGCACAGCCCACATACTAATACTGCTCATCCCACAAATGCATGTTCCTTACAAATGTGGCACCATTTAACAGATAAATTAACAAGCTTTCAAATGGTATAAGATTTATCATCAAGAAGCATTGTTACAACAAAGATTATTGGAACAATATATATAAATATATATTGTTCCTAGAAATATTAGATGTTAAAATACTGGCTTGCTGTCATTTTGAAGTCATAGTCTGAGCTTGTAGATCACATTTCAAATTATTGCATATCCATGTGCAACTAAGGCATGCCTACATAGATGCTACAAGGGAATAGGAGTGAAGACACACTGTGAGAACTAGCTCACTAAAGGTCACCCTGTCAGTGCCGGCCATTCTAATCTCACCTGACCTGACCTTTAATAGTGCAACATTATCTCCATTAGTGCCCACAAAAGTGGCACTCCAGTTCTCTACACAGGCATGTCCATATTTATGAGTGCATGACTGTGTGTACATCCGATAGTGTTCAGTGGATTGTGTGTGTTTGTGTGAGAGCCCAGCAGAAATTTCCAGCTTGCAGCTGGCATCCTGCCTAGCAGTGGGACAAAAGCTCTGACAACCTAGGCAATAGCAGCCAAGGATAATAACCAAGGGTAACTGCATGAGTGCTGGAGTCACAGAGTCAGCTCAGTGACCAGGCAAAGAGTAAAAAAAAAAAAAAAGTGCATGTGCAGAAGAGAACCTGTGAGTGCCAGTGAAAGCAGCAGAGGACCATGACTGTTTTTGACAATTTTTTGTTAATAAAGCTTATAATTGTTTTAAAACTCATGTCATCACCACTTACGAGGAGTTTAAGATACGCCTCTGCAACCCCAAAGCCCTGCACACTTAGTAGAAAAGAGGTGAGGACCTTTCCTGGATCGTGAACGGGTCTAAATGGAAGATTGTTTGATATAATGAGGTGTAGCTACTCTCTGGAGAGAGCTCTATGGTGGATGGCACAATTTTTATGACTGCTTTTAAAGCCTGGCATTTGGGCTGAAATGCTTCATATTCCAATTGAGCTCTCATTAAAGCAAAGGCAGCACATGATGTCTCCCCTCTCTAAAGAAGAAGAAGAAGAAAAAAAAACAGCGGTCCTGCAGTATTTTCACTTTCTTTCTTCATCTGCTCTACTACTGTCCTCTCCCAGCAGAGTTAAAGGGTGAGTAATGGGTAATGGCAGTAACCTGCCTTTTTGTTAAGGAAACTGAGAGTGTTTACTACTCAGTCACTCACTTCATTGTTGCATGTTGACCCACTGGGATTTAGCTTGTAAACTCTACACATGTCAAAAAAAAAAGATAGATAGATAGATAGAATTATGTTTTGCCACCACATTTAAATAGCTAAATTTAACCTGTTCACATTTCCTGGAGTGAACATTGCAGTGATTTTTATTCATTTATTTTTTCCTCTATTTAAAAACATCTCCTAGCTGAGTTGAAAGCATGAAGAAAAGATATATATCTTGTGAATTTATTTTACAAAAAATGATTTAACTTCATCTCCTAAAGTGCTCAACCTGCACAGAAAATGAAAACTGGCAAGAGCAAAGCTGACATGAAAATTGGAAAAAATGGGAAAAAGAAAAAAACAGACAGCACAGGGTTGGAGTTTGGATATAGGGATGGGAGGAGCATGGGGGTTCAAAGCTCCTACCCTATTGGGAGCAGAATTATGCCCCCAGGCTTTGCTTTTGGCAGAAGAAAGTTCAAGAGGTGTGCGTAGTGGGAGAGGTAGAAAAGTACGTTTGAAAAAAAAAATTAAATAAAAAAAATCTTAACAGTGTAAGTAACCAGGATGCTGAGCTGGATGTGGCGAAGTGCCCCAGGGGAGGCCAGAAGCACTCAGAGACAGTAACCTGAGATGAGACGTCCCTGAGTTTCAGCATCAAACCACCTTTGAGATCCACTGGGGGCTACGTTTTCTGCATTTAGTCACTGATATCTAGGTAAGGGCCTAAAGTTAGGTCAAGCCTTGCTTTTGCAGTTTTGCAGATTCAAATAACTTCTATTTTGGTCCAAAGAAGAAAACCGGTAGTATGCGAGTCAATTGTTTTTAGAAAATATGCTTGAGGGACTGAACAGAGTGGTCTTTAAGCAAAGGTGGATCTCTAAAACTCATGTCCCATGGATAAAAATAAAATAAACAAAGTCAAACATTGTTAATTGGTTTTTACTCTTCCTTGCTGACAGTTTTTGACAGATTTCTTTATTACCACCTCTACATTTATATCACTGCATTAAGTCCCCTAAATCCTTTCACTACTTCGACTTGAACAGCTGTGCATTTTACGGCATTTGTTAATGTACTGTAAATGGCATAAAATATGACAAGCACAGGTTTCTGCCAGCACTTGCTTTTATATCATTTTTTATACCATTTTGAAATTTATTTATTTATTTGAAGGCAGATGTGATTTTATGTCCTCACCGTGGTTGTAAAGTGCTACTTTGAAATGCAAATGAGGCTTTGATTGAGAGATTTTCCCTGAAAGGAGTGTTGTGTATGAGGTTGGTGGCATGAAAGCAAGCATGTTTAGAGGTCCCATTTGGTCCTTGGTGATGTATTGCTAGAGAATTGTGGAGTTTCATAGAGGACAGTGTAGGACAGACTCGTTGCGCAAAGAATCAGCAAATGATAATACTTCCAGGTATTTTAATTTTAAGCTAAAAAAGAGTTCCATTCAAAATATCCTGCAGTTTTTTCCACTCATTTCCCCCACTCTACAACTTTCTGGAAATAGTGTTTTTTGTCCATTTAAGAGCAGATTTTAAAGAATTCCTTTGGGTATACAAATGAAATTTCAGGATAGAGTGTCTGCTTATTGCCTTATATGCACTTAAAGTTGGAGTGTATACTTGAAAGGTAATGGCTTTTTTGCAGTCGAGTATTATGGTGGCTCCCACGCTGAAATGGATCTCTTTACTTCCGTCTTGACAGAGTCCTCTTAGTGAAGGTGTGGCATTATGTAGCTCCTGCTCAGGTCTTTTATCTCATGTCAGTGTTATCCTGCACACCTTGATAAAGCTTCCTTTCCTCCCTTGTCTTGTAACAACATTACACTCTGTCTGACAGGTACCCCGACTTCTGGGAGCCTGGCTCTCATCTCTCTCTGTCCACACACACATCCAGAGCAGGGTTTCCCACTCTTGCAAAAAGCCCCCATCCCCACAACCCTCACCACCACCACCTTCACCACTGCCAGATGAGGCAGTTAGGACATACCGAAAATTTGATGCTCTTGGTCTAACCCAGTGGTTCTCAATT
Organism: Cynodonichthys magdalenae; assembly: GCA_031762555.1. NCBI lineage: Eukaryota > Metazoa > Chordata > Actinopteri > Cyprinodontiformes > Rivulidae > Cynodonichthys > Cynodonichthys magdalenae. Next base: position 10,229,019 of record JARVJO010000330.1, read on the forward strand.
CTGGTCTTCGTGATCCACTACCCTGCATGTTTTAGTTGTTTTCCTGCTTTGGCACACCACATTTAAATGAACAAGTGATTGTCAGAGTTCTGCAGAACTTAAAGACATGCTGAAGAGCAGGGAAACAATTAAAACATGCAGGGTAGTGGGTCACGAGGACCGGAACTGAGAACCACTGGTCTAACCCAAAGTGTTTTACTCTAATTCAATTGTCTGTGTTAGTAGGTGGTATATATAAATTAACCTGATAAACCCAAGTGAAGTTATAAATGTTTTAACTGCATAACAGATACTGCCAATAAAGTAAATATAATATTAAGTCAATGGTAATCTGTTTAAAAGTCAAATATGAGTTGGGTTTCAATCACTGGAGTTGTTCTGGAATTTTAACAAGGCAGGCATGGCAAACAAATGGGAAATTATATTATGGTCCAACACCTTACTTCTGCTTTTCAATCATCCCACTGAAAGTGGTGCAGCAATATCAGAAGAGCTTTGAGCTGGAAGAAATATGAGTTAAATACTTTAGCTTCAGAAATCGGACCTGCGCTTCTTTAATGCTTTAATGCCACCTGTTTTACTGTCAGTATGCATTCAGATGCAATACAAAACTTCATCTTCACAACTTGAGGAATAAGAGGCGTTCAAATAAGGAATCATACAACTGGAGAGGGCAGTTGTCATTTACATTTCAGACATAATTTTGTAAATGGAACTATAAAAATAATATAATTTCTAATCACACAAGGCTAAAACCGATTATGATCACAGCTTGCTTGACAATAGACCAAGCAGGGATCAATACTGCAACATTTATGAGCCTTTATGGTAAAGGCAGATTGCCTGTGTTGCCTGTAATGGCAACGGCTGAGCCACTGGCGCTGTGATTTAACCTGGCACTTTGGCGGCAGCGAGCCGCTCCTCCAAATCAAGGCTAAGTGGCGGATTCATCAGTGCCCTGTCGAGATGAAACACTCGCCCAGCGGTGACACGGAGATGAGGCCCTGATTGGGACAAATACGTCTCCCTCTGGTGTCAGCTTTCATTCACCGGGCTGAGCACAGGCTGAAAGAAAGACAAATGTTTTGATTAGGGGTCTCTTTCAATGTCACAGCAGCCGGTGAAGAAGAATGAGTTGAGGCTGTCTCCAAGGGAAGCAATAGCTGAAGACGATGAGAGGAAAATGGATGTCTCCACTGTCTGAAGGGTGTTGAATGGGGATTCTGCTGCAGAGAACGCTCTTTGAAATAGTTTCTTTTAATGAGACTGCAATCCTTTTTACACTGGACCATTTCAATTTGAGCTTTGTGATTGGAAAAATACCAAGATGTAATAAATAAATCTTCACAAAAAACAACAATGGCATTAGGACAGTCTGTCTGTCTATCAAGCTATCTTTCTATATCTTCCCATCTATCTGTCCAGACAGCCATCACTGTGTGGTTATTTGTAACATAATACTTTCTCACTAAGACTGCACAATATATTGACAATGTATTATCATTGCAATATCACAGTGCATAGTATCAGTATTTCAAAGAACTATTTGAACTATAATACAAAAAGGACTGTTATATTCAAAGTCCAAAAATGTAACTACAGAGATAGATGGACTTGATGTCCATGCTTGATGTATGTCTGATGATAGAGGCTAAGAGGGTAAAACGCATGTTGGAAGCATCAGTATGAAAGGAAGAAAGCAGTAGAATGCAAGAAATGCTATTTATTTTTTTGAAACTACTAAATGGTATGACAATATTGGAATAGGATATTTTTTAGGTTTACCCTATTTTTTCTAGAACATTTTTAAGACTACCACCACTTAAAAGTTTTTTTTTTTTCTAAAGAAGAATAAATTTGGCTTTTTAAAGTGCTTTTGACTTCACTCATTAAAAATATATAGAGCAGTGTGCAGTGTTTTATGCTTTTATTGCTGTTATAAATCAATCATGAAAAGAATGTGGGGGAGGTGTAAATTTATTAAGAGCAGGCTGTCCTCACAAACTGAAAGATCATGCAAGAAGGAGAACAGTGTGAGACCACCAAGACACCTGTGACCACTCTAAAAGTGTTACAAGTTTCAGCAGGTGAAATGGGATAGACTATGAATATGACAACTGCTGTCTGGGTTCTTCACCAGCCTAAATATGTCCTTATTTTAAATAAAATTCATATAAATCTTAATAATTTAGGCAAACTTTATTCCTTCAATTTCATGATTATAAATTCTGGGGGTATTTAGAGTCTTGAGAATATTGTTGTATGCATCTACTTAATTGTACTTCTTAATCATATTTTATCTAAGTTTAATTTGGAAAATCACTTTGAAGGGGATGAATATATGCAATGACATAATTTGCATTACATATTTGTATTTCATTTGTATTACTTTACATACCTTTTCGGTCACTTCAGTGCTGATAAATGTTATTTTAAGTTGTTTGTAAAGAAGGCCAATTTATATTGACCGTGGTTAATTTATGACAGTGATAAAATAATAAAACTCCCATACCTTTTACAGGCACTGCATATACATAAACCATTTACCAAGTTTTGTTTAAAAAAATGTAACATTTAAAACTTTTACGGAAAGTGAAAACCTTTCCCAAACCTGCACACACACAGGAACACCCAGTTCACCTCATTTTTCCAAGGGCTTTGATGTATCTCTTGATTTAATCTCACTCACTGAGACAAAAAAGGCTCAGTCTTGAAAGTCAAGGTATACTTTTATGTTGTCAGCCCTGCAAAATATGAATTATAGCTGGACAAAAGGCAGTTTAATTCACCTGTCTGTGTCTGTGGCCTACCATGTAATAGAAAAATTGGACTCGGGCTCAGAATATATGATGTGCCCCGTTGAAGTAAGACCCTCTCTACACACAATCCATCAAACCGGTCACCTGCGTCTGCTTCGAATGCTCATCATTTCTTAATGAATGTGATCAATCTCAATGTAGATTCGCTTCAAACACCTTTAAAGGTACATCTCCCATACAAACACACATGTTCCCTTTGTGGATCATCAAGGGTCTTTTTATCCAAACACTCAATAACCACTGAAGGCTTCATATGTCAGTGGCAACACAATAACAAGGCTGCCTCTAAGCTTTTAAAACAAACATTTAAAGGGCTCCTCCTGTGGCAGAGTGAGTTGAAGAGGCAGGAGGAAATGAAGTGGGGGACGTGGACAAAGGAAGGATATAATGATGGGACAGGAAAAACAGAAGGGACCCTTCCTGCTCAATCAGTCTCCATCTGAACCCACAAACTCCTACTCCTCTTTCTTACTCATTTACATCTCTTTTATGTCCCTGCTTCCCATTATGCTAAAAGTGTATGCTAAGAAAGTAGTCCAGTCTGCGAAGTAAGTCACTCCATTTCCCCAGACTTTTTAATCAATAGCAGCCAGGGAAAAAGGGGTGTGGGGGGTGGTATTCCGTTGCACTTATGCTAACTAGAATATTTGAACCATTCTCTTTGAACTGAAGTTACCTTGGAAACCAGCCCACAGGAGCCACTGTTTTATAACAGTGATTACAATCAGTGGCCAGAGGTCCTGTGTTTACAGAAGTTATGAACACAAAGTCTTATACATACATCCAGCAATTAGATGGCTTTGTGTGCAATGTTTGTGTTTTTCAAACTACTTACTTAAACTGCTTGGAAACTTTCAGGTTAGAAGAACTTCTGTTCTTTATTAAATCATACCCGTCTGTTTTTGTAACAATCTTGAATAGATGTCTCAGATTTTGGAAGAATAATCCATTCCACACCTCCTAAATCCTTGATGACTTTTACATATTTTCTTATGTGAAGAAATAGCCTGAAAAATATTTAATCAACTCTTTGATGACACTGACACAATACTTTCTGATGTCCATGAAATCTCTCTTCTTCCGGCCATGTTGCCGATGATGAAGAGCATGCCTGCAAGGCCTCCCTGCTGCTGCCATTTGTAATTTTTTTTTAAATTCATCATTGGAGGCTATCCATCTTGATTGCGCCTTGGCAACTGTCATGCTCCACTAATGTGCAGTGTGAGAGAGGGTATAAATGCAGTGTCTTCCAGCAGCACTGATGTTTATCTTCCCTGCTTCATAAATTTGCATTCCCACAGATAAAATTTACTCATAATGGCAGGCATCACAGCAGAGACGGCCAAGTGTATTATCAGGCTGCATACAGTGTTTGTTTTACAAGTGGACAGGCAGGAAAAAAAGGATTTGAACATAACGATAAGACTGATAGTCACACATGCCTACCTTTATGGGCTGGATAGAGCTTCATGAAATATTTATTATTAGTTACTAACACTGGCTGCATCTCAGAGATTACCCTTTTTTTCCCATTTTAAATACAGTAGTTCATGTAACAAAACAGCACTGACAAACACAGCATAATCCCATATCACATTTCCTGTTAAGCTCTTTTAAAGACAATATGAACACCAAAAAAACAAAATGAAATAACATTGAGAGCACATGAGTAATAAATACTTTGGCAAATGCAAGAAGTTTTGTTATTTCCACTTTCCTGTACTCTGTACTGTCACAGTGTCCTTGTCACAAAACAGATTAAAAATTATGGCACCATGACCTGAATAAAATATAGGGTTGACATAAAGATAGGTTTCTATCTTTTAAAGATGTTTAGTGGAAAGAATGGAGAAAAAATAATAAACAAATAATAATTTATTTGTATATTGTTGTGATTTACCTTCAAATGGGATGCAGGTGCATGTGTATTTTAATGCCGCACATGTCAAAGGATCTTCAACAAACTTTGCTTGCTTAAGCAACAGGTAGTTTACAATCATACCCGATAGATGATACACTGAGTTGTTTTGGCCTTCTAGCTCTGGCACACAGCGTTATTGCAGTATCCATCCAGGAAGCTATGAGTACAACTAGTAGAACTGAATCATAAATCTTGCGATGGCATACATCAGGGGTGGAGCCAGAGGGTTGGCTGAAGTGGCACCTGACACCTGATTGGCCACCCAGGTGCCACCCACAAATGTGTCTAAAAAAAGCTAAATCATAGTTCTTTGTAAAATTAGCATTAGCTTAGAATTGTGGCTAGCGTTCAGCATGTTTTTTTTTTTGTTTTTTTTTAACGTTCTTAGTTACTATCACACAAACTATCAGCTCACTATATCTTAAAACAACTGAATCAGAATAATTTGAAATTGGCTGTGGCGGCTATCTTGAGAGTAGTTTTCTTTATTTATTTCTATATCCCTAAATAACATCTCTGCCACCCCTGTGCCACCCAGTGCAAAAAAGTCTTGCCCCGCCCCTGGTGAATGTTATCTGATTATCTGTGTTGCATTTTCTGACTTGACAATAGGCTTGGAAAAATTAAAAAAAATAAAAATAAAAAACATATTTAAGGGAAAAAAATGTGTCTTTTGAGTACTTCTATTTGTAGTATTATTAATATATGTACTTTCTGAACTTAAGGTGTCACCTAGTCCAGTATATCTGCTGGTTATATAGCTTAATGGAAATTTGAAACTCATCACATTCTCTAAATATGTGACACAAATGGTTTTTAACACCGCCACAGGAAAAAGTAACATGTAGGATTTTGCCCAGTCTGGATAAAACACATACACACATATAGAAATATAATCAGGATTCTGGTACAGTCAAAGGTGAGTGTGAGGCAGGAAACAGACTTGGATGCAGGTAAGTAAAAAAGGTAGGTGAATTTATTTACAGTGATGTAGGACCAGGATTTCAGGCTGAAAAGGAAGGAGATCTGGTGAGTATCTTTGCAGATGGATAGTTGCTGTTAATTGGTTAGGTGAGTTTTGTTTTTTCACAGGATTCGGAGACGGTGATGTTCCAGTGAGTTGGCAACGTATTAGTCCCAAGAGGATGGCTGACAGACAAGAGAATTGAGCAGGTGAGTCTTACCAACAGCAGGTGCAGGCAGGTAGGTATGGAGGACTAAACCTGTCATAATGAGAAATAAATGTAGAAATATATAAATGGCTTGAAAAACTAAAAACATGGCC
>JARVJO010000330.1:10249984-10262381 GCA_031762555.1 Cynodonichthys magdalenae
GAATGCGTACATACAATGGATTGATAAGAGCCTTCTAACAAACTAGACGGCAGAGGAGAGACAGTCTGGACGCATTGAATGGGACTGATAACTGCTAATAACGTCTATATAATGGACTGACAACATTCGAAGCGGGTGATTGAGCTCATGTCTGTTTTTGCCTTTATGGTCTTATTTTGACAAGACCAGGAAGTAGAAACTACTGTCCCATGTAAAGCTACAGTTTTATTGCCAGTATCCATGTCTACTTGTCCATGCTAATCTAAAACAATGCACATATTCTGTGGTGGTGGTCTGTAAGAAGATCTAATAAAAGAAAGACATGACGTTACATTTTTAAATACAAATTAAAAGACTGATTGAGTACATAAATAGATAAACATATATTTTCTTTATAAACAAAGCCTGATCTAATATACCTATCCTGACAAAAGCAATTACATTTATTTGCTGTAACATGTAAAAAAAATGTCTGTATAAGCATTTACATTTTAATTTCCTTATCAGTATGCAGCCTCTATTCTCAGTATTGTTTTAGGCTTGAGAGGATACAGGCTTTTAATTATTCTTTAGTGGGTTACCATTTAGCATTTCCATCTTTCTGGCTAAGCAGTCTTCCAACTTGTGGCTCATCTCTCTTTTTCTGGCCCTTTCAAGCTTCGCACTGCTGCTCGCATTTTCTCCAACTGGATGGTTGCTGCAGAGATAGCCAGAGCTCAGACGAGAACAAAGAGAACGAGAGAAAGAATGAATAAAAAGAGAAAGGAGACCGAGCGGGGTGTCTGCCACGCAGTCCACACCATCAGCCACTGGTCCGCCTTATTGATTCAGCCTAATGAAAAGTGAAACTAACGATTGGTAGAAGAACAGGATGCAATGGGAAAGAGGAAAAAAAAGGGAAGACAAAGTGTAGCATAACGTTTCTTTGGCTGGTGAGGCCCCTGCAAATGGCCATGAGTGAATATTGTAGTGACTCGCAGTGCTGGTCCTCCAGGGCCATTAACCCAAATGTTTCAGATGTTTCCCTGCTCTTCGGTAGGTCTTCAAGTCCTGCGGAAGCCTGTTAATCACTCACTTATTCCAATCAGGTGCACTGAAACAGAGACACATTTAAAACACGCAAGATAGTGACCCTTGAGGACCAGGATTGAGGACCACTGGGTTCAAGTTTCTGTTGGGGCTGCTGTCTCTTCACTATACTGTCATCCCTATAATATATTACCCAATCTGTCATTTTTTCCTACTTTTTAAGCATGCAAGACAGAAGTGAGAAAGACTGACATTTCAACTCGAACATAACACAAGGTAATTGCTGATTGATTTGATCAATTCAGCTGGTAAAACCACATTCACACGGTGGCATTTAAGCCGTACTTGCTCTGCTCTTTCATAAGTCACTGAGGTATCCTTGAGAATTTCCAAAGAACTTCTCATTTCATGTGAAAACAGTCATATACAGAAGAGACTTTGCACTTTGTGTAAAAAAAATATATAATTAAAAAAATGTAGAGGCTTTGTTAAAATCTACCATAATTTACTATATTGTATTTATTTATTTCAAATCATGGAATGCAGCTTTTATATCTTCACTCTGCTTTTGTTCCTGTAAAAGATTTTGTCATCACAACTTTAACAGGTTGTTGGTATCAAAGGTCCAGACCACCAAAATTCTTTCCAACAAACTTTTTCAGTTTAGTTTGGGGAATATTTTTTTTCTGCTACCCTCTTACTTGTGCCATGCCCAGTGATCTTGTTTGGGACCTTTGGTTTTCATCCTATATTGTGGTTATTGCATTAGATGTGAAAATTTAGACATAGTATTGGTTCTTTCCATTTCTTTGCTGATGACGTTCGGATTTATTTCCCTATTAGGTTTGACAGCTTTTAAGCTACCTAAGTAACATTACAATTGGATGTTATTAAACCAATCTACCCCTTAATATAATAACTGCATGGACGACAGATCATAGTGAAACATTTTGTCAACCACTGGACAGATTTCAATGAAACGCAGGAAGTATCCATTGCATGTGCATCTACAACTGACTTTAGATGATTCAAGATGATTCAAGATGGCCTCCACAGCTAAACCCTTTAGGAAACTGAGCTTGGATTTAATGTAGCAGTAGCCTAAAGTCACCCCCAACAAAAACAAATGGATCGTGAATAGGATTGTTGTTTAAATCTTTGGCATGAACTTTAATAAATAACAAATGATTCTTAATTTGCTGGAAAACTAAAATTGGCATTGATGATCTTTTTGCTATTGGCAAAATGCACACCACAAAAACACAATAAAACAATATCTGACAGAGCCTAACTTTTGATTGAAAGCAATATATAAAGGCTATGAATGCTGCAGGTGGTTCAACTCTAAATATATAACTAATCAGCAATGAAAGTGAGAGCCTTCCATACCTATTTGGCTTAGTGAGGGTGGGAGAGTTTATTATTTCTCCCCAAAAAGCCATATAGAGGGTGTTTGTTTAATCCCCTGCCAAGCTAGATGACTCCTGAACGCACTGCCAAGGAGAGCTCTGAGCTGACGTACACGAATGGTAATGGAGGGAATATATGCAAGACCTGCGTCAATGCAAACTCCAAGCTGTCAATTACATGCCAGTGGTGACAGTGTGTCTATTGACTTGGAAGACAGTTGTGGCCACAAACACACACTCACACACACACCCCTTCAGTATACACACACACAGATAAAAAACCCACATAAGCATATACACAATATACTGTGACATACCTTTTCAGCCACCACTGCACACACAAACACACAGCCTTAACTTCTCCTACCTGATGGCAGAATAAATATATACAGTAAAACTCCCTCCTGCATCTTTCATAACTCAGTATGAGCCCAAACCCCTTTATGCGCCATGTCAGAGAAATTTTCCCTCCTCCTGACTTTGATAAGTTTACAAAAAGACATAACACAAGTATTTACTCACAAATATGCAAAGAAATAAGTTATCCATTTTTTTTTTTACTTTTTAATTTTTTTTTAAGATTTGCTAAGCTTGTCATTGAAGAGCAAGTAGTGTATTTGAGCCAAATGTGTGGCAACAGTTAACTTTCCATTTCCAAGAAAATGTAGGGAAAGGCTTTATTTCACCTTCATCCACTTCAGCTTGTCTTCACAGACGTACAAAAAAGGAGGTAAATAACACTGACAACATCAACATTTATAAACAGCAACGAAGGCACAGCATCAAAAAGCTCCGGGAACTGAACAGACAGTGAACTTAACCCATACAAGTGTTTCCACGGCTCACAGGCAACATCTTTATACGCCAAAGGAGAATCAAGGTCTTGTGAATTAGTCATGAGGGAGGAGAATGGAGAGTTTTGTGTCCAAAAAAAGACCCCTGAGGCTAATTATATTACTTGCAGCAAGTTGGCACTTCTTCAGATCTTTGCTTTAATCTTTAAACCTTAGTTTGGGGAATACTAAACTGAAGACAAGGAAGAACACCATAGTTTGGTGACTGATAAAATATTAAATAGTGTTACCTTTTTTTGTATTTTTATAACTTTGAGCCAGGAGAAACTCCTCTCTACAAATAAAATTGTGCTGAATTGTTATAATTAAATTTGAGATATTTTTATTTGACTGTTGTTATCATAGATTGATCTATGTTCTTTTCTTGCACCTCAGCTCACATAATTTTTTTCTTACTTGCATTTTTTTTTATAATTCACTGAACCAATCCTAGTTAATAACTAGCCATGAATTTCTGTGAGACTGCTTTTTATTTGAAAGTACTGTCATAAAAGATAGAGCAATAAATGCACAAAATTATGGGCACCAAGCCTATGTGTTCCCCATTAACTGAGGGTCTTAAATTAATTATTGAGTACTAACTAAATATAAGTTTTATTTTGAAAATGATACTTTTATATAATACAACAAAGTAAAGCAAAATGCTTGAGTCATCAACCCTGATTGTCTTAATGATATATGTTTTTATGATGATCTGCTATAGTACCTTTTACTTCTGTCTAATGCAGCATCATTAAGGCCATATTACAGTCTGCAGTGCTGAGACTCTGGAAACGCTCCAAGATCTTAACCTTATGTGAAATAAATGAAGAGGGGTTACAAAGCACTTATTTAAATGAAAGTCTTCTCATACACTGAATCCATGGCTTGTAAGATTGAAGCCAAGACAAAGGTATGTACATCTCTAATTAAAAGGTACACTGTTAAAAGAGTTTTTGCTATATAAAATTTAAAATGCTCTTAATGCAAACATGATCTACTGCAAACATCAAGAGGAGCAATAACGCCCTATTTAAAACAAAACAAATAAAGAAATTGGGAGAGTTTTAAAATTATCTCTAGCTGACAATAAACACTAAACTATACTGAATACTAAACAAACTATTGCTTTTTCATGTCAAGTTTTAAATCAAACAGCAAACTTTTATTGAATGATTTAGGAAGTCAGAATGATTAAACACATGAGTCAAGGCCCGTGGGCCAAATCTGGCCCTTATTATCTGGCCACAAAGATAATGTGAAAAAAATGCTCTTTTTGTCATGTTATTTGGTACATTCTCCTCATGATAGCTGGCCAACTTTCAAGCCAAGAAAATTAGGAATATTTTTTTTAGTAGTAGGAAAGCTGACTTGGAACCAAAAGGGCACAGGTTTGTTCTAAATGCTAAATAAAACTGTTTGGAAAAATAATTGGTAGTTCTATAAAATCAATTTGTAATAAAACATTTTTTCAGTACATATTGAAAGAAATTGTCCCTTGGCTTGGACTCATGGTGTGATTGAGTTTGACACCTCAGGGTTAATGTATCCAGGCTTTTGAAAACTCAGAGTGTATTTTCAATTCCATGGTTCTAAACACTTGGACTAAATTCTTAGCCTTGGTGAAAACATAATTCTAAAACTTCTGAATTCCCTGAGTTTTAACTATAAAGTCATGATAAAATACTTGTTATTCATTCCTAATATTTCTATGTAGCATACATTAGGACAACAACAATACATATAGTGGACATTACATAATTAGAGATTTGACAAACAGTGTATAACAGTATAAATTTCAGAAATTTCTGCTTGAAGTTGAGGATACAAATCTAGAAATGATCCAAGTTGGACAGAAAACTATTTTTTTTAATAACTAAACTTTACAAATCTAAAAGCTTGGTGGGACAACAAATTAAAAAATGCTAACACTGTACTGGCAGGAAGGGAAGGAAACAAGGTAGAATTTACAGAGGAACTAGTGTCAGAGCAAAGGTGTGAGTGGTAGTGAATATAGGACTATTAGACATATGGAACAAGATACATTAAAAGTTTAAAGTTAATGTAGAAACTAGAAAAAAAAAACTAAACAAAGAACTACTTTACATAATCACAATTTTAAAGAAAATCAAGAAACTCACTAAGAAAACCTGGAGAACTAAAACATTAACAAAAGAACAAAACCCCACCTGAAACATGACTAAACTCATTGTCTGCAACAATTTCCATTAAAAAAAAAAAAAACGCAGGAGTTTTGTAATGTTATGTGAGCATGCAATGTCCTTTTTTATAACTTGTCATTGCTTTGGTCTGATGAGCGTGCTTCCAAAACGTTAGATTTACATTTGGCATAAACTGAGAGAGCTGTTCTTTACAATACAGCTTGTTCAGTAATTAAATTGAGATTTATGTGAAGTTGTTTCTCGGAGTGAGCCTCAAAGACCTTCCACAACATTTGTCAAAATGAAAAGCATTCACAAACACAATGTGATGCTGGTTGTATAACAAACATAATTGATAGCATGCCGCGTGAATGAACCATTGTGGGCAAGATATTTGTTTTCCCTTCCCTGCATTGTTAATGTTTTGGACCCAAGCTTCAGCAACAATAATCATGTGCACAAAGGCCCAAGGCTATCTTTTGTTATTGTTGCTTCAAACTGCCAAAGCTGAATCAGCCATTTCAGTGGATAAGTCAGAATCCATTATTTCCCAAGGATCAAGCCGCCATATTTTAAGTAATGGAAATGTACTTGAAGGGCATGTTAAATAAAAGACAGATAGAACATGAAAGGAAAAAAAATGCCATTGAGGAATTTTACATGTACGTGCCAAAAAATGACTGGAACTAATTCACTGTTTTGTGAACATTGTCATCCAGGTTTCTTAAATAAACTGTGTGACAACTCAAGACGGCTAAGCACATGTTCAGGAAGTTAGTTTACGGAAAGCGTATTTCTGGTTGTTTGTTTTAATCAACAGTTTCCGAAAAGAAGTGGAAAACCATAATTTATCAGCATAAAATAAAATTTACTGACACAGACTCTCACATTCAGTCACTGACACTCTACACAGCATAAATGCTTGCATGGATAGTTATACTTTGCTCATTACTGCATAATGTAGTGGTGGTATAGTGAAGAAAGATGACTGAAGCAGATCTTATTCCCTGTTGTAAGTAAACAGGAACATGCTGGCTAAAGAGAAGCTCATTTTCAAATTTTGACAGATTACTGTGCCTCTGCAATTCTGACCCAGTGAAAATGAGTTTAGGCTTGAAAACATCAGGAATTCAAAAGATCTGTACATCTTTGGTAGATCAGTCATGTGTAAGTGCAACAAATCCTGGACTGTCGTTGTTCAATAAACAGGGAGGTATATTGCGATGACCTCACATCTAGGGATCTACCTTTCTTTTAATGTTTCAAATGGTGATTTGAACCTTCAAACACATTTGGGCCTGGTGGACCCTTGCCTATAAAGATCTGCTCCTGATTGCTGTCAGTGGCAAGTCCCTTGTGCAGCCGCCTCCAGTCTTGTGGTTTCTGTTATTTTTGCACACTCTATATGACATAAACTATCATTTTATCCAACAATTATGGTATGTTTGCTTTTATGTAATAGGTAGATTTTGTATTTCAAAACCTACCACCTTATGATATCTAAATTTTCTTTTACATCTTTGAACTGGAGTGTGTCAAATGGGGGCTTGTCCGGGATACTTTACTTGAAACGTGAAGTTGAACTGAGCAATTTGCTTCAAGGTATTATTTTAAAGCAAAAAGACAGTGAAACAAATGCGTGCCTATTTTAATTGCTTAAAAAACAACAACAAAAAAAAGAAAAATTATTGAGTAAAATAAACAACACCAAGTTACAGCTTGTGCTGCAAAAGGAGACATTTATATTTTCTTATTTGTTGAAAGGTTCATCAATGTAAAATATCACTTTTCAGCAATACTAAAGCTAGTCACACCTCCTAGATGTGGTCCCTCCTATGTCAGCCTACTCTTTCCAGCGCTCAACCAGGAAGTTCTCTAAAGCTTGAATGTATGTTGAATGTTTTAGTGAGAAGAAGTGAAATAAAGTTATTGATTTTCTAACTGTTTAAAATAAACAATTAGAATCAATCACAAAGAATACATAGCAATAAACTCTCAATGAAACAACAGTGAAATGTAAAGTAAAATGAAATGAAATTACACTAGTTTACAGGGTTTACAGCATCCCTGCTGCCCTGCCTTCTGTATTTCCTGAATGTTGTTAAAAAATTTTTACAGTACAACAACAGCAGCAAAACATTTACAACCAGGGAATGCACTTTTTAAAGTTATTAACAGATCCAGACTAAAAATACATTAAGAACTGTTATTTAGTAACTATTTTCTCCCCAATAGCACTAAAATGTTAAAATTATAATTCCTTTGAGTTTGAAACAAAGAAAGGACAGAAATAAAGGTCAGTGTATTTTCACACTTTTTTTTCTCCAATAAAAATAAAAAAAAACAATAATTAACAAACATGGAAGTAATTCAAACAAACCAATATGTCTAAAGCAAGATGGATTTGAAGAAACTGTAACACCCCCTAAGTGGCAGTAAAAGCAAAAATATATTTTATTAGCTACTTATGGTAAATCAGCCATATATCCTACTTTCTGTGTCGTGCATTCAAAAGGTCTGTGAGCAGGCTTTTGAAGAAGTCTTAAATTTCATAGTCCTTTTCAGAACTAAACAGTTTTTCTTCTACAAAAGTAGATTTGTGTCTCACCGAGCATCTCGGAAGTGTAAGTGTATATAAGTAGAGATACGGGTGTCTTAATGGCAGTCATTCTAGAAGAAAGTCTGACTGTAACATTCATTTACTCCGCCGTTTTTGTTATTCTGTCTGCAACACGAGATGTGCTGATAACTACATCTATGATATCAGAGAGGCTGAGAACAGGTGCATGATTATGGCTGACAGATTGCATGTTTTTTTTTCTTCTCTCTCTCTCTCCCTCTCTCACTCTCTCTCTCTCTCGCTGCATTTTTACTGAAGGAGCAAAGCTGACGTGAATACATCTGTGCTCTGTAAAACAACAGCACCAACTGTGTACAGGTGTTGAGCTGATTTCAATTTCCACTGCATAGTCAATGCTTTTGCTCTCAGCTAACTGTGACTATTATTGGCAATCTCATTTCCGCTATCGAGGAACTTCTTCACCCACCACGGTAAATAACCAGCAGAAAACTTGAAAGTGAGAAATAGAAAGTTTTAAATGTGCTTTTGGAACCCGAAAACTCAAAACTGCTGCCTCTTCACTCTCAGATGCTCGATTTCAGCGTACAACTTAGCCGCGTGAAGAGCAGAAATGTCAGCACCCTCCCAATCTGTGGAGCGCACCTTCTGCGGCTGCACATGACTACGCTGTGATGGAGAGAGTGCCGCGTGCGTCTGACAGCTCTGGCATCTCCCCACTTCTCATTTTGTCTTCATCCTTGCTCCTCTCCATTTTTTTTTTTTTTGCTTGGCACTGCTGTTACAAATCGTGGCACCCCTGCCACCAAAGAACTCCACTATATTTATGAAAATATGTCTTTTAATCTGCATCTCATTTGTTTACTGTACATCCAAATTCCTTCCATATTGTCTGTGACTGCCATCTGCCATCTTTGTAAGAGAAATAAACATGCCACCTTCCATCTTGCGCGTAGGTGTCTGTGCATTCATGCACATGTGGCTGAAGATTCAGCAGTTGTCAAACAGATGTGCAATGACAGCTCCCATCGAGGGCCGGTGATGTGGGCCAGTGAGCCACACATGTCTCTCATATCCACCTGCACTGGGCATTCCTTTTCTCGTCTACTTTTTCATCTGTCTTCTATTTTTACTGATCTATCTATCAGAAACTTTGCAAGCTGTCACGGTAGGGTGACAGGCAGCCTGTTTGAGCATTCTTCGAAAATAGACAGAGGAGTCAGGAAGCTCATTGTTTCGGAGAACCCATCTGCTGGAGCGAGGCGCTGCTGCAGCCTCCTTTTTCCTCCTGCATCTTTTGTGATGAGCCCTTTCTCTTTGGTTTGCTTGCGTGTTGTGTTTTCCTTCATCCCCTCACACCACTCAGGGGGCTCTCAAGATTCCACCACTTTCTCTGGAGAAGTTCCTCCAATACTGTTGTAGCCCTGAGAACCTTGCAGGTTCACCATCAGCACCACCGACCTGAAGCAGTAACCATATTGGATGTAATTTCCTTCTTTACATAAACTTGAGTTTAATGTTTTGCGATGGGGATTTTTATATACCACAGATCAAAAAGCAATTTTTTTAATGACTCCCATGGTTTATTTTGACCCCAGTAAGAGGTAACAGGCTTACTGCCTTGTTCTTTTTGTTAATTATGTCTTAGCCTCATTTATGGATATCTTTGATTTTGCACTAAAAGTAAAAGATGACACTGACGTCCACCATGTCTGACATCACTTCTCTCTCTGTCTTTTTTTTTTTGTAACCTATTTTGTTATATGAATGTATCAAAGAAGAAAGTATGTAACAAAGATGTTGTATTAGAGTTGTCTGGTTGCGACAGACTAATTTAGATTTTTTTCTTTCAGACAACAAAAAGAAGACTGCATGGAGCTTGTAACTCTCCATGGCATCTATGATCCATTGAATCAGAAGACAAATCAAAGCATGTGAAGCATGTGAAGCCATTAAAATAGTTTCAAATGATTTAAGTAATGAGCTCGCTGTATTTTAGAGCCATTTTATTTTATTTTGCAAAGAGACAAACTTCACATCTCTGATTTCTACATACTGGCACAAAGTTCTTTGCGACTGTTCTGAGATGTGTAATCTTTGATTCGTACAAAACTTGTAATCAGAGCAATATTTGCAAAATGTGATGTCAGCAGGTGTGCGAGCCCACAGGTTTCATGTACCAGAGAATGCAAATGAGTGAAAGTGTTGAAAGAAATTACAATATTATTTCCAAGGAGAAGGGGGAAAAAAGCAATGAGTGAAGCAAGGTTAGCAGTGAGTCAGCCCTGTAATTAAAGAGGAGCGATCAATCTGTACCACTGACCACACTACTTATGCCAACTCCATCGAATGGCTGCAGTAAAGAGCTAATTTAGAACCATTAGGGACTGCCAAGTTTGCAAACAGCCCAGTAATGATGATGGCTGATTCGAGTTCAAGGCTTGGCCTCTGTGTAACAGTCAGACCTGGCAGTCACACAAGTAGATCAATGGAAGATTTCACATGAAGAGAAAAAAAACAACTTTCTTTTATAAATTTCTTCTTTTTTTTTCTTGTATCTGCAATAGATGTTTGGTTCTTCATCAAAACACCAGATTTCTTCAGTTGACGAATAGTTTTATCTGCCAGGGAAATTGAAACACAAAACTTTTTCTGCTTTGCTGGATTATGTTTAACTGCCTCCCTGATTATAAGCATTATACCATAGTATAATTAATATTTAGGAACCCATCACAAAATATGACACTCTCTTCTATATGGGCAGTGGCTCTTTGAAGCTTTGACCAAAGCTAACATTAATTAGATTTTGTTCAGGCTAGTTTGAGCAGTTGTTCTGTCAATTTGTTTTCAAGTATGTGATCAATAATACAAAGAGTGAAACATGCTGATTAGATCGTGCTAGTAGCTTGTTGACCACTTCAATAATCCAACTTCCAGCATTAAAGAAGGCCCGTTTTCTGAAATCCATCAGCTTTACTTTTAAATATATTTAAAACTAGACTAGATAATAATAAAAATTTGAAAAAAAAATGTCTACATAGTTCAATTGTACTTTTTGGTACATTTAGTATAAGTTATAGTATTGTCTTTGTTTACATTAACATGGTCTTAATAAACATGAAAATTTTATATGTATTTTTAATTTATAATATCATGCCCACATGCCGCAAAAAGCCCCCATTCAACAAACTTGAAGCGGTTCACTGACCACGAGTTGATAATCACAGTTGTAGAACATTTTGTAGCTCTGAACACATTTTATTATTGAGCTGAAGAGCAGATATGGCTTTTTTGATAGTAAAGGTTGCTGCACTAAATGGTACCACTAACACCCCCCCCCCACCTCCCCACCCCACACACACACACACACAAACACGCACACACACTAATCTTGTCACCCAAATCATATGGGTGTACAATGATTTTTTTCAATGAAATGTATAGATTTATATAGATCTGAAAGCCAAAATTTGAGGAAAAACTTTCAAAGGGGTTGATATGTATGACCTTGCCATAATTTTCTTGGATCACATCAGGATGTAGGAAGCTGTAAAAGGTCTTGCCATGCTAACATGACGCTACATCTACTGGTATGACATCTGCACTAGGTACTCTCTATAATTGTGGTCGTACCCTAGTCATGAAAACAGCGTCCAACCTGGTTCTGTTTCAACTGCTTGATGAGGCTTCTTGCTTTTGATCTGCTGCCATCATACTGCACTTATGACCCCAATATGCTGCCGTCACAAACTTGTTACATATATCTTGTGCATAATTAAAATATTAACACTTATCATGCTCTGTCACACGTAATTGAGAGTCTACGGTGCTCATCTCCAACACTATGCCAAGGGCCCGCAACACTGCATACATTCAGCATATCAAGGTCATCATTCAATTTAAAGTTTTCATTTTGACTTTTTCAAGTGTCACCACATTGACTTTGCATAACACTTTAAACACAATGAAGGAAACACGAATTCAAAGGTGGAAGCGGAGGAAGTCAAGCATAAACTGCATTGGCTGCTGAACTCAGCGTTCACCTTTAGTGTTCTTCCAGCAACTGGGCCTCCTCCTTTAGAGAGCCATGACCGGAAAGTTCACCTCAGCTCGGTTGTGGCTGTCTGTGACTTTCATGTAGCTCAACTGTGCATGAAATCCTCAACTCTACTCACACTTCTGACATCCCTCAAAGGAAAACATAAAGCTGAAACGAACATTTAAAATAAAATATAGTGACTTGCTTTACCAGTCGATGAAGGTATAAGCAAGTTCATTAGTGGTGTCATTTCTTAGACTTGCACCTATATACAGGCTCTGATAGGTGTTAGCATGTGTGAAGGAGGAATATTTCAATAAGGGGGGGGGGGGGGGGGGGCTTGTGAT
>JARVJO010000330.1:10265731-10288086 GCA_031762555.1 Cynodonichthys magdalenae
CTATCTATCTATCTATCTATCTATCTATCTATCTATCTATCTATCTATCTATCTATCTATCTATCTATCTATCTTCAAACAAGCTCTGCCAAAATGTCCCAATTTATTTTAATGTCCCTCTTCCCTGTCTGTTTTTAAATCCTTTCTTAAAACCCATTTGTTCTCTCTGGTCTGGGAACACCATTTGTATTGTCACCTTATTATTATTTTTATTTAATTTTGACAGATTGTGTGATTAAATTAATGTTTTATTATGTGTACAGAACTTTAGTCCTGTGGATGTTTAAAGTTATTTTTAAATAAAGCTGGTATGGTAAATATGAAACTAGATGTAGACATTTACAACAAACTGAGCAGTTGCCTTCATGCACCGTCAGAGGTCTTCAAACCTGCTCCTCGAGACCTATTGTCCTGCTTCCACACACCTTACTGAAATGAATGATTGATTGTGTTTCTGTTAAACCTGATAACATTTTGAGTAGGTGATTTAATGATTTGATACAGGTGTTCCAAAGCAGGGACACAGCTAAAACTTGCAGAACAGTAGGTCACAAGGAACAGGATCAAAGACTTCTGGTTTAGATTCTGACTTTATTTAAAATCTTTTCAAGGGTTCATAAGATATTTTGCTAACAAATACATAAGACTGACTTTAGAGTTGATGCCAAAGTTGAAATAAAGATCTCATTCTGAAAGTTTTATCAAAGTCCATCCAGTGGGTCACAAGATATTTTGCTAACAGATATATCAACAAGCATGCACACACAGACAGTCAGTTACATTATTGCTCACTATTTCACATTTGTAATAACTACTATTCTTTTTGAGATCCTAGGCTTACAAGTTGGTTTTTTTTGTTTTTTTCTTTGTCAATAGTTCCTCCAGATGACCCGGTCATTAGTGGGGGGCCAGTGGTGAGCCTGAGAGCAGGTGACCCTCTCAACCTGACTTGCCATGCTGACAATGCCAAACCTGCAGCCTCAATCATTTGGATCCGTAATGGAGAGGTCCTTAATGGGGCCATGTACTCCAAGGTAAGCTCAGAGGTGTGTGTCATCAGCAGGTATGTAGACCAGCTGGGGATTGAAGGGAGGGTGGGCATAATGATGGTAAAGGGTCTTCATTTCTATGTTGTTTTTTTTGTATTTTTTGGTTTATTTTCCTTTTTTAACACATAAACTGTTACATACAAAGTGATGACATCTGTCACCTCACTTTTTCTTTTCAATGCATCATTTTGCTTTAAATAACTTTGACACAGTGAGAAATATTCTTGAAATGTTAGGCACTTTGCCCCATCTTTGATGTGTGTTTGTCTCACTTTTCAGCATTTTTAAAATTAAATTTATTTTGAACACACACACACACACTCACACGCATTTTGCTATACAACTCAACCAAAACAAGCAGATATCTATCAATATGTTTAAATCTTTCTTTTGTGTTTTGATTTCCTCCCGTAGCTGCGTGTTTCACCGTAGCCTAGAGTTTTCCATGAAATATTTAATGCCAAATTTTTTTTATCGCTGAGCTTCATTTTCAAATGACGGACTATCCTTCCACTTTTGCTGTTCTAGTACACAAGATCAGCAACTCACGCCATTACCATGCTGCAGTCACTGGAACCTATAGCCCTCCAGTCCAATCATTTATTCAAATTTGTTATGTTCTATTTTCATTTAAATAAAACACATAAACAGAGAGGACACTTTAGAATGCTAACGTCGCCTCTGCCCCCCTCTCCCGCAGCTCTGTCTCGTCCCATTATTGGCTTTTTACAAAGAGCAGATAAATGCCATTGATTGGGCTGAGGTACGTCACCGGGTCGTTTTGAATAAAGTGATTGCTGGAGGTGCTGTTTGCTAATGGTAGGCGAGGAGCATGCTTTCTATCTCTTCACATCCTCCTCAGAGTGAAGGCAGCTATGAAGACATTCAGGGCTGGTTAAGTGATGGATGTAACTGAGCCCGAAGTATGAGCTTCTCTTCTCTTATCTCTATTGCCTAACATTAAAAAGCAATGGGTTCAATTAAAGAAATCTGACTTTTTTGGGTCCGCAGAGCAGCGGGGGGACATTTTGCAAAGCGTAATCATCTGCTCTGATGGTCTTCTCATACCCCGTTGATGTAGAGGTCTAATGCAAGCAGATGTGGTGGAGGATTCGCCAAGATGGCTTTCCTGATGGTGTCATATGTAATGATGGTTCTGACCCACAGATAATTCCCTGCTGTAGGCATCCGAAACCTCATCTCTGTGACCTCATAGAAAATGTATTTATTGGAACGGTGATTAAAGAGAAAATGCAGGAATAATGTTATCGTTTACAAAAATTGCGAGTTAGTTTGAGTCATGGCAGAGTTGCTTATATAATGCAGTGCTTATCATTAGTAAGGGTAGCTTTTCAAAAAAAATATGAATTACTGGAGTATGTAATGAAGGTGGCTGCCCAAATAATTCAGTTAAAGTTGTGTATAATTTTGAAATAAAGGCTTAACATTGAAAGATGTTGTTTTGTTTTGTTATAAAACACTCAGTGCCCATACAGTAAGTCATATTGCCTAATAGCAAACAACAAACAACTGTTTGTAATGATCAAACTGCCCAAGGTGTGTTTAAAAGATGCACACATTTATATTGACACGTCTGTATTTAAATAATCTAACAAATCACGAGATCGCCAGCAACATACATTTTCCTCAATGGAAAGCTAAAAAAAGATCCAGTATATTTTGTGTTTTAAAAGAACAGAAAAAAAGTTTTGTCAATATAGACAAAAAACAGTTTTTATACGACAGTGTCCTCACTTTGCAGTGACATGGTTGATTACGGGTAAAATTGTTAACGTCTATATGGAATTGGTACAAATTTATCTGAGCAGAAATGCTGATGTAGATTCTCAGTCATCAAGGACATGGTAAAAACAAAAAATAAATAAAATAAATAAACAATTACAAAAATAACCAGACTTCTATTCTTTAATTGATGATGGTTCTCTTCCCTTCCAGGGAGTTTTCTCAATCGAAAAACTGGAGAGTGTGGAAATCTAAGTTTTTGGGGGTTTTTTTTTGACTGCATGAGAAGCCCTGTTGTGCAACACAAAACTGTAAACTCTCCTTTTTCACACGGAGAGTCATCAAGGTCATTAATGAGCTATTGTTTGCTACTTAATTAGCCAGGTTATCTGTCTTGATAGGGATGTTTAATTAAGACAAACATACTAACTCTGACAACTTCTGACATTTGCTTCAAAACAGTACTACCTTTAAAAGAGAGGTGGGTGGCACTCCTGTCATAGTAAAGACACGGCCGTCTCAGAATAGTCAAACAGGCAACTTGAGGGAAAACGTTCCAGGGATTTCCTCACCTTTGGCCATCTGATTGACAGCTCACACATACTGAACGGGAGGAGTGTCACTCTGCAGGGTACATGACCTGAGGGTTCCCTGCATTGTCTGCCTCTGACAAGCCAAGTTAAACTGTAAGAACTGTATTTGTTTTGAAGCAGCCTCTTTTTAAAACCAGATATTGGTCTATGCCATCTGACTGGAGTTTATTTTTGGCAGGAACTATTATATTTTCCTGGATACACTATATTATCATTTATTATTATAATGATGGAAGCAAAAGTGGATGCAGTTCCTAGTGTGAACAACTAATATGCACTAAATACTTGACATTTTGTGTTTAGCTATTCTTCTCCTGTGGTATTAAAGCTATCTGTGGCTCATGTAAAGACTCAATATGCTCTCTGGCATTCAGGGCATTCAAAATTATTATCCAATTACATAATTATGTGTTTATTTCTTTCATTAAATTGCTTTAAAATAAAAAAAAAAAAGAAGCTCACAGTTTTTTCTTTATTTGGTTCATTTTGCTGTGAGTATTCTTTACATAGACCTCTGGCAGTGTATCAAAAAATTATCAATTTGTAATGTGAAAAGGGGTTGAATTCTGTGCTGCTGCCAGCTAACCCCCTTTCTAAGATTAATGACTGCAGACAGGTCCAGAGGGATGAGGGAAACAATCCCGATTGTGTCACAAAGGATATTACATTGACATACCCCGCATCTGACAGCTAATGTGTTCTGCTTTAGAACGGACTGCACGCACAAATATGAATTTCATCACATGGCTCTTCACATACAAATAGGGCTTCAGAGAGCATTGAATCTACAATATCATTTACCCACAAAACATAAGAAAAAAGTGGATATTTTCATCTCAGTAAAAAAATGTCCTGTTTTTATATTCGCTTAGGCAGTACATTGAGGTGCTTGAACTATAAAGTGAGAAGATCTGTTAAAACGTTTTGCTGTATGATTTTACAAGTTCAATGGCCTTCTAATTATACGTTTCAGAATATAGATTGTCTTTGCAGGAGAGACAGCACATAGTCAGATTAAGGTTTTACTGTATTGAAAACCTTGTATTAAAAGGAAAATAATGAGTAGATAATTACTCATATTGCAACAATGAGCCACAGGTTGACTGAACTAAAATGAAAAGGTAATAGTTGAAGTCTGAGGCCCTGTAATAAAAACGTCTGGTTGCAGTAAGTGAAGGAAAAATCTGTACTAAGACGAAAGAGTGGAGACCCTGGGGTCGAAAAGGGCTTCCCAGGAGTTTTGCACTGCAGTTTGTCTTGGAGTTTTGGATGTTCAAGCTGAGAAGAATGTGTCAAAGCTACGTCAGCTAGAATAGACTTCTTCTCTTTTTACAGAGTATGGAAAAGCCTTAACAATGTTGGATAGAGAAATGCTGTTTGTGTTGAAATCGGAGCATCTTTCACGGAACAGATATGGGCTATACTAAGGTATCTCTTGGTTCAGCCACAATTTTCACAGTCTACAAATACTGAATAGGCCTGTGACTTATTTCATGCTGAGATTGAAGTGTTTGCATTGGTGTGTTGTTGAAATACAAAAATCTGAGCAACAGCTATTGATCTGGCATAGAAACAACGGCAGATTCAATATTTTTTTTTTGTTTTGTTTTGTTTTCTTGTCTAAACATCAATTGTGATTCCAGCATTGCTGTAATATTTTATTATTTATCATTGCATTATAAAAAGCATTTCAAGGAAATTGCCTAAACTGGCCTTACATGTGAAAATGAGGATAAATGGTTGTTTTTAAACTCTACCCCACCGTTTTGTCCAATGACCACTGAGATAAATCTCGCCAAAAATGTGCAAGGATCAAGTGAATATAAAAAATAGAATCAATTTTGTTGTGAGCTTTCCATGGAACTAGAAATTTATATATATATTATTGTTAGAAATTTATTTTATGTACATTCCTCCCATGGTCCTTGTTTCTTGTACAAACTATGCAGAGCAACATTGAGCCTATTTTAAAGGATGCCAGAGAAATGCATCTTGACTTTGTGGTTGACCACACTGCACTGTGTTGCCCACACAATTTGTTCTATTCACTGACTTAGTTTTGTCCTGCACTGTTTAACATAAACTCCCAGAGCCCTCCTCTGAACGTTTGAGTCGAAGTGAGAGCTACTGAGCGCTACCAACCGATTCCAGATGGCTTCCACAATGTAGGGCTCAGAGGATGAGCACTGAAAAGACGATTGATTTCCTTTGTGAAGTATGACAAGCCATGCACTGGAGCGCAGCTCTCCAGACACACAAAAAAGCACAAAACACATATTACAAAATATGTTTTATTTATTTTCTTCATTTCATATCAGCTTGCTTTGCAGTATAACTACAGGCTAGAATGTTCTGATGGGTTTTCTTTGTTTCCCCGAAGGAGGTTGTGTGTGTCTTCATGAATTGTTTGCCGTTTTCTTCTTTTCTCTTTTTCTTTTATTACTCTTTTACACCTTTTGCATCAAAGCTTACCACTTATTACTCTTGTTCTACCTCTTTTCCCTTATTTGCACGTCACCTAAACTGTTTATAATCACAACTTCACTTGGAGATAATATCCAGTGGTTGGACACAGTGGTTTTAAAAGTTTTGTTTGCTCCCCAAAATCAAAATAATTCAACTTTTGTTCCATTGATTGTGAAAATGAAACATAAGGTTCACGCACGGTGTTGCAGACCTAACACCTTTATCCATACAGCTAACTTTACCTAAACTTGTATGTTTCTTTGCTTTTTGCAGACATTGCTTCACGATGGCAGGAAAGAAAGCATTGGGAGCACACTCTACCTATCTCCTTCCAACATTGAGACTGGTCAGCAGATCATCTGTAAAGCCTCCAACAAGGCAGTACCCAATGGCAAAGAGACCAGAGTCACAATTGATATTCAGCGTAAGCATACCAGTGCTCCCTTTTTTTTCTTGCTAATATGTTTTTTTAGTTCATTTGCATGTTGAAAATGAAAGAAACTGTTTTGCATAAATCAGTATTATGTTTGGTATATAAAATGCTTGACACTGTCACAACAACTTATACAAAATTTTTAATGAGGTATTTATACATTTTTTCTTTGTTTGTTTTTTTATGAATCCATCTCGGTAAATCAATTGACAATGCACACTTTTTTCCTGTTTGCTGTGATAGAAATCAAAGTGTCTATCTATCTATCTATCTATAATGATGGAAGCTTCCATTTATTATCCAGCTACCTGCTTGCTGTGTTAGAACACAAAATCTGTCTACTCCTTTCATTTTCTCACTCAGACCATCAATCTTTTGGATGAGAACATCCACAATCCCTTTCCAAAATAGGCAAAGCAAGCCCAGCGTGTAAAACACATTCAGACTCAATTGTCAGGGAGTATTTTTTCGATTAAGAACTGCTCACAGTGAGAGAAAAGGTTTCAAACAATAGGATTTTGCATCACTCACAGCCCCTTCAACACCATTAAGTATGACTAATAAAGCAGAAAATGCTATTTAGAGAACCATTATGACTGACAGCTCCATTCTTTTTATTATGTACATGGCAAGTGTCGAGAATGGCACGAGCGGGCAAGGCACAATCAGGCCAACTCAAGCGCGGGAGTAAAAAATGATTAACAGTTGTTAGTGTTTGCAACCCTTGCAGTTTGTGCTCCTCAGTTCTCACTTTGGAGTCAGAGAAGGGAAGTCTGCCCACATGTAAACTGATTTGTCACCATGTATAATGATGTGTCTGTGATAAACGCTCGCTCATCATGGCATCATCCTCACTTGTGAACGTTTGATTTATCCCTGAAAAAGAGTGGTGCCGATTCTCTAATTAGCATTCCAAAATGTCGTCTTTACACAATTAAAGCTCCTAAAAATATTTTTTCCACAGTGTGATATCAAACCGAGCGACAGCAGAGACTAATTGAGATCCAGACTGTCTCCCACAAAGTTAAGGCTCTCGACTCCTTCCGTCTCATTCCTTCCCAGCCCTGCCTAAGATTTGACAGGTTCAGTACAGTTCATCAGAACATTTGGAAATTGTGCGGAAGAGAGCCACTTCTCAAATTAAGTCACCCCTGGACTGAAACATGCTACAAATGAACACTAATTTGTTTGTGTTGGGTAGCAATTTGCTAAATTTCATTGCAGCATAATTTTATTACAAGGTCAGTAACTCAACAAGAGGATCACAAACAGATGTTCATGTAAAAGCTACAGGGCACGTACACGCTCTACTTTGAACACTTGATTTATTTTTTTGTTTTGCTTTGTGTGAGTATAGTACCTGGTGTATAGCTTCGACAATACCTGCATTTTAAGACAGGAGGTTCATTATATTGACAGCTGTTATCAAGTTTAAAAAGCACTTTTACAAAGTGTCAAAGCTGTGCAGATGATCTAATTATTTTTGCAGAATACTGTAAGATTACTGTTAAAGATGCATATCTGGAAACTATACAGCGCTTCTTCTATTGCTGCTGGGTAGAGGAAAATAACAGCACACAAAAGCTGTGTTTTAAAATCTACATGTAAAAGTGCTGTGTTTCTGTGTGAACATTGTTCCTTAAATAAACCTGAAAGCCAGACTGTCAAATTGGATAATCTGGATTAGTCAATTATTTCCAAGTTAAATACTTGGCCACTGTTCTAAAAGAGCTTACAGCGTTCCTGAACCCATAACTAACAACACCAAGGTCAAAATAAAAACTATACATGTTTTTAACTACTGATTCATATTTATACAAACCCAAGACTGATGTCATGAATTAATCATTTTAAAGATTACTCCTGTAGTGACAAAACTGTTAAATTTTATGAAACTGAAAATGTAAAAAATAATAAAATCAAATTATAGCTTTTTGATTCCTTTACCTGCTTTCACAAAGTGCTGGTGCTTATTTCCAGCAGTCACTCTGTGAGAGGCGGGGCACACCACAGACAAGTCACAAGTCCATTACAGACAAACAACCACTCGCACTCTTAACCACACCTGGGGACATTTTAGAGTAACAAAATAACCTGACATGCATGTTCTTGGTCTGTGTGAGGAAATCAGAGTACCCAAAGAACACCCACACATTCGCAGAGAGAACATGCAAACCCCTCTCAGGCCTCAGACCAGAGGGCAATCCTGTGACCTGACACTGACAGACAACAGCTCTAACCACTGCACTGCTGTTAACAATAACAAAACTTGTCATCGCCTAATGACATTTTTATAACAATAGAAAAGTGTATTTCTTTTTTTAGTTTTTGGTCAAAAGAAAATGAACCTGAACCTCTTTTTGCCTAACTGCAACTCTTCTACTGAGACTTTTTGACAAAAGCTAAAAGCCATTATTATATTTATGAAGGAAATGTTCCTCCAGGAGCTTCCTGTCAGCCCTGGAAGGTATGAAACACTTGACAACTTAGTCTATATAATAGTTTTTGGTGCCTTTTATTGCAACACTCAAGCACTTGTGAATATCCTGCAAAAGAGCTTAATAATTGTTGGCAGTTAAAATGCCTCTGACAGACAGTCACCTGGAAAGCACTGATACAGATGTACATTATGGTCAGCATAATGGTCCTCTTAAAATTGCTTCTCATCGACTGATGTTATTTTTTTCTGTTGTTTCTTTTTGACTTTACCTATGTATCCGAGTTATATATTATGGATGTTTTCATGAAACTTAAGGGCTTGCATTTTCTCTACAGGAGATGTCAAATAATATTTAACTACATTAAAAGTTTCTATGTTATGCAGTTAGACTAACAAAATCCTGCCCCATTCTGTGATTATGCCCAAATTATTGCTATTACTAATTATTGTTTTTTTTTACGCTAGATGTAGAATGATTAATCTGCCAGCCAGTTATTACCATACGTATTAATGTTTTCAAAATCATCCTCATTCAGCCTGGCCTGAACATACTAAGCTGATTAACAGAAAAGCACATCTGTGAAAAACACCATGTTGTTACATGTGACACTGCACACCAGCATCAAAATGTGTTTCTTGTGATGGGGTGCCATCCATGGCAGGGGAACTATGTTTTGGCACTAGCATGGCCAGACTGCAATGGAATATGAATAAAATATATACATTTTGGAAGGAACTGTTTTATATCTACCAAAGAAATTAAGGCTCTCATGTTGACAATTGATGGACTTTCGACCGGTCCAGGGTGTACCCCGTCCCTTGCACAGTGACTGCAAGATATGGGCACCAGTGACCCTCGTGACCCTGAAAGGAAGAAGCAGGCATAAATAACGGATGGATGGATATTGAAAATTTTTAGAAGGATGCTTAAAAAATTTTAAGTCCAGAGTTATTCTTATACAATTGATGATCATACACTACTGTAAGCATTTAATTACATTTCTTCTGTCTGATTGTTCTCCAGTTTTACTTTTATTTTTCTAGTAGATTATTATTTTGAGTGAAAAAAAAACATATATCACTTATTGGCTGCCCTGCTTTTAAAATTCAGCTAGCTATTGAAAAAAAAGTGAGCAACTTTATTTATATACGATCATTGGTAATGTTAACTCACTATATGTATTGCAGATGATCATAATAAACATAAAAATATAAATAAATATAATATTGTATTTACTAATACAATAATATAATATTTTAATACACATAATAAAATTCATAGATTTTAATAATACAGAAGTTATGTAACTTTTAGAGCACAAACACATGCCGTAATAAATAATACTTTAGAGAAATTGTACCATAACTCAAATTAACTAAAATTCATTTAGACATGTGCATAGCCTGTAACTAATTTTTTTTTTGCTGTTGTTGTTGTTGTTTACTCTTCAGTATGAGTTTTAGCAAATAATTATATGTGTATTAAAAAAGTAAGCTAACAAATTTCATTGTTTATTTTGACAGTAGTTTAGTTTGTCCCTAAAATTAGAAAATAATACAGAAATTCTTCCTAGACACATTTTATTTTTAATGACACCCCAAAACGGCATCACAGAAATGTAGGGGAATACTGTGGCCCTTTTTGCGTCTTAATTTGTTCTCTCAGTAAAATATAAATAGACAAAAAAAACTGAAAAGGACATTAAAGCCTAAAATTATGACAGACATTTTGAAAGTAAAAAGCAAAAATTATGCATGTAAAACAAGAATTTAAAGCTCAGCCTTGATGATTTGGCTGTGATGATTCATAGCAGTGGAGCAGTTGCATAAACAAAGGCTCTTTTTAGACCCCCCCGTGGAGGACAGAAGGTAGTTTCATTGGATGAGCAGAGCCAGGAGGATGAGATGTTGGGTTAGAATCTCTTGGTAATATGACGAGGTGGAGATAGGGAGGAGGGGGGGGCTGTTCATGGGGAGTAGCAGGGAAAGCCAAATGTCCCCAAAGATTATGGAACATTTCTTTGCTGAACATGTGCCAAAAGATTTATCTGAAAAACACATCCAACTTTATTTCAAGCTTTACTTGTCAGAAGCTGTCAAACACTGGGTTAATCCCTGGCAAATTTTCCTTTAACACTCTGCGAGTTCGCTCTGTATTGAAAGTGAACAGGGAAAATTGATATTGATGCTTTTATCTTGCGCTCTGTAAGACAGCAAATGAACAAATTTCCTCAAATGTTATTGTGTTCCCTGGAAATGTTGATGACATCCATCGAGTTTTTTCATTGTTAGACCAAAGACTCACATTGAGTCAGTCGAAACTGTTAATTAGATAATGGAAAGTCTAGTTTCTCTTGCTGACTAAAGTGATTGACTACGTATATGAGATTTTGTTACCAGATCAAAAAAAAAACAAAGAAATATTTTCTCATTCTACCTGCTCTTCTCAAAATGCTCCATTCTGCTCACTTTCACGCTTAGCTCTTTTTCATTCTTCATCTAAATTGCAATCCAAATGAGTTAAGTCTACTTACAATTCTGCATGCTGCTCAGCAGCTTAAATCAGTCTAAAACTCAATGTATTCAACATTATTTTCTTTTATTGTACTTTTAATGCTTGTGGTTTAAATCCACCTCAGCATTTTGAATTCCACCTAAATTTATACAGACATATCTGGCCAAGGGTTAGACAAATTAACATCTAAATACAGAGTGATGTGGTGATGTTGCCCAAACGAGAGGGATTTAGAGCCAACAGATGTGATTCAGTACCCTGGATAGACTGCTGACTTCTGTTGTCCATACCATCCCATTAGCTGGCTGTAATTATTTGATAGCAGAGGGATGGCTACCTCCCTTGATGCTGTTTTATTCAGCAGCACATCTTTACTTGCAATGTGCCTTTTGGACTTAAGTCAGTAAACTTCCTCACGATCGTGACTTCACCACTGCAGGGATATCGTGTGTTTAGGATGCCAGCTTCATGTCTCGCTAAATCCCACTCATCGTGTGTGATTAAAAATATTCTGCAATTATTTTCTAGTGCAGTTGCAAATCTGCAGAGTGTTGCCCCACATAGAAACATGCTTTGAAATTCATGCACTTGGGACGAGCAACGCCAAGGTTTCTCCGTGTGTTTGCATTGCAAACAAGGCGAGCCACGTGGGGAGAAAATGAATGCCATTTGTTGAGACTAATTAATAAAGAACATGCACATGTGCAGTTGGGGAGGATTTGTTTTCGGTAGCTTGCTCAGCTACATGCTTTCCTCGCCTAATCAAGCAGATAATGGCAAATTCTTCTGAAAAAGAATTGGAGAGTAGGAGGGACATTAAAGTAGGGAGAGCAGAAAAGGGGTCTTGCACTTCTACAGAAACTTCATGCTCACATTTTGATATGTGCAAAAAAGGAGGGGGGGGGGGGCTCAAATGAACATCTGTTGTCATCAAACTGAAGTAAATTCAAAATTTATTGAAGTGAATATCTTATGATCAATATGTTCGACCTCAGGTTGTTCATCAGTCTGTTCTCCCCTGATGTATTTCACACAGCCAGCCATGTGACAATGTGACCATATTGCCGGGGCAATAATCTACAAACGGATGGTCCACAAACAGCTTCTT
This sequence comes from Cynodonichthys magdalenae, assembly GCA_031762555.1. Taxonomy (NCBI): domain Eukaryota; kingdom Metazoa; phylum Chordata; class Actinopteri; order Cyprinodontiformes; family Rivulidae; genus Cynodonichthys; species Cynodonichthys magdalenae. The sequence goes on from JARVJO010000330.1 coordinate 10,278,079, forward strand.
CATACTTTGGAGGCATCCAATGCTTCTGGAGTTTGAGGGTGGTCCTTCTGGAGAACAGCTGTCTACAGTGACCCACAGAGATTGGAAATTGAGCTTTAAGAATGAGAGAGGAAAAAACAATAAACAACTATTTATGCTGGCACTTTGTGCATGAAAACAGAGAAGTTGGAAGATTGTTCCAAAAACACCAGCTGGTCTCCACTTTGAACTAAGCAATCAAAAGCTGTCGGCCAAACTATTATACCACCCTCCACAATTCATCATGTTGTTTTTATTGAAGCTCCAATCAGTCCTACTGTCCCCCTTTTTTTCCCCTCCCATCTCTCCATTTTCCCAGTCTTGCGAAGAATGTAATGAATTAACACATCACTGTGCCATTGCGTTACCTCAGATGTACTCACCAATTGTCTCATGCATTTATACATCAAAGGATATTCTTCATTAAATAGATGTCTGTCAAATGATGAAGGGCAAAGGTCAGAGATGGCAATACCCCATGATTTTACACCCAGGGCTATTTCTGACAGGCTTTTGACAGTTGTTGCTCCCATAGCTGTCTTTTGTCTTTTGGGAGCTAGAACTACCAACAAATTAAATCCATCATGACACTACCTTTCCCTAAAAGAGACTGGGACATTTTCTAAGTGTGGGCCCAGTTCAGTTATTTCAAAAGAGCATTGATTTTTTTTTTGGTCAGATTGACAGTAATGAGCATTTGTCTCTTTAGAAGTCTCTTGGCAGCAAGAAGATGGTTTGCATGATTAAAAAGCTTGGTATAGGAAGAGTTTTAGTGAAAGTGGCTTCTGAATTAGTTCTGTTTGTTCACACAGTCATACCTTTCAGATCCCCCTCCAATCTTTTAGTATCTGGCTCTGCCTGTGTGCCGCAGATTCCGACAGAATTTTTTCACTGCCATCTCCGCTACTGCCAGACATGTTATTTTGCCCTTTAGGTTCCTTTTGCCTACATTTTTTTCTCACTTATTTAATCGCTTCGCAATGCTAAAACCACCTACTGAGTGGATATAACACCATTGCTCAAGGCTGGGATGATATTTCCCATTTTATTATGATGCTCACCCATGTCTCCTTTCATTTCTACACAAACATGTTTCCACACATGCAAATACCCAGTCACGCACAATTGGCTGCACACTACCTGGGGAGCCTTGCTGGTAGACTTGGCCCCAAGTTTTTATTTTTTTATTTTTCTCATCATGCACACAGTTGTTGTTTTCTTTACTGGCCCGGGGAGACCAAGCACAGGTGGGGCTCAGTGTAGTGGAGTGGTTGGTGGAGGTGGGGTGTGTGCTGAAGGGGAATACATTGGCTGATGGGGGATATGGCATGCGAGTGGGGAAGAATGTGGCACCTGGACCACCTCCTCTCTGGGGTTTTGTGGCAGCTGAGCCAGCCTAGAGCATCTGCACAGCTATAGGGTAATAAGCTGTTTTCCTACTCCCGATCCTACATACACATGCTTACAGATTTGCTCTCCCTAACTGCACAGACTGGTTTGAATATATTCAAATGTGGTTTGTGAGCTTTATTTTTTCACTTTGGGTGAAACTCTGCACTTTTGAGGGGTGGGGTACTAAACCAAAAGCCATTCTAACATGGACTATCTGATAAATATTGCAATATGGGAATCATTGCATCACATTTTGATTTAGACTAACTTCAGTTTCATATTTTATAGCTGATTTATTTATCCATTCTCAGCTTATGCCTGGTTCACACGGAAACATTTCATATTTGTCAGTTGATTTTCAAAACCTGAGAGACCCTACACATGAGGATAAAATATCATGGATTTAACATGTTTGGTGCTACAGTGTGTGTGTGCAGCCATACCGCAAAATACAACACACACCACACAAACAGATTTCACTCATAAACATTCAGATTTCAGATGGGAAATTTATGCAAAATTGCTTGAGATGAAACGTGAGTTTAGAGAAACAAACACAGCAGAAAAGGAAGCAGCTATAGCAATAAATTGTGGACTTTTTTTGACAGAGAAAAAACACAAATACGTCCCGAATGTCCACTGGACTTTCTGGTGCTCCATGGCAGTTGTTTTGTCTTCTGTATTTTGGGATCCCCTTTGTGTTTCCGTCACCTCTCTTTTTGATTGGCTACACGTCACATTCAACAAGCTGCGTGCTTGTTTGTTCTCTGGGAACCCCACACGCATTAGAATATCGGGCCAAGACAATACAACATGTTGAATATCCCTAATTTGAGATTGGAGCAGTCCCAGCTGGAAGGGAGGTTCGATCCCCTGTTCCAACCCTCTTTCCAACTGTCTCAGTTGTTGTGTCCTTGGGCAAGACACTTCACCCCGATGCCTCTGATGTGTGTCCCATCAGTGTATGAATGTGATTGGCACTGATTCTCCATAGATGATTGTACATGTTAGCTTTGTAGGAGATATAGTAGAGTGCTGTGTGAATGGATGAATGAGGGCACAGATTGTAGTGTGAAGCGTTTTGAGTATCCTGGTTGGATAGAAAGGCGCTATATAAGTACAGTCCATTTACCCTTTACCATTCCAAGCAGGAAAGCTCACTACCAGGTACAGCAAGCAGATCTCATGTTTATCTTAACGGCCATTACAAAAATTGGGTTAAGTTTGTCACAAGGGAAAAATTGGGTCAAAAATCAGCATAATTGTTATGCCACATGAACCTGGTAATTCTGAGGATTTACATCTGTTTTCATAATGTCATTTTTATAACATATATATAACCTCATATGCTGCTCAGATTAAACTTATTCAATAACAATGTTTGTTTTATAACTATGTTTATGAAGGTTTACTAATCCCAAAAAGCAAAGGGAAATTAAAAATGTACAATTCACACCCCCCCTAGAGAGACTCCAGTTAGTTTACTCATGTGACCAGGTATTCTCTATCATATCTCTCTGGTTTGCTCAAATACTAGAAGATAGAAAAAGACAAAAATAATAAAATAATATGAAATAAACTCCCTGAAACTTAGGACTTTCTGTTTCAACCTGACAGTAAAAAAATAAGTTGTTGACATGTTCCAGTCAATTTTCAATGAACACAAAAGCACTGAAAGCACTTAAGGCAACTCACTCATGATGATCTAACGCACTGCTTTTAAGGCTCAGAACAAAATACACCTACAACGTATTGAGAATGCCTGACAAATTACTTTACCTGCTTGAAATTCATCCTCTGCAAGGTAAATAGCTTTGTTTGTTTTGCTGGGAGCTGGAATGATATGTAAATTAACCTGTATCTTCAAAAAGTATCCCACTTTTGTCAATTAGGATAAATGAAGGCATTTATTGAATTTGCATAATCTGAATATTTGTAATCGTATGAACTTTTATAATTGTGTTGTATCAATAAGGTTGTTAAAACTGCACTGTGGACCGGTTTTCACTGCATGCAAATTAATATTTTGGGAAACTCATTATCAGTTCAGATTTTTCCTTTCATTTGCTCCTTAAGGCAACGCTAAGGAATATATGAGAGTATAAACAACACGCTATACCCAACTCCTGGGAAAAAGAAAGAAAAAAAATACTTGCAAGTGTTCAAACCATCCGCCTAGACACCTGGTAGGCAGCAGAGATAATAAAAAAAATAAACAAACATGCAATTATTTATGAATAATCCTGGCACTAATTGAGATAAGTTGTCACAAAAGCTCTAAAGATTACAATAATATAATTTTAGAATTATGAGGAAAAACATTCCTTAATCCTGTACAAAACTCAAAAGTGTCTGTGGTACTTTTTGTCAGAAAAATATGTTTTTTATCTCTTATTTAGCCACAAACAGCATTAGAAACCTAGAATCTGTCTATGGCTTAAAGTTCACTGTGTTTCAGTAGGATACCGGCTGTGTAATTGGTTGCCTTTGTTTCTTTGTGTTCTTTTATAGATCCCCCACTTGTCAATCTCTCGGTGGAGCCTCAGCCTGTGCTGGAGGGCAGTCTTGTGAAATTCCACTGCTCTGCAAAGGCCAACCCTCCAGTTACACTTTACAGGTGAGATCATGAAAAGAAGCAGCATCACAGTAGTCCCCCACCAACCGCAAAAGATTATATAATGTATCTGAAAACAAGAAATGCAGTTAATGAGGTCTTTTCTGATCGATGAAGCTGGGGGGAAAAAAAAACATTTTCACACCAACTCAAATTTAACACATGGTATTGATGGCATTAATCATTGTCAGACACTTTCGTATGATACCACGACGCCATTACTAGAAACGAGGGGACAAAAAAAAACAAAAAAAAAACAATGAAACACAGACGAAAAATGTAATGGAAATATATCACAGAAAAATCAATTGGGAAAGCTTGTCATGTTCCACTGGGCTGCAGTAAAGTATTATAAGGGCTTTGTTGGAAAACCTGTTTGCTTTATGGTCACACCCTTTCCCCTGAAGTTTAAAATATACCTCAGTGTATCAGAGCAAAAGTTAAAAGTTTCATTTGCACGGCATCTGAAGATCTCACGATTAAAGATTTTTTTTCTTAAGATCATGTGGAAAGACAAAATTTTCTCTCTGGGATCCGCCATTTTTTTTTTATGGTTAAAGCAAGGCTGCTTTTAAATAAACCACTTATTTCAATGATTGGATTTTACAGCACAGCACTGTTTCATTGTGAAAGTATCTATCTTTGACTGAAGGCTAATAAATAATAGGAAATAGAAACATTATCTGTCTTGGCAACAAGACCTGCTTTACAAACTTTGATTTGAAGATTTAATTGGAAAATCATCACAAAAGAAGATGAAGGTTCATTTATGGTCTTAATGCAGCTGAGCAAAGATTTCACTGCTGAAAATCTTTTGAATTATTTAAACACAACTTTTAATAACATAAGTTAATATTTGTTTGAAGTTTAATAGTTTTGGTGACACTTTAGAGTGAATTTTCAGTGAAGGTCATCAGAAAGCATCTTAGCAATAACTAAAGAAAAGAGAAATTTATGCTGCTGAAGTTGTTTTGCAAATGCTAAAACTTGTAAAAAAAAAAGCTTAACTCAAACAATAAATAATTAGCAATGTTTACTTGAAATATTCAACTAAATCAAGCATCTGTTTCTATTGTAAACGAAATTGCATTTTAATAGCCAGCAAACTTCTCAAACTTAAGTTACAGTTTTACTGAATGCTTTTCCTACATTAGAAGCAGATGGATCAATAAAAAAGGAAAAAAAGGTGACAAAATAAGCGAAGCACTTCCTTTCCTTAATAGCTTCCCATACGGATATTTTTGGTAAACCTTTTTGGCTCGGTCTATGCTGCTCCGCTTACAGCAGCTTTCTTTTTTTTTTGCATGGCCCTCCACAAGTAGAGCACTAAAGTGATTTGTCAAAAGATGGTTCTGTGCGTGGGAGGTTTTTAAGCTAGGGTAAAAAAATAAATAAATAAATGGAGTTGAATCAATAGCAAAGGGCCGGCTTCGAGTCTTGTAATGGTGTGGGGAAATGAAATGGACGTACAACTTGTACACTCGCAGGTGGCAAAACAGAGATGTTGCCTTTTTTTGATGGATCACGCACTTTGAGAAGGAGAAAGGGTGGAAGAAGGGCAGTGATGTAGTGGGGAAAACAAGGTTTGTATTTGATTGTGTCGGCGCACTGTGAAGACAGAACGTCTATTTCACCTGCTCTGGGATTTCGCCTCCATTGTTCTGAACCGAATCAATGCTGGAATCCAGACCTCTCCATGGAGCATCAAGAGCTTAGACTCTATGGCAGCTGAGATTACATATAATTTTGGTTTGACAATCTATAGACTAAAACATGATTGAAGGTTGAAGCTAAAAGGAATTGAAACCACCCCCTTCCTCTTCAATTTAGTCTTTATTTTTCCACTTTCTCTGTTTCTCTGTTGCTGTTGGATTCATTTTTGAAAGTCAGATTAAAAACTTTTGGTACTTTAAAGGCTGTGCTTTTTTTTTACCAGTTTACAAGCATATCAGAACTCTTGTGGATGGTTGTCATTCAGGGCATAGTGTATTAGAGATTTTAAAGTCTCATAACGCTGGCCTTAGGGGGTTTAGACTTGATGAAGGCCCACACAAAGTCTCTCTCTGGAGAGTATGATCAGTGTGGAGTGCAGGAAGCTGGTCAAGCAGTGTGCAGCCATTATTCAGTGCTAATACACTCTGTCTTCCCCAGATCAGATAGAGCACAAGGACAGGGTAGTTCTTAGACAGATGGCCTCTTTTCCATTCCCACGAGAGCCATCCATTCCTTATGTGCACTGTGTCACATTTTGATTCAATAGACACTCCAGACACTCAAGATAATCTAAGGTATGACGCCACCTTTTCTGTGTGACTCCTTGTGACTAAAGCAGGGGTTATTAAAACTCGGATAGGAGATGAGAATAGAAATCAAATACAGTACTCCTAAAAAATTATGAACTCCTGTTAGTAAAAAGGACAAAAAGAAGTGCAGTTGTGGAAGCTGAGAAAGTGATGTTTTCAAATGCAATGCAGTATAACAATAAAAAAATTAGGTTGTCTAAAAGCAGCCTGATACAGGGTAACAAATCTGGTGTCAAATTAACAATGTTTAGTGTTTATTTGACACTGTTAAGTACTAAATCAACACCTATAGTATTAATCTAATACTGCCACTTTTGTGTAGGCTAAGGCTAATTAGCTGTGGTGGCCATATTGTACTCACACACAGATTTTAAAAGGGACATATGCAAAATCCATTATTTTTAGTTGTTAAATGTGTTTTGTTGTGTATTTGTAGTCTCTAGCAGAGCAAAAGATTTCTTGACCGGTCCTGCAAAGATAGATTTATGATGTTTTGGGCTATATTTTTCAATTAATTCAGCTTTCTGTATTTTCCATGATGATTTCTGAACTATTACATCACAGTATTTCCAATAGACTTACTAAATAAGGTCTGGACTTACCAGCTACAGTTGTGTCATCTTTGTTTCCCTCTGGTTCTGGGTCAGACTCTGGCTCCAACATGTAAGGCTGGATGGACAAGTCTTCCATTCTTGACATCTTTTAATTAATTTGTAAATGAAAACTTGCTGCACTGCTAAACCCCTCGACCAAACTGGAATGGACTGGTCTGGAAGCTGGAGGGGGTGGGGTGCAAAACGCCTCGTTTGGATTTAAAGAGACAGTGTCAAAACAAGTTGATCTGAGACACACCTCAGAAAAGGGGTGAAAGAGGGGCTTGTGGAGTTACAGCAAAGAGGAATTTAGACCAAAGCATTGTTGTTCCAATAAAGTTGCCAATTGAATGATTTAAATGTGAAACAAAGAATTTAAAAACATGATATGTCTCCTTTAAATAAACATTTTGCACAGTGTGTTGGGAACAATGTCAAGTTACCACCACACCATTTTAGCTCAGTATCTGTAAAAATGGTTGAATTACATGGTCTGAACTATAGTCAGTTGGCTGTGGCAGCCGTCTTGAATCAGACTGGCTCCAAATTTCTACCTTTTGCATATGTCAACTCAAAGAATAGTTTCTGAAAGTTTCATTAACTTTGTTTAAGTGGTTTACAAAATATTTTGCTAATGGTACAGACAAATGAACACACATTACCATAGACTCGAGCAAAGGCATTATCACTTTGCCTTCAGCAGCGAGCAATAAAGATTTCTAGCCACATTATACAGTTGGAACAAACATTTCTCAAATATTTTTAAATGCTTGCGCTCCATGCATGGTAAATTCTTAATAACACCCCTAATTGCAAGTCTGACTGCTCAGCATTTTGTAAACGTGTTACCCAGCTGCTAACTGTCCTTTTATGTATTTATTTTTATTCTGCATTTTTGCCCAAATTGCTTTGAAATCTTAGAGATTATTGGCAAGTTGTCCCTTTCTTATCTTTTCAGTTGTTACATTGTTCTAAACCAAAACAGCACATCAGCCTTGCTCAGAAAGAGCATTTTATTCGTATGCCTTTAGGATATCACATTCTCAACTACTCACTTAACTTTCACAGAAAAACAAAAGTCTGAACCATGATGCCCAGTTCTTTTTATAGGACACTTTATTCTCCCTGAGTTTCATCGTCTGTTTGCCTGGCTACAGCACCTGCAACATAATTAGCTCTGTGTTGACAGGGAAGTAACCACTGAGAAAATGTTGTGTTGCACTCCCACAATGAACCAGATAAAAAAATTCGAGACCTGCAGTGTTGCTCACTAAAAATGTGACATAAATCTTAAAAGTCTTTAAAATGCAAGAGGAATCCAAGATGTGAGAATAATAAAAAAATAAGAAAAGGCTGATTTGAATAACTTTTGATTTTCTTTTCGTATCTGTTTCACCTGATTCTTCATAATAGAGGTAATGTTTAGGGTCAAATGCTGAGTCAGCATTCACATTATTCTTTTCCTGTTTAATTTTTCTGTATGTTTTTCAATCTTTACATTAGCGTACTTTTATTTATTTTAATTTTTTCAGATAGCTAAACATTTAGTTAAATCTGGGCATTTTTATCATGACTTTTCTTTTTTGCAGCTTTTTAAAATATTTAACAATATCAACATTGTTTCTTGTCATAAATTGAGATCTCTTCAAATCCTTCATAAACTTTAATTTCTTTGAAATCCACTTGCTCTATTTGTGTCTTCTTAGGTTTACTTAAGGCCCTGTCACACTATAATGTTTTAGACAACTTATGCCACCTTATATCTAAATAATAGTAAAAGCTATATATTTAATCAACGTGTTAGCATTACAGTATGTACACGCCTAAAAGAGGCCTATTGTTGATTTTTTTAAAGTTCTGTTTTTAATGTAGATGTCTTTAAAATTTACATAAGTTGGCATAATTATCTAAAACTTAATAGTGTGACAAGGTATTTATGTCATATTCTGTGTCTGTTTTGTCTACATAAGTATCCTTTTTGTCCATTTTTTGACAAAAATATAAAACTCTTGCTGGAATTGACCAAGCCACAGCCTGCTGCTGCTTTTTGCATTTTAAATAGTATTTTACTCCCCATAACTTGTCCATAAAACCTCTTTTCAAAATGAACAGATTATAACTTTAATAATGAAGAAGCCTAACTCACTTCTAGTTTTGAAATTAATGTCACAAATACCTGTGTATTTTTACTCATTTATCACCCTGATCACATTCAGCAAATGTAACATTGTCAAAGTTAGCACAAACAGCCGTACAGCATCCAACGCTTCATACAGCTGCAGACACGCAGACCTGCAGACACATTCGGGCAGACAGGATTCCCAGCCTTTGTCTGAATGAAATCTCAGAATAGGATGTAGAGTGAGTCAGTTATTGAGTAAGCTCACATCAGCCCTTTTGCCCTCCCTGAGGGAATGAAGGTGTTTGTGTTACCCGAGGCCAGCTATGTTTAGACACGAGTTTTGGACCAGGCAGGGCACACCAACAGAGCTCCCTGGCTCCCCGAGGATGGACGGCGCTCTACCTCTGCTCCCATGAAGGACTCCCTGACCTGGCAGCTGCAGCCTCCGTTCCAGGAGCAGCCGGCTGCCCAAACATCTGCCTTTAAGCCATTACGACTCCTGCAGCGTGAGACAATAAAGTGAAGAGGCAAACAGTGACACACACTTATGATTTTATAGTCATCTGTATCACTGCGTTCACAATCACTACAAATGTGTGAACTAGGGCTCATTAGAAACAATTGCTGAAGAGTCAGATGTTTTTCCAACCAGAGTAGTGGTCATCTTTCGGGTGATTGTTTGATTTCAATTGTTGCTGCTGCAAATGGATGGTAATTGCCACACTGTGGTCTTTATTGAAATGGCTAAGATGTTGCCTGTGCATTTGTCTGTCTGTTAGCAAAATGTTTCACGAATCAATGAACAAATTTGAATGAAACATTCAGAAAGTGATATCTACAACTGATTAACTTTTAGAGTTAACCTGATTCAATACGGTTGTTACAACTTAGCAATATACACTCACCGGCCACTTTATTAGGTACACCATGCTAGTAACGGGTTGGACCCCCTTTTGCCTTCAGAAC
>JARVJO010000330.1:10333358-10354746 GCA_031762555.1 Cynodonichthys magdalenae
GGACTTTACAATCCCACCCGGGGACCTTGGAGACTTGGTTGGACCCGGGGACTTTACAATCCCACCCTGGGACCTTGGAGACTTGGTGGCCGGCAACGTAGACTCAGGAAACCTGGGGGCCGGCAACGTCGACTCAGGAAACTTGGGGGCCGGCAACGTCGACTCAGGAAACTTGGTTACACCCAGGGACTTCACAATCTGACTCGGGCACAATCTGACTCGGGGGTTCTGGAGACTTAAGTTGGCCCGGGGACTTCACAATCCCACCCGGGGACTCTGGAGGTTTGAGCTGGCCCGGGGACTTCACAATCTGACCCGGGGAAGCTGAAGATCTGGGCTGTTCCGGGGACTCTACAATCTGACCCGGGGAAGATGCAGATCTGGTCCGACCCGGGGAATTTACAATCCAACCCAGGATTTCTGAAGAGGTAATTGTAGATGAAGGGGATGGATAAAGTGACTTGTGAGCAGGAACTGAAGACTTGTGAACTGGTGATTCGTGGCTGGGAACTGATGATTCGTGAACTGGAACCAATTTATTGTCAGAAGTTGGGTCTGGAGCACGGTCAGAAGATGGGTATGAGGAGTGGAGGGACGTAGACTCTGAGGACTGGATGACTGAAGACTGGAGGGACGAAGACTCTGAAGACTGCTGGGCTGATGACTCTGAAGATTGGCTGGTTGTTGATTCCGGACCAGGAGAGACTGATGAGTCCAGACCAGGAGGAACTAATTAGTCCGGACCAGGAGAGACTGATGAGTCCGGACCAGGAGAGACAGGAACAGACGAGTCCGGACCAGGAAGGACTGATGAGTCCGGACCAGGCGAGACTGTAGATTCTGGAACAGGCATAGCTGGATCTGTAGACTCTATGGCAGGAACTGATGAAGATGATGGCGGCGATGAAGATCCAAGCAGAGATGAAGGTGATGATAATGATGGTGATGATAGCGGTGATGAGGAGAGAGCGGCGGCTGAAGCTGACTTGGAGAGACCTGACTCAGCCGCTTCCTCCCCTCCAGGAACGCCGAAGAACACGAAAACGTCCGAGACCCTCTCTGATGAGCGTTGTGGTGCGGCGTCCGGAACCCGCCCTGGAGAGCATGGTGGTGTGGCGTCCGGGATCCGCCCTGGAAAACATGGTGGCGCGGCGTCCGGGACCCGCCCTGGAGAGCATTGTGGCGCGGCGTCTGGGACCCGTTCTGCAGAGCGTTGTGGCGCAGCGTCCGGGACCCGCTCTGGAGAGAGTGGATGTGAGGCGTCCTGGACCTCCTTGGAGGAGCGTGGAGGAAGAGCATCCGGGACCCGCCCTGGAAAATGTGGCGGCGAGGTGTCTGATTCGGCCATCGGGGAGAGGAGGTAATCTCGAAGGAGCCTGAGGTTCCGCAGAGCCTCCCCGAACAACTCCGACATACCCGGGTGGGTGATCAGGTGGGGAAGCCGGGTGAACAGATCTAAAAAGTCCTGGGCCGCGACCCACCTGACCCATAAATCCGATAACGGGGAGAATTCCTCTCCTGCTGGGTCCAGGTCTGGTCCGTTCATTCTGACAAGAACGGCCGAAGGCGAGGTGGACCCAGATGCAGGTAGGCAAGACGGAGGCTCAAGGTTTTAAATAAACTGTTTAATAAATTAAAGGCCAGCGTGGTGGTAAAACTTTACAAAGAAAACAGAAATCTTGGCATGAATTCTTAAACCAGGCAGACATGAAACATAAGGTACTGACAACAATAACAAACAATGAACGGACGCTGGGGTGTGGCAGAAAGAGAGAATAAATACAAACCGGGCTGAGTGGAAAATAGGAACAGCTGAGAATAATTGAGAGTGACTGCAGGTGTGGAAGAGAGAGGGAGGCTGAGAGCAGGAGGAAGCTGAGGGCAAAGGTGAATACTAAAACAGAGTGTAAGACATAGAACCATAACAAAACACAGAACTAAAACATACACAAGCTATACACTGACTACTTTACATTGTATCATAGTGTCTTTCAGTGTAGTCCAATGAAAAAATTATAATAAAATATTTACAAAAATGTAAGCGGTTTACTTACCTTTGTAAGATACTCTTTATATACACTTCATACTGTGTATAAGTGTGGTATATTTGGCCCTGTTTTCCACATTAAGTCTTTGAAAATGTTTTTTTTTGTTTTGTTTCTTGTATTTTCTTTTTCGCTATTTGTTGTATACAACTTCAACTAAGTTCCTTATGATTTTAGCTTGAATTTGGAGTGTGATAACTTTGTTTCCAAACTGTAAAAGATCATTTACAGTTTGTGTCTTACTTTCATCTAATGCATCTTAAAACCCTTTGCTGCTATTGTGTGATGCTGCTTGGTTCAGTATCTGTTTGTGCTGATGTCAAATCACCTCTTTTTACTGTGCATCATCATCATCACTCGTGAATTCACTCGAGCTGAGAGCGTGTGAAAAGCGTGAACTTGTGTGAGTCTTTGCAAGAGAGCTGAGAACCCTGCAGAAGTGTGTCACAGAAACATATGCAATTATTCTAACATCAGTACAAGAACAAGCCAGCAGAGCTAACAAACCTGAGCAGGCGGATGACAGTATTAAGACAATGTGGGAACAAAAGGCGCTCAATATGTTTGTTGGAGCAATGAGAAAGAAACTGAAAGTGAAACTCACGGTGCGAGAAGAAAAAAATAAACAAGATCCAATCCAATACGGTGATTTCTTTCATACTTCCCATTGCTCTGACCTCATGACATGGTTTCCTCTTTTAAAATTCAAACTTTTCCAGCTAAAGTTTACTTTGGTGTATAGATAGTTGTTGAGTTCCTTGGCTAGGATGAATTTCATAACGTCTTGCCCTTTTTGACCTTTAGAAAACAAATTTCTATGGTAGCTTTGTTGACAAGCTTTTTATGAGCCTGTGAAGCTATGTAGCTCTAGAAGCAAGACTGCATTTTTTTTATTTAACCCCCACACACACTTCTGCACATTCACCAAAAATAAATAAATAAGTTGGGAAACAAGTGAAAGTGGAACCAGTAAACTCTAAAGCTGTTGAATTTACTGTTAGGTAAGTCCAGCAAGCAAATTGGACTGTGATCAAATGCAGCATTATTGATTGGATTTTTGCGTTGGCCAAGATCCTGACTTTATTTGCACACTGACATGGTGAGCAATACCATGGCGAGCGCTTCATTTTACAAACAAAACACATGTTCACACACGCATACACACACACACATGCATGCAGCCCCAAGGCAATTCTCTGTTATATTTCTGATGTAAGATGTGGAAAAGATGTGGAGTTTGAGGGAGAAAATCCAATATCTACAGTTCGAGGGGACAGTATCAAACCTGGAGAGCATCCAGTAATTTAAACCGAAGTGATGTAGGTGCAAGGCGAAGGCAAGATGTGTGAGAACGGTAACTGTTGAGCCCAAAGGCCTAAAACTCAATACTGCCAGAGGAGTTTGTGCAATCTTATAAAAAAAGAATTAGAAGCTGTTGGAGGTCTGGAAAAGAAGGCAGAAAATGGAACCTGGTTGTATCTGAGCAAAGAAAAAAAATCTGCAGAAGAGCATAGTAAACAGAATTTCCTTTGAAAAAGCAGTGAGCTGGGATTAACAAGGAGATAGGATTGTAACTCTGTAAGTAAGTTTTTTTTTTATTCCATGTTCCATAGAAAGTACTGTTGTCCTGTGTTTTAGTAATACATTTAGATTAGAAATGTACATATTTCTCTAAATTATTTCCTGATTTGATTATTGATAATTTGAATTAACCTTGGACACGTTTGAATAGCCCCCTTGCTGTCACTCCCCATCCTAACAAAGTGCTGCTAATTTATGCAAATAACATTTTACAAAAAAATTACACTTAACATCACTTTTTTTTCCCTTGGTTTCTGTGGCGTTTGACATGATCAGTCATGATTCATAAATAGTTTTACGCCTACATTTATAATCAACAGGAGCACATCAACACAAGAAGATCCTCTCATCTCTTTTATGGGTGCATATGATACCAGACTAAACCAAACCTAGAAAGGTAAATTACACTTTTCTAAATTTTTCTTCTATTGGGGAAAAAACAGTCTCTAATGACGAAGAAATATTTACAACTGAAGTTGCTCATCAAACAAGAATGGAAAAGAATTCCAGCTATAAAGCTTCAACAATTAGTGTCCTCAGTTCCCAAATGCTTGAGTGTTGTTAAGCACAGTGGTTGCAGGCATCAATTTCAAAATTAGTAAATATTTTTTCACAACTTCATTTGAATTGTGGTTGTGGGTTTTTACATTGTAGACCTTTTTGCTTTGGTTAGTTACATGAACTGCATCAAGCCTTGTGCACCATGTATTTCACACAGTTGCAACAGACCACAAACAATTTTTAAACACAGGAAATCTTCAGTGTTAATATTAATAGACATGGATGTAAATAAGTGTCTGAAGATAAAGTAACTGAGAATAAAAGTTTAATTTAGTCAAACTGTTATGAACATTTTTAGGCGGGTATGTTATTTTAAGCAGAAATTTGCTCAAGAGAAATCCACTTCTAAAAGTTTTTGTTTTATTTTGAAGAATTAAAAAAAGAGCCTGCAGCAAAATGAGGGACATGTGGAAGCTTGAAAGCATGCTGTGATGTAATTTTAGTTTTCATTAAAAAAAGTAAAATAAAAATATACAATTTAAAAAAAAAACTATTACAGGCAGAGTTTCTAAATATCAAAACTACATAACATTTCTAGAGTAGGAGATGACAATATTTTGTCTTTAATAATTTATGAAGACAGTTTTGTGTATCAGAGACACATATGTTGGGTGTTTATGTATTGTAGCGCCTGCAGGCAGAATGTGGTATGCATCAAGAGAGTGTGTTTTATTGTTTGTATCAGGCCTGGTGACACCTTGTTTGTTAAAGATTCTGAATTAGGGGAAAAGAAAATGTTTGTGACTGCCCAGGGAAGGTCCAAATTTTAAAACACAATTAGTGTTAGATATACGGTTGAAGTGGTGCAAGCCAACTAAAGAATACAGATCATAATATAAGTATTGATAACTATAGATCAGATATAGACCAAACAACCAAACAAAGCAACTTGAGTTTTTTCAACTTACATTCAGTGTGTTGGAATTGCATCGTTTTTTAGTGTGTGATAGAAAAATAATTTATACATTTGAAACATTTATACATCTCTGATTCTTCTCAGGTTAAGAGTCAGTGACCTCCTTTTCTGATCTAAAATGTAATCTAAAACTTAACCGATTATCTTTTGTTTTCTCACAGACAAAGAGTTTTACAGGATCTGCCAAAGAGGTTTACATTCCTGCTGTATACCGTATCACATATTATGTTCTCTCGGCGCCTGTTGATGTCACCGTTATTGTGTGTTTGATAACATTTCTGTATAATAAGTGTCTCTGAGACTGCCTCAGCACACACATACTGGACATTCTGTGTGTGTCAATAAATTCCTAACAGCCTTTCACGGACTACGTTTGCATTATTTTGAACCACTGTTGTTTCTGCCTGGGCAAATAATAATGTTTTCCACAACAAGTGATAATCTTATTAGTCCACTGTTAAATTCCCTTTTGTTCAGAAAGCTGTCATCCATAAAGTGGCTTGCACAAACATAAAAATTTATTATTGGATTGCAAATTGTTTTATAGATTAATAACTATTTACAAGTTTTACAAAATACATCATGATGATAACAATTAAAAGTTTGTTGTTAGACATAAAAAGAGTTGTGTTTATATGTGCATCTGTGAGTCTGTCTTCAGTTTTACATATAATAATTAGTAAAATTCCTTGCTGTTGATGTTCATAAAAAGCTATTTCCTCACAAGAAAATCCTGTTTAAAACTACTGAAGGCACTGTGTATTGTGTGTTTGTGAATGTATTTTGATGTAGCACTGTTCTGCTTTTAGTATCGGTATGGACAGAAGGCATGAATTTTCTTCATTCTCGACTGGAGGTTGAATAAAGACATTAAGTTATCTCGCCAGCTGCCAGACATCTATGTTAAGATAACAAAAAACTACTTACTGATTTTTGGACTGACCTAATTTCTAGTGAAAAATGACACAAGGCGAACAATCTTCCAGACTGAGCCGTGACCCTGTGTTACCCGAGCAGACGGAGACATGTGAAAGCAATGTAATCTTAAACAGACAGGCAAGGAAAGGAGGGAAATGAGAGGCGTGTTCGGGTGACAGAAAGTGTGCACACTCCCCTGGTGGTGCTAATTAAAAGCCAGGAAGTCACACAGAACTGGCGGACATTGTCCGTATATTTGCAGGTGCCCAGCTTGTCACTGTCTCTGTGTTTCAACAACAGGCTAATTAAAAGAGTCACTTTCTCCTTGTAGACACTGCCTGCCTCCAAAAAGAGGACACATAATTAAAGTGACACCTGTTCAATCCCATTTGCAGACTCTTTGCAGTTTACTGCTGGACTGCAATACAGAGGTTCTCCAGTGCCAGAGAACATATAATGTAGGATGTTCAGTGACATCTTTGGTATTCAGTCATGTGGAATGAAGGCAGAGGTGCTCTGGGTCATTGAAGGTACAGTTTCTGGGGAGTTTACCAAGAAACCATTTAACCTGTGTTTGTAAAAAAAAATGAATGAATGCTCAACATACTGCTGGATGTGATGACCTGTTATCACAAGGATAATTGTACTGTTTTCTTTATCATCTTGATTTTCCTGCTACTTTTAAGGGTTTGTAAAGAAAATCACTGCCCATCTTTATCACCCCATCTTTATAGCATCATCTGTCACATCAGTCTTCTACACATCTTCCATAGCATACCCATGTAGCAGACAGGTGTGGGCCAGATCTGGTGTCAAGCAGGCACGACAAGTGGTATTCAATGGGATCTGGGCCAAGTTTGGCAACCATGGCACTGTTATTATGGTGGCGTGCCACAGTTGTACCAGTTTTAGTTTGGTTTATGTGCTGCTGTCCCATGTATGGACCCCCTCTGGCAAATCACTTCTGGGCCTCCAAAGGGCCATCAGCCTTTGTGGTATCTGGGCTGAGTTAGTGCATTGTGTGAGCCAGAACTGGGCTAGACAAATTTCACTTTGTTGAGTACTTTCATACAGCACCCTGTTGGCTTTCAGTACCAGTACCATTCTTTATGTTTTAAGTTTCCTTAGCAGTGATGCCATCCTTAACAGGATTTACTGCCATCACTACACTACCACATTCTCAGCAACACCTTTGATGTATCGACCGATTTGGCTCTGTCCCTATCTTACTTGGCAGCTCAGATGTGTAACAGCACTAGGTTGACTTCAAAGCCTTGTCGCCTCAATTATTACACAAGTAAATCACACCAAGTGACTTACTCAGTATCTGCTTGATGTGTTTTGTAAAAGAAAAAAAAAGGATCCTTGACAAAGTGATTTAATAGGCTTTGTGAGAGTTGAAACAAAATTACAATCAACTATGCATTGCTTTGAAAATACTTTATGGGATAAAAGTGTTATCATAAAGAACCTTATCAGTCCACACTGATCAGCATATCTGTGGTGTCAGACTAACAGTTGTATGACTACCAAAAAATAAATAAATAATACACTGTTTTTTATAATGGACTTACAGAATGTAAATTGGATTTTTTATGACACCTCTTGAGCTTTGTTTTGTACACAAACAATTCTGCTCTGGAAAATGCTTTAGTTACCCACATATCCTCAGGTTGCTGCTGAAAATATCTCTGATGTTAAGGCACATTTTCCACATGCCCATGGTTTTTGTGTGATACAAAGGGATTTTCTGGTGCTGGTAAAAAAAAAAAAAAAAAGAAAAGACGACAAAATAAAACAGAATTGCTAGGACTCATGCTGTGCTGTCATTTTTCTCTGGTTCCAATTTGTTATACACTGCTGTAGTGTGTACAGATTCAGTGACCTCAGCTAATAAAGAAAAGCCCAGTGGGGGCTTATGCCCTACTTGCTGCACAACAGGTAATTATCACTGCCATCATCTAATGGGTGGTGTATTCAAATCAAGAAAACTGAGATGCAGATTAGGTTGTGGGCCTTGTCACCATGCCATACAAACACACGTGCAGCAAACAAATGGGCACATTCAAACAGATTTTATTTTGTTTATTTATTTTTTTCTACAAACAATTCAATCCAATGATAGAATCGTGAGGAAGATATTGCAGCTGAGATATGTTCAGTCTCAGACACACACTCGAAACTCATTTTGACACCAGCGGATTAGGTTGTAGAAGACATCCTGCGGTGCTTTTTATTAACATATGCTATCACTCTGGGGGGCATGGATTGCTTAGGAAAGTCTCACCAGCTCTGCGAAAAAATTATTTAGCATATCAACGCTTCCTTTTTCAGCTCCCATTACTTTCTGTTTTGCCTTTCCACCAGTTCTGAGTGCACACACGACTCAACGGGGATGCCAATTTAAAAGTTGTCTAGTAGGCTATGCAACGATATGGCTTCAACGCTGCAGTAGCAATGCTCAATTATGCTGCTCTGCTTTGCAGGTTTTTACCTTTTTTCTCAAACTGGAGAGTCCAAAATGTGATATGTTGTGATTTGTCAAGAGGCTACAAATTAGTGATATCGCATATTCAGAATACAAAGCAAAATAATAAAAGAAAAAATTACATGCTATCATAAAAGAAAAAACTTCTTACCCAAGATATCTTATCTTCACTCCTAGAGGTGTATTTTTTTCTATGCAACAGTATTTTTGCCTTAATGTAAAATATTAACTGTACGTACATTATGAACTATGGTTACTATGACTCTGTTACATTATTTTGCTAATGTCATACGCTTCCTAACAGCCACCATGCATGCTGAGGAGATTTTAGGTTATCTTTTGGTCCCTGCCAACCCCTCTCCCACCCTTTGCTCTGAACATGATAAAGCCTGTATAGAAAATTAATGAGGGAATAAATGAAAAAATGGCAAACCATGTGCATGCTGTACGCTTAGAGACCACCTCTTGTCTCATTACTGGGGCAGAGAAGTTTTAACTTGACAAAACTTTATTTCAAACTTTGGATTTTTCTGTTTTGCAAGTTTAATGATATGATTGTTTTCAATCTTACAGTAATTTCAGGATTATTGTGTCTTGTTATAATACCATGTTGTTTGATATTTGTTTAACTAATCAAAAGTCTAGCTTTCTGAATGCATATCACCAGCCACCTTTCATGCTAGAGTTTTTAAGAGTAAGAGTACTCAATTAATCTGTAAGGAAATTAGTTTTCTGCATTTTTCCCATTGAACATGTGAGTACATGTGGAGGGGGCTCCACATGTTTACGTATTAGGCACCCAAGGAGCAAGTGGGGGGTTAAGGGTCTTACTCAAGGGTGCCAGAGTGGGGCACATGAGGGTTGCTCACCCACATTTTTGTAGTCAGTCTGGTGAGTTGAACAAGCAATTTTGCAATCACATTCTCACTTTTTCTAAACTCTGTGCCACCACCAAGATCATCCTCTGTTGAGAAATGTTCAAGTTGTAGCTGTTTTAGACAAAAGTAATATTATGCACAATGACTCAAACATATGAGATTGAATCAGTATAGTTAAGTATTTAGAGCACGTGTGAAATTCAAGGCCCACGGGCCAAATATGGCCCGCAGGGGATTCCGGTCTGGCACCCCAGGGGGGTACCCCCCCCTCTAAGAAAAACACAATATATATATTTTTTTGCTTAATATGAAAATTGTTTCTCATATCAATGGTAAACTTTAAATTTATGATTAAATGCAACAAAATTGATTTAAAAGGTGAATAACAGTGGTGGGCACTAGTCCCCTAAAGTGCTAATATGCGGACCTAAATTTCTCCTTTTGCATTCTAGGGGTTTTACTAATTTCTTCAAATGATGTGCGAATTTGTGCTTTCTAAATTTAGAATTGAGTTGCTCTAATCGCAAATAATGTTTCAAGATTGACCGTCAACATTATCTAATGTAAAAGAGAGAACTCCATCTAAACTCACTACATTCTGTAGTCTTATTTATCATTAAAGCTTTATCATAATTTTCTTTAACATTGGAGGGGAAAGCTGTCTCTTGTCAACACCATGGAGTTCCACGGTGTGAAAACAGTGACCCACAGGCAGGATTGTGTTCATGGAGCTATATAGGCTGTGTCTCAATTTATGGGCTGGGTCCTCATGAGCACGTAGGCCAGCTGGGCCGGGTGGGCCACATCCTTGCTGGGCCGGGTAGGCTGCTCAAGTCTGCTGAGAAATGAGACGATCTACCCTTCGCCTGACTTCGGCTTTATGTGAGTTTGCGTGACCCGTTACCATACCCCGTTACCATAGTGATCAGTTTCATATCAGACTCAAAATACGTTGGGACATATATTTACACGTATTTTTACTGGAAGAATAACTTCACAGTTAAAATGTTACACGTAAATAAATAAAAAAACATCAATAAATCAGGTTTAGCTCCAGTATCAGCACTGTAGTTGCATTTTTTTTATCTAACATCTTATTGCAGCATAAATTTCAACAGCTAAGTTGCTAAACTTACTTTTAAAAACAAATTGTTTGGTCCGTGGTGAATTTCCAAACTACACCGACTCGTTAAAAAAATAAAAACTCCACCGTCTTCGTTTCTTTGTTTATTTTGCTGCCCGCGCATTTGAATCCTGGGATATCCTAGGCTGGTGAGAATACCATCATGCATCCTCGGATTTCAAGAGTTTGTCGACTGCATGATGAGGAGCCTTCAAATTGGGACAGTACTCGGCGCAGAGCAGTGACGTATGCAGCTAACAAATGCGCACTCATGAGGACCCAGCCCATGAATTAAGACACAGCCTTACTCTCACTAACTCTCCTTCTGGGTGACTGTTCTCATTTAGTAGAGTTCCCACAAGTCTTTGCGTGGCAGAAAGCAATTGGAGCTACGACACTCCCAGTCCCTCCCAACCCTTCAACACCTGTGCGCCTGCTGCTGTCACAGAACCACACTAAGCTGCACAGTTTGTACCACCTCTCTGAGGAACACTGAGGCAATAAATATTAATAAAAAAGACTGAACAGTAAAATCACAATGGCATTTCTTAACACAGCAGCGCATTGGACGTCTGCCCATAATCACACACACACAATGAGGAACACTTCGTGTGTTTGTTCATGAGAAGCGCTGAGGAGATGTCCAGAACAGATCATACTTTGTTTAAATTATTTTTTTTTGTCTGAAGCCAGTTGTTAAAAGAGCTAGAACAGCAGTTGGTTTGATTAAATGTGAGCTGATGTTCACATGACGTCTTTTTTTCCATCACCACCCCTCCGCAGACAATTCACACAACACTGATCGTTGAGTGAAAACAAACAATTTCAGCCATCAATATTGTTGTTTATATACTTATATGAGCTTTAGGAGGGCAGAGGAAGGAATTGTAATTTATGTCTGCTGCATTTTCACCACCAACCCACGGTCTCATGTTGTATCGAAGCACACGGAACAGTTTAAACTCATGCTCTTATTTTGAAATGAACGGGTTCCTGTTTTTCTGTAGCCTACCCAGAATGCATCGCTTCAGTTTTACAATAAACAGTTTAAAATTACTAATATATCTGCATGCTTTCTAACCGAAGCCCTACCATAAAAAAACGAAAATGACCAAGAAGCAGCAGCACCAGCAATCCACAACTTTTTTTATTTTAACACCGTGACTCAAAAGTTTGTTTTAACAAATCACCTCCCCAAACTGAAGTCAAGGTTTCCTGAAACACTGAATCAGTTTGAGAAAGCAGCTCAGATAATACCTGGTGTTTTGAAGCACTTGATACTCTAAAATGGTGATAACTGCTGGGTGTTTTTATCTTCTGCAGTTGTAGTGAATAAACTTGCTAACTTCTTTTAAATGATGGGTTTGTTTTGTTCATACCATTTTCATTAAAGCTCTTGTTCTCCAATGAAACCAGTAATTTAGTAGTTTATATAAATAGATTGAAAAGAGGCTGTTAATTAGTGATGGATAAACCGAGACTTACTGAATCACTGTCAATCACAGCCCTGATATAGAGATAGCTGGAGCTTATTGTTGATCTAAATATAGCTTATAAATATGAGTTTAGTAATTATCTGTATTGTTTTTAAATTATCATAGCATTTTGCTACTTTTTTATAAAGTTAAAAAAATAAAAATAAAATACCTAGGATTTGAACTCACTTCTCCAACATGAAAACCACCTATTTCATCTACCATTCCATCATGATCACACAGGTTATTTGACATGTCTGTAATTTAGTTTTTACAAATACTCCACACAATTTACTTCTTACTTATTGATTCAATCTGTTGCTCTTCTTTGCTGCTACTGCTCCGATTTTGAGGACTCTTTCAGGGAGCACCTCCCCTTAAAAAAAACCTTTCACGTGAATCTGGTGAATGGGGGCAGACTTGATTTGCTAAGATCATATGAGCATATATGCTTTCAAATTTGTGGACCTAAATATATTGATAATCACTTTAGAAATTGTGCAACAAAATTTTGAATTAACTCTGCCCACCATTGGTGAATAATACTTGTCCCGTATCTGAGCTGTTGGATTTAAGTAACAGAAATTTATTTGGATAGCGCAGTATTAATGTCTCAAAAACTGCTTTAAAGTCAGCATCAACCATAAACTACATCTCCCATAATACATGTTGATCATTCATAGGAATTCCCTGTAGGAAAGTGGGACAGTTAAGAATTCAAGATGGCAGCTACTCACTTTTTCAGCTCCCATTACTTTCAGTTTTGCCTTTCCTCCAGTTCTGAGTGCACACACTACTCAATGGTGATTGTGTCTGGCTAAGTGACATGAAAGGTGGCAGGTGATTTGCATTTGGAATGCTAGACCTTTGATTAGTTAAACAAATATCAAACAACTAGGTATTAAAACAAAACATCCTAAAATCATATCATTAAATTTGCAAAACAGAAAAATCCAAAATCCAGTGAGTAAAGCTCTATTAGTTTTAGTTTTAATATTATTTCTGTATTATTTATTTCAGATTTAGTCAGTCATACACTTAGTTCTTTTCAATGTTTATAAGAGGACATGTTAAGACATTGTTTAGTCAATGTTAAATATGAATCATCAAAGTTAATTACAACTGGCCCTTCAAGAGCCACCATAACGCTTATGTGGCCCTCGGTGAAAATTAGTTTGACACCCCTGATTTAGAGTATGAATTGGGAATGATCATCGTCAAATACTACCACACTAAATGTTACATCTACATATATACAATCAGCTGAGTTAAAGCCATTTCTGTATTTCCTAGGTTTATCTGGCTGTGAAATCCATTTTGAGGTAAGAATGTTCACAACTGCCTCTTAGCTGTGGGCAGTAATCAATAAGCATTTTTTTTTTCTTTTCTGTATTATTCCTAGTCTACTTTAAAGGATTGCCTTGCCTGGTGCCACTTTAGTGCTTTGAAACCAGTTCAGTTTATACAACATACTTTAACAAAACTCCACTTTTTAATGGCATATCAGTTTTATTTCTGCACAGATTTTCTACCTGCTAACATCATGATCACTGACTAAATGAAAAAAATACTTTCTTGGGCACACCGGGTACTTTCTTGTGAGCACCAGATAACACAGGATCTTCAGATTATTTTGGAATAGCTGTGTTTACTGAAATGGAAATATGTAACATAACTGAGCTATATTTTCAGTTTGGGCTGACATAAAAAGACATTGCTGTATTGCTTATGTTGTTTCAGAAATACACTTAAAGATGGGAGTCAAACTGCAGACCAGTATTTGCAGTTTGACTCCTATCAACCACAGGAACACAAGGAGTTATGAGTCATCAGGATTCTGTACCACAAAGCCCAGGAGCCATGGAAAAAGGAGAAATCACACACAAGACAGGCCCTGGAGCAGTGCAGTTATCCTTACTGGGTTTTTTTTCTGAAAGCAGACAAGAAATTCAAACAGGACTCCAGTCAACCACTAGGTAAAAATGCAGACCCCAAACCCAGACCAGTGGTCATTCCATATGTTGTGGGTGTTTCAGAGAAACTAAGACATTTTTTCTCTAAACATGGCATCCCAGTGGCTTTCAAACCTCAAAACACGTTAAGACAAAAAGACTGGTTCACCCCAAAGATCCAGTCCCCCGGCACAGAGTAATGTTGTGTATGCTGTTAAGTGCCAGGAGGACTGTGACCAGTTTTACATCAGGGAAACAGAGCAGCCACTGTTCAAGAGAATGGGCCAGTACAGATGAGCAACATCATCAGGCCAGGACTCTGCAGTTTACACTCCTTTACAGGCCAGCCACTTGTTCAGGGATGAAAATGTTCTCATCCTTGCTGGATTGAGAGACAAGTAAAGGAAGCCATATTTGTGAAGAAAAACTGGCCATCATTAAAGAGGGTTGGAGGTCTCCCTGTCCAATTGTTTCCCTTCTTATACAATACTGTTATTGCAAGTATGACTCAGTCCCCTGTGAGCAATATGTGTGAATCAGGGCCCCAACGAAAGGTGATGGTGCACATGACCCTCTATGAACAATAGTGTGGCTGATGGTCCTCTTTTGCATGTAAACAAATCTGTTTGTCCACCATGTGGAGGCAGTCCCTTAGATTATTATAGATAATTAGCTTATTTTTTTTCTGTGCAGTTCTCTATCTTGTCAAAAACATCAATTTTGTTGTTCAAGACTATTCACTCCCACTGAGTTTTGGATCTGTGCATTTTGTTGCAGTTCTGTCTCTTTGATGTTTTGTTTTCCAATTTTATGTATGTCATCAAGCTATGAAAGCTAACATAACAAGCTAAGTTAGTTTTCAAATGTGAAGTTGTGGCTGGCATATAAATCCAAATAAATAGTCAAACAATAAAAGCAGAGAGAAAGTTGCTGTCACTTTATTTATGCTAACATTGTGAAGACCTGCCTCTGCTTTGAGGACAAAAGTTTGTCAACCAAATGCTTTTTTTCATGTGTTAAATAAATATGTGTTCATTTAAAAAGTAGTACATATTGTATGCTGCAACCTTGAGCTGCTTTTTGCATGACTTTGGTTCAATTCTCCCATCACCCAAACACAGAAAAAACTGAAGAGGCAGATTTGAGCTTTCATCTGTTACTTAAATATCAACTTAAGTGAAAATGTATTAAAAAAAATCATTAGCTGTAAATATTTAAATTGCAAAGAGGATTTTCAAATAAAAGACAGAAACACAAATTTGCATTAAAAAGAACCGTCCAATTCATAGACCAGCCAGATGGTTTGCTTGTTAGATTCAAATCCCCCCTCATGAATGTGCTTATCCTCACCAACCACAACACCCCGTCTTGCACCCACACACACATACACACGCACACACTACACCACTACCCGTTGGTCTGGTTTGGGTCTAAATATGATCATTTTAAAGCAGAAATACAATATTTTGTTGTTTCCTATCTGGCAACCCTGCAATTTACAGCCTGTCACTTAACACCCCACACCAGCAGGGGTAGATAATTACAAAATACCAGCAAATAATAATTAGTCCTGTCCACATTTGGCAAAGAGCAGTACCAAGTTTCCAGGCCAGTGAACCAGAAGATGGAGTAGTCGGCCTGATTCCCCAGTGCAGTAGTACTTTCATCAGTGAGTCTGCACATCCTAGTTTCTCATCAGTGTCATGATCTTTCCCCACCAGGAGAAGAAGAGGCCCAATTGTTACTCAAATAACATAATACCCACACAGCCAATCGAAGAAATGACTCTTTTTCTCCTTTTGAATCAAGAGCCAACTCACAGACACCCCTTCACAGACCAGCCAGAAGATGTCCAGGGAAGTAACCAAAGCAGGGGGGCGGTTCTCTCTCCTAAGCACTATAGATGGCTACAGTCAATAGTTTTCTCCACTTGCACGAGTAAAAGAGCAACATTAACAATGGTGAAAAGGACTGTCTGTGCTGCTCACCCTTTTCAACATATAAGAAACCAACCTCATCTGTGTTTCAAACAATGGTTTGTGTATTTAGCATTTTGAATGCATTAACTGTATATGTAATACAGCGTTGCCCTAACTTACAAGTTTAGTTCCTATTGCAACGGAGCTCTAGTTACTTGTATGTCAAATTCATTTTAATGTAATTCCAGATCCCTCTAAAAAGCTAATTTTTTGGTTATATTTTAAAAAAGAAAAATGTATTTATAAATATTGTATAAAAACATGATACAACAAAATTACTGTCATAAACTTGTTGTATTGAGTAAGTACACTGTATAATGTACAGTAATTACCTTGGAGATCAGAGGACTTGAACATCCTTCGGACTCTCTTCTGACCCATGATTGGGAAAAAACTAAGTTTTTGAAAATAACTTCAAGCCCAACACAGATGTTTCCAGTATGAGCTAACTGCTTGAAGTAAACGAGTGAGACACAAAGTGTTGGGCTGATGTTGCTGTGTTGCGTTTGCTGCGCCAACTAGCACTGAAGTGCCTCGTAACCTGAATTTTAGCTATCAACTCAAAGGAAAAATTATCTGAAAGACAGGTTGAATTAAAATAAAACATATTAGTTGAGACATTCATAAGTCAAGGTACCACTGTACTAGATCTTGCATCCTGCCTTCATGTCAATGAGAATCAACAACTGTAATGTGTTTTATTTGAAACCGGAATCTGTGCACTAGTGATGAGGGCATTTAAGTCCCACCTACTCTTCTACACACAAATGGCATAATGACTTTCAACAAACAGTCCCTGAAGAACATATCTAAGGTTAACCTTTTCAATGTTTTCTTCAAGGGCAATATACTATTTGTTTATATAGAGGGGCTGGGAATGACATGTCCCATACCAGCTTCAACATCTAAATTCCTGTCGGATGTATAGATTTCTCCTACAATCAATGATCAAACCACCAATGGAAAGAAAAACAGCAAGGAGACTTGTTTTGAGGAAATGTAGCGTGAGGAAATTGCTGTATCCACAGTTTGATCATTTATTACATAACCACAAGAACAGGAAAATTGTGTCGTCTGATAAGAAATCACAAAGTTTTTCTTCAAGCACATTATTGCTACCTAGTAACATAAAATGTTAACCATAAAACTCCTTAGTCAAACTCTGCAGTAAAGCTGACATAAAAAAGTAAAGTCTTGAGCATGTGCAACAATTTTTCAGTGCCTTCCAAACATGAACACACAGAACACACTGAGATGCAGAAACGTAAATATTTCCCTTTAAAAGATCACCCGATTGTTCCAAGTGTGGCTGTGTCATTTAAAGTAAATGCTACAGAAAAAAGAAAAAAAGAAAAAAACACTTATCTTTTAAGTTAAAGACATAGCATTGCTTGAAGGAATGTAAATCACATGCCATTTTTCAGCTTTAAACTAAAATGTCCCAGGGCAGATCATCATCAGCGTGCAAGTGTGTGTGAATGAATAAAAGTGTCTTTGAGTGTCCTATATAGGACTGATGCATTATTTTTATTAAAATCAACTTATGCTGACAAAAAGCAAATAGCTGTTTCAGTCAAACTTTGTAAAATACATTAGGCACATTTTAATACAATATGGAGAGATCTTATGAGATGTAATGACATTCAGAGTATGTGTTGAGGAATGATACTACCACAATGAATTTAGCTCAAAATGTAATTGACTGAATTGCAGTTGTTTTTGTGTTGGAAATGATCAATTAGCTGCATTGTTATTTGAAAGTTAATGAGTTTTAGCTGAATACTTTGTGAGAGTTTCACTAAAATATGTTTAGTAGGTCATAGAAATATTTTGCTAACACATAAACAGTGTTGTTTCAAACAGTTAGGTCAGACATTCCCACTTCCCAGTACAACTGGACGGCATCAAATTTAGTTAGCGAAAATGCAAAAATGGAGATTTTACATGGCAAATTTTGACAGCTGCCAACTACTTTTGAACCCTGCGGTGGAATGCCGTCACTTTGCAAGTAAAATATTCAACATGCGTTATGGGAAATGTAGTTTATGGTCAATGCTGGCTTTATAGCAACATACAGTTATTTAAAAAGATTACTTCATACTGTATTTGAAGCTCTCGAGGACTAATGTTGTCATGGGCCACATAAAATGCTGTGGTGGGCCACATTTGACCTGCAGGTCTTGAGTTTGTCTAGTGACATAGGAAAAAAAAACAATGTTGTCCCTTCCCTTTTAGAGGCAATTTAATGTCTTTTAAACAGACTGAAACACTGTATCCACTGCATGTGTACACACCTTTAATGTCTCACATTGTGGATCACAGGCATTGCATAACTCTTTGATTCTTTTTACAACAGCTTGCTTTTGACCCAAAGATTAGCTACTTAGGATGTACCACAAATAAGTTGTAGAAAAAGGCCTTCTTCATCATTTGTGTCATATTGCACACACACGTACACACACACACACACACCAACCATGTGTTTGAGGATTTCCTAGGGAATGGTCAATGTTTAGTTGTGAATGTGTCTCTGTGTCTGTTTATAGGTCAGACAAGAAATGTCTTGAAACATCAATTCGTTTCCACCGTGTGGGCAGTGTCAGCCTACATACTCAGCTGTCACAGAGTGCCAAGGGCAGTGAAAGGCACAATGTGTCCAGCTCAGACGAGCCTAATAAGGGCTACAGAGACTTATTAGTCAGACACACAGCTTCTGTGTGGCTCCGATCAGGGTTTGCACCAAAAACCCGCCAGTTACAGGCAAATTAAAATCTGATGCTTCTAACTAGAGTTTAATTAGTCCTCAGAGTCAGTGTCACCATGGGATTGCGAGACTCTGACAGTATGATTATGTTGCAATGTGCAATGACTGTTTCTGAAAATAGCATAAAGAATGCTCTCATAAAAAATGAAGTAAAATACATCAAAGTAGATTAAAAGATGTCTCCATGGAGACCCAGGTTGTCCACATTTCCTCCTCTCCTCGT
Source organism: Cynodonichthys magdalenae (assembly GCA_031762555.1). Lineage (NCBI taxonomy): Eukaryota > Metazoa > Chordata > Actinopteri > Cyprinodontiformes > Rivulidae > Cynodonichthys > Cynodonichthys magdalenae. Next base: position 10,352,262 of record JARVJO010000330.1, read on the forward strand.
CATTGACAGACACAAAATTAATTAACACAGGCTTCTCTAAGGAACATATTGTCTAATAAGTAGCTCGTTGCACCTTTGACATTTGAGCACGTCTGTTTGTCCTTATTTATGTGGGTGTGTGTCAAACATCCTTTCATAAATAGACAGACTGACTCTTCATTATTGCAGGAGCGGAAATAAAGTTCACAGATAACTTTAAGGCTAAAGGCGCCAAAGGCGCATTTGTTCAGCATGTCTGTGGAAAGAAGATCTGATAAACTGTTAAGACAAACAAAGAAACAACTTCAAGATGAAGAGTGGTGGGTATTTGATACATTTTAAAGCCAAAACCTGCTTAAGTTGAATGTATAAAACACTCTATGTCGATCCCCTGAGCTTGTTTCTGTGCTTGGCAGTAAAGCAGCAGCACACTCGGGTGGATGCAGAGAGGCCTTAGTTCCGATACAGTGGTCACACACATGCATCATTAGCAGCAGTCTAGAGGTGGGTGGTAGCTGACAGGAGTGTAGCCTGTTGTCTTCACTTAGCTCCATCAGCGGAAAGCCAAGAAAGTAGTCAGACACTGCCTGCAGGGTTCAGCTCTCTGATCACTGAGATACCTTCCCTTGAGAAAAAGACAGCTTATGTCAAATAGGTCTAAATTGGTTTTTGCCCTGACACGAACTTTGAGTTTTCCCTTTTGTCTTTTGACAAATAACAGCAGAACAGTTTTTTAAAAAGTTGTTCAGTTTAGAATATGTTTCCTTCAGCAGGACAAAAAGCTGTTAATGATCGCAGGGTACAATAAGAAATATAAAAGGAAAATCTACATATAACAGAGGAAGTGAAATTATAAAAATTAAATTGATAAGTAGCAATATTTGATGTCGAATAGCAAATGAAACAGCTAAACACAATAGCTATAAATAAAATGTAAATACAAATAATTAATGCTGATAATTAGGTTTGCATTTTTTTGTTGCTTCTAATTTGGTCCAAATCGCATACACCAATTCTAATGTTAACTGTAATGGATGCATTTTATCCTCATGCCATCAAAAGGTGAAGGCAGATGATAATATTTACACCTGGTTCTGTGACTATGTCTGTCTATTAGTAAAATATCTATGAACTATTTGATAGATTTTGAAGAATCTTTTAGAACAAAATACTGGCTATAATTTAGTCAATTTTGTGGTCAATGAGCTAAAACCTATTATGACAATAACAGAGTTGTTCACAACACATTGCAAAAAAAAATTATTTTTGATGAAATTAACTCTAATTTCTCAACATAAGATGATCTCAGTCTGAAACTTTAGCATGAAAGCTGGCGAACAATATGCATTCTTTTAAGCAATGCTAGGCAATCAAATGACATACACAATTTCCAGTATAAAATAATTACATTAGCTGAAATCCACTGACTCACATTTGCGTTTCAGTTACACAGAGGTCACAACATTTTACACTGTTTCAGCATCAAGTGCTGCCACCTGTTCACATGTCTTGTCTGTGCTGTCCCCCCTCAGGAGTTCCCACAGACTTCACACTTCAGCGGTCAGCTCATCAACTTCTGTCCTCTGCCATCCTGGCACTGACTAAAAGTACCAAAGATGTCATGAGACGTCGCACGGCGATGTCTTACAGAAAGAGACTGGATCCTTTGTGCTGCACTGAAAATGTAGAGCAAAGGATGTGGACTGGGAAGGGGATATGAGTGTAAACATGTATGCATGGATGAATAAATTAATCAGTTCTTCTAAAAATCTGCCTGCAAATGGAATTACCATACCTACAAATGTTAAGACTTGCAACCACCTCTCCAACCGACAACAAGATGCTTCTCTAATTACAAATGCAGTCAAGCACAGAGAAATAGAAATTTTATTCTGGTACCCATAAAATATTGTCACTAAATTACCAGAGCTAAACAGTTATTACTGTGAGTAAGGGTATATTGAGGTGCTAAGTGTTTTAGATGTATACTAAATGCAAAAAAAATGTATATAACATAAGCTAGCTTAGGTTGATCTTTTTTATTCACTACATATAAGGCTGTGTCACACTGCAAGAATTTAAAACAGCCAGCTGATTTTCAAAGACAGAGACTCCACACGTGAGGATAAAAATAGATAGATATACCAGGTTTGGTCCTACAGTGTGTGGTGTGCAGCCACACAGCAAGAGACGACACACCACACATGGAATGATATTTCATTCATGAACATTCAGATGTCAGATGTGAAATCATGAGAGACTTCTTGAAATCTTGCGTGACCTCCAGAGAGGTGTGATTTCAAAGTAAATAAACATTTGAAACAAAATTGATCATTTGTGGACTATTTTTAACAGGAAAAAAACAATTCTGCAGGACTTTTAACGTCCAGCGAACTTTCTGAATGAATGAATGAATGAATGAATGAATTTGAATGACTTTTTTATTTCAGACAATTAACAAATTTAAATAATAAATAAATCAATTTCAGAAATGCTTCTAACAAAC
>JARVJO010000330.1:10358525-10380767 GCA_031762555.1 Cynodonichthys magdalenae
ATACCTTAACTTCAGGAAATTTTGCAAGAAGATATGTATTGTTCATTTAGTTGCCACATAAAATGTAATAAGGAAGGAGAATGAAGTCCCTAGCTAATATATTATTGCATTCTTTTGTCTAATCAAAGCAGAGGAGAGGGAGAATTGCCTCACATTATCTTACAGCCCACAAACCTTATCAATATTATTATGGTGTTACGTAAAACTACTGTAGTTTTGCATATTATAGAGAAGTGTAGGCGATATCATGGTCTGGAAGACTGTTAGTTCAAATACACCCACTCGCCTGGGATTTATTATTATGTATTATACTCTGAGGTATGATTTAGAATGAGGACAAGGTGACAAATAGGTTCAAACTTCTGAGGTGCTTCTTAAAGGACACATGTTTCATCTAGCACTGCAGCAGCTCATTCTAAGCAGGCTGAAGGAAAATAAATAGCACATTTAGGGATAGTTTATGTTCATATGCAGGGAGGTTTATTATTATGCATATAGACTCATTAAACACAGAATAATCACAGTTATTTCCAGGGTTTGAGCTATACAACAACAACTAGGTCATTCTTTTTTTTCAATACACTAAAGCTTTGTGTTTCAGTTAAATTCTCATCTATAATCATTTTCATATATTTTGCTTGATTTATTTTAATATTGTACTTTAATAAAGTTTTGCAGATGTGGTGAATGGCTTAACTGCTATTCAGCCAACCATTTCTTTGAATGCATTTTTTCTGTTCAGAGTGACAGGTCACAGCCATATTGTGTGAGGAGTAGGGGACACCCTGGACAGGTCGCAAGTCCATCACAGTCACACACAAAGACAAACGAGATAAACAACCATTCACCCTCTCCTAGTTAGGTTTAACAACTAAAAGTTCATAAATGTTTGGAAGGAAAAACAACAGTTTAGGCTAGTTTGCAATACTAGCCTAAACTGTTGTTTAATAATTTATCACATTCATTTCCTGATCTCGGCCACAGCAGTGAGTTTAAAACCAGGATGATTCACACGTGGATAGTTGATGAACCTGTTTCTATAATAGTTATGAAATCAAGTGTTTATTTATGTAGGTAAAATTATGTTTAGAAACCTGTTAAAATACTCCAGAATGCAGGCAACCGCATCTACTTCCATCAAAATTTCCTGGGGGAGAACCCCCAGACCCCCCACAAGTGTGGCCTTCACACACATTACAATGCTTCTGATGGCCATGAGTAGCAGCAAATATGAGTATTGTAGGAGCATATTTATGTAAAAGGACTATAGTCTGTCTCCTGGTGCTGTACTGTGTGTGTTATGTGTTTTCAACTGCACTCTAAAAATGAAATGTTGCATTTACTTAACCATGTTATGTCAACTGGTTCCACTTAACTGAGTTGAGTAAATTCAGAGCAATAAAAAAGTTTTTAAACCAAAGAACATGAGTATGTTGTCAATACAGTTTGATGACCCACTAAAATGATAAATGGACTGAACTTATATAGCACTTTAGCAAGCCCCATGGGGTCCCCAAAGCATTTTTCATTTACAGTCATTCACACACTGATGGTAGTGAATTTAATTTGAATTTGAATTTACACAACTCAGTTATGTCGAACCAGTTGACATAACCTGGTTATGTAAATACAACATATCATTTTTTAAGAGTGTGGTTCTGCTGGAGGTTTCTTCCTGTTAATAGGGAGTTTTTCCTCTCCACTGTTTGCTCAGGATGGGAGACTGTGATGTGCTGGCTTCTTCTTCTTCTTTAGGTTGTTATTTTTCACGTACAGTGCTGAGACAACGTTTGTTGTGACTTGGCGCTAGATAAATAAACTGAATTGAATTCATTTTGTAGTAACTGTGGTTCAAATTATAAGGTTTATCTAAAACTCATTTTTTCCCCCTGATAGTATCATAAGTATGAAAAATATGATTATACTGCTATCTCATTATCTCCATAATAGTAGCAACTACTTTATACTGTTTATGTACTGTTTTCCATTTTTAACAGCTCATATGTGTAAAACATGAATGTTGTCATAAGGCTATTGACTATTTATTATGATTTGTCTTTTAGCATGATGATAAAATATATATCTTGCTCTGTTGTGAGAGATAATTTGCGCCTTTTCTGAGGAAAAAAATAAATAAACAAATCAGTGAGAAATGTGGGAGAAACAAACAAAAAAATCCCATAAATGTCATGACTAAAACAAATCCTTTGAGTCAGACTTGTTGCCACATCAGGACAAAAAAAACCCCTCTTATTTACTACTGTGTCCCTTCTAGGCAAGGAGAATCTGATCTTGAATGTATTTACTGTAACTACATTTAGGTGGAAGGACTGTGTTTATTTTATTTATTTATTTGCATCATTTAAAACTGAGATGAAAGCCAAGAAGTTACACAGTACAATGTCTCACGTTTTATGCAAATCAGCTTAAAGCTTATTTTAAGTAAGTGCTTTGCTTAAATACACACAGTTACCAGTATGATGGAGTAGATTACAGGGAATGGAGTGGTATTAAATAATGAACTGCATGTATGTTGGTGTTGGGGTGGATTGGTGAAGGACATATCTGAGCTACTAAAGCAGATGACAGTAAGTTGTTTTAGCTGTGTTTTTTGTTGTTGTAATGGTCACATATTATACATGTAGTCAGGACTATAAAGAACGGTGTTCAAATCTCTCCATCATGGTGCAGTCGGCTCACTTTGTTACCTTGGAGAGGATGAAACTGCTTTGTCAACTCAGCAGTGCGGCACTACCTCCATCTACTGGGGCAACAGAGAACAGCAGGACCATGGAGCAGGTTTCATCGTGATGAACGACAGAACACGAGGAGAATGTGGTTCATTACAGACCTGATTAATCACATCAGCAGCGCGGGGCATGTAGTTTATCTGCAGGTACATTGTTGTCCTGTACTCATGATACACACAGACCCCACATTCCCATTCCTGCTGTTTTTGTTGTTGATGAATCCTCTGTGTTAGTTGTGTTTTATCCTATGACACAAAGTTTATTATAACATAATCACTAATTTCATCAGGAAAGTCAATCATAGTTGTTGAATTTAAGTGCCACATTGTATCTGAAAATAGAGAACTTCAAAAACAAAAATACTAAAAATGGTGCTCATAAAAGCTTTTTGTCACTGATGGGGCTTCAGTGCAGCAGATGCCCTCATTTGCAAGTCAAGTAGCCTCCGATGAGGTGAAGGGCTTTAAATGGAGCAACATATTTTCTTAAGTGTTTCCCTATCTTGTAATTCAGGAGCTGCCGTCTCGACTGGAGGGAAGGTAAGTAGAGGATCTGCTCTGCCTGCATTTGATCTTCTTTTTATCTGAGTTTAAAGCGCTGCAGAGGAGGTGATCAAGGTCAGACGTCATTTTTTCATTTTTTTTCAGCTCTACAGTTACAAAGAAGTCTTTTTTTTGCACAGATGTAACAGGAAGGGCAGGCTGTTCCCATGTGCTTTTGTTGGAGATGATGCTTTACTTTAGAGGCTTCTATATTTTCTAGTCAGGCTGCTAATCATCTGGGAAATCCAGACATGAAAGAAACAATTATAACAACAAGTTATGAATAACGGGTATTTTTGTGATCAGAAGTTGAACTGCTGACTCTCCCTGTGTTTAGGCAGTTTGTGATATAAATGATTGGCGGGTTGGGCCACATGTACCCATTTTCCATGTTTATTCCTAATAATCTCCCTCTATTAAAAAAAATCCTTTCTCTGCAAAGACGTACTGTTTTTTTTTTCTATTTTTGGAACAGATAGGAAGGAGGTGAAGGACTTTTTGATGTGGGTGGGTTGGTTTGAGCACAGTGAATACTTTAGCAATTAAAATCTGATCTCATGTCTGCATAAAAGCACAGGTCTGCTCTGTTATGTTTATTATACTACTTTCATCAGTTGATTAAATTATTTCCTGTACCCACATCATCCTGTTTGGGGTGCAATTTTGTTTTTATGGCGTTAAACCAGAGCAATGACTCAAATGATTTAATTTCTTTAAGCCTTTTTTAACCAGCTAGATCTTTTTTTTTCTTCAAAAGAAACCTGGCAAAAAACTTTTATACTTGGGCTTTTTTGTTTGTTGATTTTCTGCAAAAAGATTTATATATGCCAGATGCAAAAAAGGGAATTTTCTTCTAATGTGCTATATTGTGATTCTATGGTACTAAATGCACTATTATTTGTTCACCACTTTTAAAAAGTGCAATATTAACAACAACTCTCATTGAGAAAGAGCTATGACTGCTTTGAACCATTTTAAAGCTGCAGAAATGAGTGGAGGAGTTGTTTCTAGATGATTACTTGACATTACAGCAACATTAGAGCCTAAATAAATGTTCACATAAATGCACTCACTTGTCCGCTTATGCATCACACAGCCTCACTGCAGCCCAATTTCAAGTTCTAAACATGAAGGGGGAGAAAATATTTTAAAGTGCAAATGAGCATACTCCCCTCAACACAGACAAAATAACAGAATTAGCCTGTAGGGAGACGTGTAATTCTAATTAAACAGTGCAGGTGCAAAAACAAGGCTGCACATCTGTTTACACAAATTACACATGTTCACTAAAGGCAAATTAGATAATGTTGTGTACTCTGTGCACACACACCATTATCCTTCTTCCACACTAATTATTATTCTAAAGGGGAGAGCTGAATTTAGCTTGGTCTTGCAGGTAGTTCTGCACCCAGTAGATTAGAGGAATAAAAAATAAAACAGGATTTATATTTTCTCCAGTGCATTTAATAAAACCATGCAGCCTTCTGTTATTGCAGAAGTTTGTTGTTTGAAGATTTAACACTTCAAGAATTAACAGGTATTATCTTTGTGAATGCAAATCACTCACCTTGCATGCCAAAACTTTAAACAAAGATGTTGCCTGATATGTTAGTGCTTTAATTCAGTGTTGGGGATGAGTCTTGGCTATAAATCCACCTGATTTTGGCCTAAAATCTGGAAAACGATTGAGACATTTTTAGGTTGCTAAGGTCAATTAGCTGTACAGACATCTTGAATTAGGTTGATTCTAATGAGAGTTATTCTCAAATCTAGAGGTCTGTGAGATGTTTAGCTAACTATGGACAAATGCACAGAGAGTCAATTAAATGATCACAAGGCTGTGGGCGACAATGAGTTTAATGGGAGGTAAAGAGAAATAAACAAATTAAGCACCTTGTTGTGGCATATGTCCTTCAATTTGTACACTGTAGTACACTCACTGACAATTAAATTTGTTAGGCCCCCAGATAGAATGGTGGAAATAAAATAATACTGCACATGTTGAAAGGTTATATGATTGGATTGGGATGATTACAGCGTCAACATGCATACCAGAGTTGGCAGTAGAAGTACTGTCAGTTGGGTGTGGCATCCTCTCAGGCCTGGATACAAGCACCAGTCTGGTGTAAAACTGAGTCATACGGCAGTTGTATCCTCTCCTGTGGTAAGTTGGTTTCCAGCAGTTGATTGGCTCTTGACATCTAGCTGCCAAGCACTGGATCAACAATGACATCAAAGTTGATTCTATACGTGTTTAACTGGGAAAGGATTACAGTGGCAGTTCATAGGTCCAGGTATGGAAAGGTGATGTGTTGTTGAAAGACTGTAACAAGTCAGAGGAGAATTAAGACATGTATCCACCATCAGTGTGTGAGGGTGTGTATGAATGGATGGATGATTGAAGCGTAAAGAGGGACTTGATAGAGTGCTATATAAGTTCAAGTCATTAACCATTTTTACCATGATGACATGAGTAATGCTGGGGTTTCTCTCTGGTAGGAATGGTTCTTTTGGTTGAACAATGGGCAACTAGAACTTTCTTGAGGTGTGTGGGTGTCCCTATTGATTCCAACACTGGACCACTGTGACGTTTGTACGCTCCACATACCAAGCAAACACTGTTATTGTCAACAAATGTGACTGCAAGGCTGTGTCTGGTAATTTTTTCTTACAGTTTTGACTGACTATCCGATGCTCTGACAACTGCCTGATAACACTATGCTCTCAACTTGTGACCTCTGATTTGCCTGCTCCTTGCAAACTAAATCATTTACATTCTGTGGACTAAATCAAAATCTTTCTGGGAATTGCCAGGGAGGGTATTATATATTAAATGAAAACAAATACCCAAAGTTTTGTTGTTAATTTTCTACAAAACTGCTGTCAAAAACTCACATCTTGTCTGATTATCTTGATTTTAGCTGCCACTGAGAATCAGCCAGGATTAACAAGTTTTATGGTAGCTGTTGACAAAACTTCATGTGCTTTCATGGTTTCACTTCTGCTTGGTTTAACTTGTGGTCTGTATGTTTGGACGGAACAAATTAGTTGCATTTAAAAGCTACCATTAGATAGTTTGATTGTATATAAGATGCTCGTCCTCAAGAGCCTTTTATTAAAGACAAAATCAGGCTCTGGTTTCATGATCCACAGACTAGACAGACGTTATACTGCACGGCTTGTGGTTTCAGGGGATTGTGCAGTGAAAAAACCACAAGGCAGCTGGTGTTTCAAAATGTTACTCTAATATCTCTCGAACAGCTGAGAGTGGCAAGGGAGTATTTGTTCTCTTCAATGGCTACAAGATGACAGAGCCACTTTGTGAGCCGTACGCAGCCTAATTAGTCCTTGTCCTGCTCTCCAGAAGGGACTGAGCTCTGTTAAGTGAGGATAAATGAGTGAAAGATGGACACTAAAAGTTGTTAATGTGTAACAGTCTTTTTTTGTGTGTGAACATGTCAATTTGAACCAGTTGTAGGAGTAAAACTATTTAACACCTGATATCCTGTCATTGGTCTCTACAGAACAAAGATGTGTAGAAGGAGTGAAACATTCTGCAGCCTGTAGATGGCATTACTGAATCATATCCAACTGACATAATCACAGCCGTGAAAATGTTTGTCTCAGAATCAACAATGACAAATCACACATTGTTAGGTCATTCACTTAACTTAAAATATTACAATAATCTGATTAAAATAATTACCATCTATTTCCAACTCAAAATCAAACCCATTAGTTTTAAAGATCTTAAACAATAAAACCATTTTTTGCACCACAAAAAATCAATAATGTAAGGAGTTTTAATTATGTACATTTTGTACTTGTTTTTAATAAAACGTGTTATATTCAGCAAATCAGATGTTGTGTTTGGCATTTTTGAAGGGAACAATGTCCGCTTTAGTCCATGACGAACAGAAAACAGAGCCGAGCCCAGCTAAAAGCCTGGCAGAGTCTGTGCCACCATCCCCTCAGCATTTGGCGACGCCACCTCTCCTGGCCCTCCCCTCGTTGATCAGAGGCAAATTTGCCGACGCCACTCTGTCGCATTCTGGGGATAGCTGCGCACAGGGCCACTGTGATGTGCCACCTGGCCCTTGGCCCCCGTTGGCAGGGGAACTCTCCCTGACCTCTCCATTAAAATTGGTTTTGCCACAGAGATCTGCATCAGGGTGGGGGGGGGGGGGGGATCTCAGAGGAACCACTAGACATGCATTCTCCCCATGATGGTGTCAGCCTCAAGGGAGACTGCTGACACCTATTGGGGAAAGTTTGCCTTTCTCCTCTTCTGTAAAAGCCCGTGACGCCTCTTGGCCTCAAGAACCACACCAGTTGGAGATCAAAGATTGGCCATTTGGTTGGCAGCCAACAGACCACTCTGTGCCTCCTTGCCCCATTACTAACAACCTAAGCTCTAAAATAGCAGGGTGTCTCATGGATACAAAGCCAGAAAGATTTTGCAAGGAAAAATAGTTTAAACTGATGATGTATTGCTGGATATAATGTTTAAGATAACTGGTGCCACAGCATTAATATGTTGTTAACTCATTCTTTATTTATACTGTACATCATCATGTAGTGATAAATAACACTATACTATGTTTCTTTTATGATCCAAAAATGATTTCTACTCAAAATAATTTGTATCACACTCACACATATACTGCACAAAAGTTTTAAAAGTTTTTTTGATCTTTATTTTCAGGAAGCGAGACCTTTTTTTTTTTAAGTCATCTTGAGCCGTTGTATAGTTTTTCTGAAGGTTCTTCAAAGCCAGTGTATGTTTAAAATATGTTTTAAAAGCAAAGGACAAAAAAAAGTGTCTGATCTAACCACTAGTTTACAGCAGGTAAACATTATCAACAAGTTTTGCTTAAAAAAAGGAAAAAAGTCCAGCAAAAACCTGAGAGACACATCATCTTTTAGGTGAAGGGTTTCACATTTATTTTCACCAAGAGACACATGAGCATGGTGGTTGCCTTCAAAGGGCCAGTTATAATAAACTTTGACATTTCAACCAATCATGTTCCTTGTCTCATTGAGCACCACTAACAATAACTGAGCTCCGATTGTTATTACATGCATAAACACAGTGTTTTTACTTGTCCTATTATAAACACTAAAAAGTACTATATGTCCGACTGACTAAATGTGACATAAATATTACAGAAATAGTATTAAAAGTAAGAGTTTTAATTATTGTTGTGCACCTCCACCTAATAGTGGAATGTCATCATTTTGTAAAATAATCAACATGCATCATGGGAGATGCAGTTTTTGGTAAATGTTGGCTTAATAGCATCATACCCTTATTTCAAGACATTAATACATATTTGAAGCTGTTGCAGGCCATGTAAAATGCAGTGGCAGGCCACATTTGGCTTTTGGGCCTTGAGTTTGACATGTGCTTTAGGTGATCATCTATTGTATGTCAAGATTACAGTTAATAGTTCTTTGTGAACTATCATTTTTGAGCCTAAACATTGTTTTTGTTTGTTTACCTGAATTATCTTTGGTATTTTTCCATGATTCAACAAAAATGGGAACATATTGTATCTTTGTGAGAGGCTGACAACGCAATGCCTATGACTATCAACTTTGCAAAATCATCTTGTAGGTGTTGACATAACTTTGGTTCATTCCTTGTTTTTAGAATAATGTATTTTATGCCTGAACAATTTATATTTAAACACTAAATAAATAAAAAAACATTCCTGTAGTTGTACCGGATTATAAGTGATGATAAAAAAACAGCCTAAGTCCAAATGAAAACTTAAAGACCTATTTTACAAAACAACTTATACATTTTTTTAAGTCTGGCTCATTTAACATAAAGAAATGATGGATGAGTGAAGACTTATGCAAAGTACTGCATTATTATTATTATTAACCCAATGGCTTTGACTTTCTATTAAATTCCTTTTAACGTGGAGACATCTAACCGAAACAGATGTTTTACTATGTTTTGCATATCCAGTCACCTTGTCGAGACCCTCACTAGTCCCAGACACAGCATTTAAACCCATGATAACATGCTCAAAGACCTCACATGAAGTCCACACCATGTCTGGTTGAGTGGTCCTCAGCGAAATGATAATATTTTTCTAAAGTGCAGAAAGTCAGTGCTAGAAAGCGCATGGCTCTTGCTCAAACTATCTGAAAAGACACTGTCTCCACCTGTTGCAGGTCAAAGGTTAATGCCTCAGGGTCAGAGGTGGATTCCACGAGGCTGAAACTTTGCTCTCTAGCTTTCTCTGGCTGTAACCGTTCCCACCCGGGGGTGTTGAATGCTTTCGTCGACAGTTGAGGCCAATCAGTGAGATGCAGTAAACTAGACAGTGAATTAACAGGAAATGAAAAAAAGTGTATTACACTATATTGAGTGTTGGTACTTATTAGGGATTTCAACTGACTTGAAACTTGACCAACAACACCTAGTTTGCCACATTATCCCTTTGAGTTTAGCTACTATACGGTTGGTGATCGTGACCAAGACAATGGGGCCAGTGGAAGCACAAAAGGAAACACATCAGAGCTAAAACAACTGTTGTGTGTGTGGTCACTGTGCAACCAAAGTACAGAGCTGTGTTCTACAGAGCAATGTAATGAGCAGATAACTTGGCCGTCACATAATAGGTCCCCAAATACCATGGACTTGTAAGGCTTTTTATAATGGTACCAGAGATGTCTTCCACATTTAGCTTCATTTAACTCCAGGATTGTACACCTCTGAGGGTTCAGGGTGGAGGGGGGGGGATTGCCAGGGGCTAATTAGCTTGAAAAACAATAGCTCCCTGATCACCATTCCATTGTGCTCCCAAGCATTGTGCAGGGATCTGATTACAAACTTGTGACAAACAAGAAGCTAAATTAGATGTGCAGTTGTTGCCATTGTCCCTGGTTTCTGATACCCAAACCCACCCCGTGTCCTTTGAAAGTACGAGCCAAAGCGGGCAGAACTGAAAGAGTCACCGCTCCCTGATGGAGTATAAATGTATGGTAACTGACAGGCAGAGAGAGCTGATACAGTTACTTTGCTCTCTGCGGTCACCTTCCCTCTGGTAGGGCCCGAGGTAATTAAGACCATGAATGCTGTCCAAGTCGTGGGCCGCTTAAGACAGAATATTAATGTAGCTTTGATGGATGGAGTCAAAAGTGATTTCTTGCAGCAGAGCGTGGGTTGCGAGCCAGCTGGTCTTGGGTCAGAAAACTGGATGGAGGGCAGATGCTTACAGGCCCTTCTTAGTCTCTGCTGATGGAGCACAATTGATTAATGCCCCCCAATTAGAGAAACATTAAAAGCCACATTTTCCAAAGCACAATTCAGTGTCGTGTAATGCATGTGGGACATTTTGTATATTCCCTGGCCTATAGAGACGACGCCTGCTCAGTTTGCATGGAATCCACACTTGGCAAATTTCCACCACTTTAACTGCCTGGTATGTGAAGCGTTGACTTCTAGTAGCTCAGCTTTTAGAAACAGCAGCATGGTGAGCTCTTAGATATAGAGATATCCATGTCAACAACACTCCGAGCATTAATGATATTTCCATTTTGTTGTTGTTCGTCTCAAAGCTTCTGGGAGATTTGATCTAAGCTCATACAGACACTCACAGCCTTTGTGTAAACTTAGCATTTTTGTAGATTTTTCTTTTATTCTCCATTTGAATTTCAGCTAGACAAATACCGGGAGCAACTCGTGACAGTGAAGTCATAAAAACATTAGCATGGAATGCCTTCTCCATTTTCAGTATTATCATAAAAATATATATTAGACTGTAAAGCTGTCAAGCATGGCCTCATGCCAGTTTGTCATTTTATACCTTCTAAAATATTTTTGAATAAAAGCAACAGCATTATTCATCTCATCTGTCATGCAGCATGCATGTTGTTTCTTGCTTTAATAAAGAGGAGTTGATCTATAACACATCTGTTGTCTTGTTCAAAGTAACATACCAACACCTTCCTAAAAGAATCACTTGCCATTTTTTTCCCCAAGCTTTTCAGTAAACTCAAAAAAGAATATATATATATATATATATATATATATATATATATATGTATGCCATATGACATTTTTTGAGATTCCTGACAAAGTTGAAAAAAATGATTTAAGCGAATTTTTTCAGAAGGTGTTGATACTGAAGTTCTTGTGTGATTTCACAGCCTCTCTGAGGACATGAACCATTTATGGTTTTGTAATCAAAAAATATCCCCACACAGGAAGAGAGATCATTAAATTCTTTTATTTCTAGCATAGTTTTTTTATTCAGTACTCTGAACTCTTAAAAAAAAAAACAAAAAAAAAAAAACTCATTAGACCAGGTAGACAAAATGTCAAGAAGTTAAGAAAATATTTCCACATTCACAACAATAGGATTTCGGAAGAACAAACTTTTTTCTTCACTGCTCTGAAGCTAAAGGCATACAGCACAATAAAAACATAATTCAACATTTAGAAAGTTGAGTCATGCATGATTTGACTGTTATTTCTGATATGTTTTTACAGTATGATTTTTAGAGATACCACCAATCAACTGAATGAGGTTCATTAGAGCAACTTACTTAATTTATACTTCTTAAACAGTTTTTACTTCTAATCAAATAACCCACAAAATCATTTTAGGCCTTATGGAAGAAAGGTAGGCAGTAGCTGCTTTGGCATATTTCAAAAGTTCTATTTTTATGTAACTGGTTATGTGATTTTTCAGGTTAAACTTCAAGAAATGTTTATTCTAGTTGAAGTCACATGCATTATCTGGTTGCAGCAATAGATGCAAGAGACCCACTTAAATAGACTTCAGAACTTTCTCCACTCTGTGTAATGGAAAAACTACTGAGAGGAATCTTATCTGAGGTATTTTTATAAAATGACAAAGTGTAATTGATCATGTCCCTGAGGCTCTTCACCCTCGGAGCTCCATATGTGTCTTAAGACGAGACAGGGTCAAGGCTGGGGACAACTGCTAGGCGCTTGTTAAGTGTCGGAGGCTCGTGCTGCTGGGACCCCCGAGCCATTCCTGGCATTCAGCTTGAGCAGGCTCCCTGCAGCACGCCTGGGGGGGGTCCTGTCCCATGCTGTCCCTCTTGTCCATTGGCACGGTCGTATTATGTCTAGGGCATGGTCTGAGTTTAAGAGGCTCTTGACTGTGTGGAAACTAAAAGCAAACAGATCAACAAAACAAAAGAGGCGAGGTGGACAAGAAAAGAGAGCCTGAATGGGACAGAGGTTTTTTTTCCATCTGTTCAGTTCTGTCAGCTTTGACTCCACTCACGAACGCTGACTCACACACACCGTGCAAAGTTCCAGGAAAAAACTGAATAGGTCTGAAATGTCTTTTTTGACAAGAAACAACTGAAATAGTGAATATTAAATAAATCTGACTCATGTAATTTTAATCATCACCAAGTGCTGTGATTGTTTTTTTTTTTTGCACACAAGCTGTAAAAATTAAAACAAACATTTTAAGTCCAATTTGTCCCAAGACTGTTTGTTTTTTTTTTTTTGATTTTTTTTAAACGGCACACCATGTTTTAGAACGCTCAGGTGATTTCAACGATTGTTTATGGCCTCCAATCGTGCAAACATTGTGCAACCAAACATCTCCTCAGAGACAAAACAAGTTTCACATCGTTTGAAAACCTTACGACAAAAACCGCATCTCAAATCTCAATAGCAAATGATAAATATGACTAATGATAAAAAACAGTGCTAAGTGTAAACACAGCTGAACGTGTTACCTCAGCTTGCGCTTGATGTTATCTGGCCCGTAGCTCTGTGAACAATATAATTCCATCCCACAAGATGCTTATCACGGAGCTATTTCTGTGAAACCACAGTGTTGTGATTGGATCCATGGCAACAGATATAAATGTTACAGAATATATCCGGATAAACATATATTCCCCCAAAAAATTGTAATTTCATTGTTAATTATCATTGCTTGACAAAGTATATATTTAAAACTAAAAGCCTCTTTTGTGAACAAAATGTTTCCTTTTTTAATAAACCAGCAGGTCAAAGGTGGTCAGGATTAGGACTATCCTTAATGCTCAAGCATTCACTGCATACAATTTGCCTTTTTAATCTCCTGCTGACTGATGACCCGACATCTAATATTCCATTAAAATAAGCTTTGTTGAGCCTAGAGTCCAACAGTGAGATGAAGAATATCGGCCAGACAGTTGTGCATTCGTACAACATGATTCAAAAGCTAATAAATGAGGTGACGGAAAAGGATTCTTTTTATACCCTTTCATAAAATTCAATTCTGTCTTCCACTGTGTAATTAATAATGTGTTTTCAGCAGCCTGGGAATTTGACACAAAGCTGTCATGAAAGATTTACGGCTTGTTTAACAGAGTCATAAACTTTGATTCAAAACGCCAATTTTCACACCACCTAAACATCTGTAGGATAAAATAAAGCTTCAATAAAAAGAAAAAGAAAAAACCCTGACGTATTGCGGGGGATGGGTTATTGTGTGGAGAGATGGGTTTCAGGTCCTGCTGTGCACACTATGGAATCTTTAATGAAGGGTTATCGCACTCCATGTTTGTTACCGATGCAGCACACCTGGTAGTGGCCCCTCCTACTTATTTCACAGCCCTGCCATTATCGGACACCTGCTGTTGTTCTTGTTTTTTTTTTGTTTTTTTTGGCATGACTCAAGTGCATTACATCAATAACGGGCATCAAGAATTAATAAGAAAAGGAGAGCATCCTGGCTGCTGTCACATTAACACCTGGCTGTAGATCGTTAGAATAACCGAAGCATGAGAGCACTGCTTGTTATATGTCTGATTATTGTTTATGCTCCTGGAGTTGGAGATATGAACACATGTTCTTTTATGTTTTTTACAACGACTAGCAGTTGTTAAACTCTGATGATATGGGTTATGTTATGTTTTTTTTATCGTTACAAAAAGGTTTTTATTTCTTAAACTAACAAGTGGTTAAAAAGAGAAATATTGAAGCTACTGAGGACATTTGCCAGTTTTGTTTATTAGTCAGGTCAATTAGGTTCCAAGTACCTCGCAGCATATGTTGGAAGCATAAATGTCTCTGTTATTACTCAAGGACTAACAAGATAAAAACTACCCTGCAGAAAGGGCAGGAGGGTTTATCAGTTTTGGTCAGTGCTTGAGGTCACCTATGTGTTCATATACAAGATATGAGATTTAGTTTGTTCATTTTTATTATTTTTTTTAATATGTAGTGGGAAGCACAATAGAACAGTTTAGCAACAACACCTCACACTAAAGAAAACCTAGGTTTAAAACTCAGGTGGAGGTCTCTCTTTGTGTGGAGTTGACTTATTTTTGCTTTACATGTGTTCATTTTCCTCTGTTGTCCTTCATTAGGTCATAAACATACATGTTAGGCTAATTGGAAGTTTTAAATGAAATGTTGCTGTGAACATACGTTATTATTTTCTTCGTGTGTTCTGTTCTGACAGTTTAGGCAGACAGATCGATGGGCCCAAATGCCTCTCTGTGTCACGGTGGATTTACTCTACAACAAGAAGAGTCTGGCATACTCCCCCATGTTGCATAGTTGACTTTACTGAATTTATACCATGACCAACCGCACAAACTTCAGGCAACAAAGTGGTCGGGCAGAGAGACAAAGCAGATATGCACAATATATTTTGCTGTGATGTTCACAACTATGAGCATAATAAATTTAACCTTAACATGATTTGTCTTTGGCTTTGCAATAAACTGGTCACCTGTCCTGGATAAAACTCACCTCTCACCTTTCGACTGATGGGGATAGGTACAACCTCTCTGTGACCCTGAACAAAAACAAATAGGTATAGAAACTGAAAATATGGTTAAAAATTTAACTTTTATCTGAAGGTAATGACTATCATTGGTCTTAAAATGGTTATCTTCTTTCACTTTTTGAACATGTGTTTTTGTTTGACTTTCTTCTCATGGAAAATTCTACTTGGACTTGTCTTTCTGTGCAGATGGCCACTTGTCCTGAGACTGCTTCTGGTTCTTCCGGTAGTATCTTCCTGTTAAAAGAGAGTTTTTCCTTTCCACTGTTGCCAATGTGCTGCTCAGGAGGGGGGACTGTGACAAAGTGAAGATTCAACGCAATTAGAAAGATTTGAAACTGAAAAAAAAA
This sequence comes from Cynodonichthys magdalenae, assembly GCA_031762555.1. Lineage (NCBI taxonomy): Eukaryota > Metazoa > Chordata > Actinopteri > Cyprinodontiformes > Rivulidae > Cynodonichthys > Cynodonichthys magdalenae. Next base: position 10,373,954 of record JARVJO010000330.1, read on the forward strand.
TATTAGAAACTGAAAAAATTTCAAACATCTTGTATTTGCAGTTTCAACTATTTTTTATTTTCTGTTTCAAACTTTTTTTTTCAGTTTCAAACTTTTTTTTCAGTTTCAAACTTTCTTTTTTCAGTTTCAGCCATCCGCAGATGAAGCATTGTAGGCGGGACAGGTTGGGAGCTAACCGCGAAGAACTCCATGGATGTTTACTGTCTGTTATTGACAACAGAAGATTAGACGGGAGAGAGGAGTAGACTAATCCCCGTTGCAGGGCTTTTATGTCTTTAAAATATGAAAATAAATAAATATTTTTTTTCAGTTTCTAATATTTTTTTTTTCTGTTTCAAATCTTTGTTTCCTGTTTCAAATCTTTTTTTCCTGTTTCAAATCTTTTTATTTTTCACTTTCAAAATTATATTTCGGTTTCAATTTTTTTTGCAAGTTTAAAAATTAATTTTTAGTTTCAAAAACTTTTTATTTTGAACAAAACATTTGGCCCAAATCTAGCTCCATACGCAATCTGCTGACTTCCTTAGATTGATTGTTTTTTGTACAGTTCCCTGAGACAACGCTGGTTGTAACTTGCTGCTATATACATAAACTGAATTGAACTGAAGAGAATCTATCTAAAACTAAACACCAAAAATAAATAGAAGCAATCATGAAATTCAGTATTTTCCAGTAGTTAGGATAGTTCAGATAAACTGCATCCTCATGTTTGATAATGAGGTTACAAAACTCGCAGCTTTGCACCAACACTTCTTGATTTGGAAAAACATTTGAACACTCCTAACAATCAAACAAATATTCAGTATAGTCTTTACCAATTCTAATGTTTTTTTTTTGTTACCAAGAAATTAACAATTAAAAAATAATTGCTACATTCTTGACCCACCCTCTCATCTCCTTTGAATTGGTTAGGTCCATTTCATTAAAAAATAAAAGTCAAGTTTTCTAGATCTTTTAATTTAAGTTTAGATGTCGAGTAGACATTTGTGTTTAACTAAGATTGGTTGAAAAATATACAATGCAATGACTGCACTTTGTTTGTGAAATTGAGGTGATTTGTGTGTTCAACTTAGCCTAACAGACAAATATGCTAAAGGCATAAATGCTACATGAGACTGTGTACAGTCCAAAGACTAGTCAGAATTGCTATTTGCAATTAGATTTGTATCCTTTCAACTTTGCTCCCCATTTTATAAAATGGGGAGCAAAGTTGAAAGCACCCATAACTCAAATCTTGTTTCTGTCTTTTTCGCAGCATAAAAAGTCCACATATTAATAATAGCTTTTATTTAACAATTTATTAGCATCAGGGTGGTTCAGAAGGAAGTGCTACTAGTCACATGAATCATTGCTTGGACTGAAACCAAGGTTCCAAAGAAAAGGGGTCCTTGAGGGATAAGTTCAATGCCTTGACTCAGACATCCCAACATGAAGAAACAATACCTCTGCCACATCCTTTCCAGTTCACTCCACTGATGGGTAACTGGAGTTGCCTTGAGAGGAACCTCGTGCAGCGTTATCAGGGGTGGGAAAGGGGTGTGAACAGCGGCAGAGATGCCTCAGAGGTCAAGCCTTTAATAATGATTACAAACTGGAGCTGGCTGCTGGAGCGACAGGCTGCAGCTGTGGGCCGGCCCGTCTTTGAAGTGCCCCCCGCCTGTTGCAGGGTCCCAGGCCCCCTCATATGAGGAGACGCTGGAACTATGTGGCTGCCTGTGGGAAAGAATGTCATGCGACGCCAGGGTGACGGAGCGCAAGAAGGCTGAAGAGTGGACGGGCCGACTGGTCCTGCCTGGTGGGCTTGTGGCTCGAGCGCCGGAGAAAGTTGGGGATGACACAGTGGAATAAGAGAGTGAGAAAACAAAGCTATGCATAAGAACTGTGTCCTTTAGTTACACGCACAGTGATGGTGACATTAAAGAAACGGTTATCCTTTTTTTATAGGTCCCAGAAAAGTGAATACCGTACCGTCAAAACATGTCTCATGAAGAAGAAAAAAACCATCTGTACCTCTCACCTGACTATAAGTCACAGAACCAGACAAACTATTAAAAAAGTATCACTTATAGTCTGGAAAATACCATAATATCCGTTTTAAATACACTGGTTCAGTTATATGACTGTTTCAGAGTGTATTCAGCTACATCGCACCACAGTGTTAAACTCAATAAGCCTCATGCAAGAACCGTTCGTATGAACAGATTTGTTCTTAAGTTGTGCGTACCAGTTATTTAGGCAAACTTCCAGAACATTCACTAATTTTCTCGTATTGTAAGATTTTTTTCAGATACGAACAAAATTCACCTGTGGTCCAGACCTGTCATAAATTTTATGTGTAGTCAGTCTGCTGTTATCCAGTCGGATTTTCTTCACTAATAATCTAATAATAAGATTTTGTTAGTTTGAAGATATTTTGAGTGGAAAATGAATCACACTTCATAATTATGATGACAATAGGCTATTCTGTTAGAATTAGAAATAATATTTTAAATGTAATAATGTAGACTAAATATATAAATTGGTCAAATTAAATTAAATTAGCAGAATTATTATGACGATCTCAAACTACTAACCAATTTAAATTATGCATTAATTGGAGTTTAATTTGTCTCGGTATAAAATGAGTTTTATAGATTATGATATTGTTTTAATCAAATTTTATTTTGTTGAGATGTATTCAGCACATCAGTCTCCAAAGTGCCAGACATGTTCTGGAGAACTTTTAAAATGCTTTTTTCAGAACCGCATCTGACACCATTTGCGACGGCAGCGGAGACGACGGGCAACTGGCACATTGGTACGGGCTGTGGCTTCTCTTCTGAATAAATGAAAATCATTTAACACAGTTGTTTACACTTGAATTAAAAATATTTGACCAAAGGAAAACCAGAGCAGGACTACAGAGAAATGAATATGATTTAGATTTTGATTTCAGTGACTGTATACGACCCACGGGAGACACAGCATTGTTAGCAGTCATTAATTCATCCCATTCAGGTCCTTTAATTCCACAGCTGATGCTGCTAAAAATGAGAAAATGATTTTCTTTTCTGGATCTCTGAGAGCAGGACTTCAATCTCCGAACTCGTGAAGTTCTTCTTTTTACTTTTCGCTGTCATTTTTAAGAATGAACACTTCCTGGTATGTGGGGCAGGAAACATAACCTTATATGGTGTTTTTGGAGTGGTAATTATGTTAATCTCCTCTCCTCGTGCACGAGCACCTGATACGCATTAATCAGTTTAAGCTGCTCATTTACACACTTTTCTTGAAGATAGAAGCGTTTGTTGAATCTGACGTGGCATGTTCATACGAACCCTTTGTACGAACAAAAGTAAGAGAAATTTTTGGTTTGTTGAAGTTCAGAATTTGTGCCACCAGGTGTCATTGCATCATACACATACATAAATTTGAGTTATTTTAATCTGTAATCGAAGCATTTAAGCCTGAAAATTTAAACTTTATTTAGGCTTGTCCATAGAAACTTATATATGACAAGAAGCTTGAACTTTCTGAGTGCGTGTGTGCATGTACGTAAGAGAGCAGGAAGAACAGACCAACTACTAAAAGCCTCTTTGTTCATAAGCAGCACATAATAAACACCCAGCAACACTTAAGACAGAAAGCATCACAGAACATGCGCTTCCCAAACATAATTTATGGCGCAGGGAGGAACGAAAACGGAAACCTTTTAGCCTTTGTTGCAAAACGTTTCCAACATGAAATTCACAAGTCTGATTTATGGCTGATCTACTTAATTACTACCTGCCCAATGACTCTGAGTGACTTATTATGCACACAGCCATATCAGGACAGCACATCAAATTATTACTCAGCTTGCAAAACGAGTACAAGAAGACTCCCATGCATTGCTGCTGGGGTTATATAGCTGAGGGGGTAAATGTGAAGTTATTCATTTGTACTTAAATATAGATTTTATTTGCAGAATTGCTGCATGGTTCCCAGGCTCAGTTTGGATTTTATTTTTAATTTGAGCTCTCAGATGTCTTCTAGTAATCTGGAATAACAATAAAAAGAATACAAATTCTGACTGAGCATGAAAGTTAATGATTAAAACATATTTTAATCCATACAAATGACTTGTTTACCCAGAGTCAACTTTTACCAGCACCATTATTGAAACGCAGACCTTATTAAGTTACCATTAAGTGTTTAAGATGTGATACATGCTTTCTAGAGTAACAGACATGACATCATCGTGACACTTGCAGATAAAACAGAGATTTTTGCCTTTGAAAAACGAGTAAGATAAAGACGAGTGCAGCATGACATCATCCATTCCATAACAATGATCCATTGCAGCTATAGGCTGCTGCTGTCTGGCAATTGGTGTCCATAAGTTTTATTTGGCATTTTATGGCTTTTAGATCACAGCAGCTCAGTGTTTCGCTCAAAGGTGGTCACAGGCTGATAGTTTGCAGGGAGATCTGCAACACACAGCTGAACGAACAGTGAAGAAGAGTTCAAGGGAACATCCACTTGTGGAAAAAAAAGAGGAAAGAAAAGAGGAAAAAAAGTGAGAGTGTAAAAGAGGAGGGATGAGATGAAATTAGCCGAGGGGGGAATAAAGACCACCACCAGTTCATGGGTTTTGCAGCTCTGTCCCTCCGAGTCAGAGTCGGCCTTTCATCTTCTTCACAGGGATTTCCATCCTATTTCCTCTCAACAGACACGTAATTGCTAAATGACAGTGAAGCAAAAAGGCTTAATAGGCTTCAAATCCTCTCTTTTCTGAAAAGGGAAATAGGGACTTTATGTGAAAGCCAAAGGTCTATTTCTAACGTTCATTTGATGCACATTTGAAATTGAATTGAGGATTTCCAGTTTTACAGAGCATCCTATAATGATGTGAGTATGGTTAGCAAATAGAGTGTATGAGTAAAGTTAAACCTGTTTTGCTTTAAAGTTATTTTATCAACATTATCACTGAATAGAAATTTGGAACATGTGAAATGAATGTACCTTAGACAAATGTTCACTTCCTAAAACATAATGACCAAGTTTTATTTGTTTAAATCTTATATTTCCTGAATCGTAAATTTAAGTCTGTTAATAAAATGGCAAAAATGTGTTTTGGAATTGCGTGTAAAAACAGATGCACTCTTCAAGTTTGGCCAAGAAACTTTGCTTTAAACAGTAACTGTACATGATGCCATGTTAAATAGGGGGGAAAAAAAACATTTGTTTTGCACTTAAACATGCTAAGGAGGCCTAAATTTCAGATTTGGCGTCATTTTAAATGTTTTTTTTATCATATGTAATAATACTAATGACTAATACAAAACCACAACACAAAAAATGACTCCTAAAAAAACAAAGATTGGACATTTCACACACTCAAAATAAATAAAAGAGGACAAAATATGGTGACACAATGTAACTGTATATGTTAGTGTGCATAAATATTTTAATCATTTTTCACCTGAAAATCAAAAACTCTAATAATAGCGTTATTTTCTTGTTCCTCTAATAAACTCTATTAAGATATTTTTTTCCTGGTTGTTGGAAAACTGGATTAAACAAGAAAGGACAATTAACTGCTGCATTTTTTTTTAAATCAGCAAATAAAATATAGTTTTATGGAAAACTATACAACTATCAAAGCTTTAAAAAAAAATCGTCAAACTGTATTTTATAATGGTGCCACTTTATTGGTTTGATCTAAAACTTTCAAAGCTTGTAAAGTATAAAAACACTGCAGGTGTTAAAACCAAGCTGACAGTTAAACAGCTGAAAAGGTGTGTCAGAATCATAGTATGCAAATACACTGAAGCAGCCTTGACTGGTAAACAGGATCAGATGAAAGCAGTGAAGTCTAGATTTAGGTGTTCTAGAAGTTTTCCTAATATGAGCTTCATACATAAATTGGAAATCCAAAATAACACCCATGTATCTAAACTCAATCTTTTAAATTTCTCCCTAATCAATAACAACAAAACAAGTACAGCCTTTAAATCTGATTTTTTATATATAGTAAATATATAATTTAGAGACAAAATTAAGTGATTCTTAAAATACTCTGACACCTCCATCACTTGTCTGTTCAGCAATACTAGAGCATGTTGTGGAGTTTTTAAATTATGTGTTTGGTCTGTAGGGAGAAACAGGAGAAAACCCATGTGGGAATAGGGAAAACATGCAACTCCATTTACAAAGGCCACAGGTGAGAAGCAAACCTGCAAGCTTCTTGCTGTGACTACCCACTGTGTTGCCTCAGGTTGATTCAATGGTACACAAGCTGAAAAGCAATAGAGCCTCAAGAAATGGGTTATTTTATTCCTTCTTTTTTCTTATTTCCTTTCACAAGCTGTCAGAAGTACATTCTGTGTATTTTTTCTTCCTAAAAAGAAAAAAAAATAAATTAATAAATCAACAACTCACCACCATGTAATTTTTAATATCCAACTCTGATCCACTGAAGCCTATTACTTTAGCAGAAATGAAAAGTAAACATACTTCAATACAGATTAAAGGGCTAATATAGTGGTACTAGAGCAATGACATGCCCCCTCTATTCAAGTAGTTTTTTATGCCCTGCAGCACCACCATCCCCAAACAGAAACTTTTTACAAGCTGCTTAATAAATGAAACCATTCTCTGCAAACGTGTCTATGTCCTCTCATGTGGCCACCGAGAGCCAAAGCGGTGACTCCGAGTGTGTCATAATGTTTTTTGGCTATTAAACCGGGGTTTCCTGCATGTGCGTTGGCACAGCTCAGGGGTCGGATTTATAAAGCTTGCGTACGCACAAAACGAGCCCAGAAACTTGCGTACGCCACTTTTTACGCAAAGG
>JARVJO010000330.1:10386632-10397741 GCA_031762555.1 Cynodonichthys magdalenae
TGTAATCCCCTGTCCATTCTCAGACCATTCGTTTCCAACCGCCTTTCCTGGTCTTCGATTCATCTCTCCCAGTCGATGACCGTGCGCCGCCGCCATCCCCGCCTCAAGTGCCTTTCCTCAGTTACCTTGGCTTTATAGAGCCAGCCTCACCAGTTTCACCTCAGCTGTTCAGCATTGGCCTTCATGCCACAATTGCCAATCTGTGTTTGGTCCCTCGTGTTTATGTAAATTGTATTTTCACCTCGGCCCTTTGTTTAGTTTCTTTCTTGAGTCATTCTGCACTTTGGGTCCTACAACAGCAACATACTGATGCTTTAAACTCAGCCGAGTCTTCTGTTAAAAGAAAACTTGACTGATTTAAGCTAATATAAAACAATTATGAGTACAACTGGGGATACAAATTTGTGCTCAATCCACATTTTTTAATTTTTTTTATTCAATTGTTTTGTTTACAGCTGTGAATGACAGATTTTATGACTACATTAAATCTGTGTTACACACCCTCGTTGATTCACTCAAACAGTTTTTGAAAAAATATTTTAATTGTTTAGAAAAATTTCTAAAGTTGGCTCTGGAGTTTCCTGACAGTTGCTTTTAAGCATGAGTAATGTTAACTGCGGACAATTTACTTTACCGCAAAAATGTGTCCCTAATTAATTTTTTTAAAGGTATGCATGAGAACGTTGACCTATGAAGAAACAAACAAAAACTGTCAATCATCATGTATTTGAAAACAGATCAGCAGCCTCAGTGAATCCATGTTAACAAATGATAGTCATAATCTCACTGTCACAAATGGTGGATGATTTTGTGTGTGTGCATGTTTGCAAATGTTTATTAGGCAGTCTATTAGAATAAGTACCTCACACACTAGCTATATTTCAATGCATTTCTCAAAAAGTAAACAACCAAAAAAGTCAACCAGAGGTTAGTTTTAATACTGTTGGACTCAACCCAGTCTGTTAGCAGAAGGATTTTCAATAAACTCTCCATTTTTTTAATTTACCAACAATTTTGTTGTCTTCATTCTCCTCTGGCTCCAACTTGTAAGGCTGGATGGACAAATCTTTTGTTAGTATTTTTTTTAATAATTTGCAAATAAAAGTTTCTGTGCCGCTATATAGTCCTCTCTGGAAGCTGAGGGGTGGTGTGAAGCCCCTTGTCATTTATCAACATATGCTACTTTAATTTTTAACAGCATTTTAGTAATTTTGCATACTCTGAAGCATTGTGATGTGACCTCTGCTTCTTCTGGTGTACATTTCCAGCTCATAATTGTGGTCTTGTGTGTTTGTATGACTAGGTGTGCATGAGTTGCAGCTTGTGCTTTTGCATCCCAAATCATGAGCTCCTCTAAAGGTTTCACTGCTGACCCTAAGCTGTCCACGTCTTAGTCGTTTTGGACCAGTATTTTCTTTTTTCTCCAGTGCATACTGAGCCAGGTCTCGACCTTCAACCTTGGATTCAGGGGAATTGACAGAAAAGGGGATGAACAAAAACAGCAAGCAATGAGAGGGAAAGAAAATCAAATCGTATGCTGCACTTTCAGTTTGAGCCCCTCTGTAAGCATCTGTAAACAGAATTTAAACAGTAGACAGAGGGATTTGCACAATAACAATAAATGAAGTCATGTTTGGGGAAGCATTATACATTCTGAAAAGGCTGCATTTGCGGTTAGCACCAGCTGACACTATGATAAAGTATCGTCTTGTCAGTTAACACATACATTCATACTTGAACATAAAACACGCTCTTCCATCTGCCATGCCCATGTATTTCATCACCTTTAAGTGCTTATGAAATTATCTGCATTCTGCAATGGCTCAGAGCATTTTCTTTTTTACTTCACCAGTCAACAATGTCATTGTTCATTCAGACCTGAAGGTAAAAGAGACGCTCACGTGGCCAAGTACACAGATCCCTATTTTGCACATTTTCCACCGATTTTCTCCTTTCTACCTGTTTGTGTACCTTCTAGCTCATGATTGTGGCCTCGTGCATCCGTGTGTATGTGTGTGACTAACGGTGCATGTGTTACAGCTTGTGCATTTTGCACCCCGAAGTGCATGGCACAGCGCCAGGCGAAGGCAGATAAGATTTCGAAGGAAACATTACAACACTGCATACTCAATTGAAATGACTTGAATGTTTATAGCAACCAGCGCCACAACAGGTGGAGAGGGATGAACCTTTTTCTGGCAGCTCTTGCGTTTTCATGCTGCTGTGGTTTTTTGATGCCTTATGACAACAAGTCAGGAGGAACTGACTCGAATGAGTGTTTGACACATGAAGTTTTTGTCAGTGGCGGTAAAACAAGAAAAAACTGAAAGTACTGTGCAAATATGCAAAGTTGCATACTCGTATTATGAGGCATAATTTGCAAAAAAAAAAAAAAAGCATTAGGATTATGTGGAATATGTGGCTACGTGTTTTATATTTGTACATAAAACCACATCTTGTAAAACAAATTGTGCTTTTTAATGCTATTATGACAATCCAATTTTCTTTTTTTTTTTTAACATTTTGTTCCCGCTTGTTACTGTGTGTACCCATTTATTTAATGGGAATGAATGTTATTAACTTATTAATGCCTCTAAAGAGAAACACAAACTAAATGACAACCTCCTTGGGTTTGTAATTAACACTTGTTATTTATGACCATCATGAGTTATATGTGGCTCTGTGTACTTCCCCCTGGAAAAATTCAAAGATGAGTCACGAACGCATCTGCTTTGCATGTAGCAGCTTGATTGCGTCTTTTCACAAGCGCACAGATTTTTACAGCTCATCAGATTCTAACGATTTATTACAGCGGTTGGATGGGAAATAAATTTTAAAAGAATTAGTCAGATTTTATGATTTGATTATTTTTGTTTCATTCATAAATCCACATAGCTGTTACAGCAAGCGTTGAACGGTAAATGGGAGTAATGGGGGGGCTCCACCCCCCTTCATTAACTCCACCCCTCCGGTTGACAGCTGACCTCTGCCTGCTCCATGACATAAGCAGAGAGACCCTTCACTGGTTCATGGAAACTCTCGGCTGTCAAAGAAGCTGACAGAAGAGAAGCTAAACATGCTGAGAAAACAGAGGATCCTCACATCCTGCCAATCACCAACATCCATTCACCATATTTTTTTCTTATCGTTTCCAGAGTGGAAATATTTGAAGGGAACAAAAGTTGCTCACCTGAGCTCGTTACCTGCCTGCTAGCCCAACACAACACACTTGAAGTGACACTAAGTCCTTTTAAAAACATACACACACATTTCTGTGGCTAAAAACGGATGTTTGTGTACATTCAGTGGAAGGACTGAAACTGATCCTGTCAGAAAAGAATGCCTGGTAGTTTAGATTTGTGTAAAAGAGAAATCTTAAAAAAATTAAAATATATTTTTGTCTGTTGATTTGTACTCTGACAAAGAAAAAGCAAAACATAAATCATACAATATCTTCTAATCATCTACTGCTTATTTTAATTGCATTTCTATGACACTGACAAAAGAACATATTGTTTCTGTGTATCTGACACTGTAGTAGAGGTGTTCAAAATAAAATATCTGGACTCAGATCTGTTGCTGCAATCATGTTGTGTAGTTGCAGTATGCGCATCGCTGTAAATGGACCAACAACTTCAAGGCTTTGTCCTTATACTGGCTGAATGCTGACAGAAGACTGTAATTTTTGTCCATTACCACAGGCTCATGGAAGAATAGTGACAAGATGCTGGTAATTCCACACATAGACAGCAACAACATCTGAGAACAAAATACCACCCCAGCAAGAACAAAGAGACAGTTATGTTGTGACAATCATACTGCATGCACATGTCGTAACATTTCTTGTGTTTATTTCTATTTGTGCATTATATGTCACACAAACGCATCATAAATGTTACACATCTGTCATTTAGCTCCACAAGGCTTAATATGTTTTAACTTATGTTCTGATCCACTTCAAAATAATTAAAAAATATGGCAACTACTGATGCATAGATTCAGCGATTCAAACTGATACGGACATGCACAATGTGACTGCTATGGTCGAGCAGCTGTTAACGAGCTGTTTTGGGGATAAATTGAGATGCATCTGTCCAATAAATCCGTCCCTTGCACAGTGACTGCTGGATATGGGCACCATTGATCCCTGTGAGCCTGAATGGAAAAAGCGGCTAAAGATAATAGATGGATGTAATTTCTTGTTGGGAACTGAAGCCTGCTGGAACTGTTTTATGGGAGTTGCCATATTGTAGTTTTAGGAGCAGAATCTGCACACTGGAAATAATCCTGCCTACTCTAACCATGTCCACTTGTGTCACATAACTTAACATGAAATAACTAAAGACAGCTAAATGTATTAGAAAAATAAATATCTGAATATCTAACATTAGGGTAAGAATAATATGAATCAACAAGTCAATACCTGAAATAAAATACATTTTTAAATTTTACCAAGGGCAATGTTCCATGTGGAGGGTTTCAGAACTCAAAAAACTAGAAAAACCACCGTGCAGGAAAGGTTGGTTGCATTTCGACTTCAAAACGTGGGTTCAGGTCGCAAGTTTATACATATCCAGTCTGTTACCTCCTTATTGAACAGCTCTTATTTTGGTCACTCGTCCTGCTATCAGAATACAAGAAATGTCAACGTGGGCAAAAGCTACTGACAGACCAAGACAGGAGACTGAATATCAGAGGTAACAGTGTTTATTGATATTGCAAGTGAGTCTGGATTCAGGATAGGTGAGTGGCGGAGATTCGGCGTGGAGGAGAATGGTCCAAGGGTCCAAGGTGAACGTGCACGGTGAGGACTTACAGGTGAGTATCTCTACACAGGTTGAAGGCGAGGAGGTGCCGTCCAGACGAGTGGCTTAGAGGCAGTTTCTGGAGGCTAGAGATTCCAGCGGCAGATCACTGGTAGCACTGGTATGGTCACGGAAGTATTTCCTGGGGACAGGTGAGTAACAAGAACAAAACGTAGTTAGCAGAGTCAGGGCTCAAAAATGCACACCACTGGGCTGAGATCTTTACCAAATAGTATTGATGCTTCAGCGAAGATCTGGTCCACTTCTCAGCCTTATAAAGCCCAGAAACTAATGAGCCAGGATCCACTGCAGGTGAGGTGAATTAGTGCTGCACCAATGGGGAGAGGCGGCGTAAAACAAATCCCAAATTGCCTCACCTGCTGTTTAGCAGTATTGTTTTCTGTCATTGGCAACACCTGCTGTTTAGGAGAACTGCAGCAATTCCAAAATAAATAGCAACAAATACTGTAAAGGTGTGCTTCATCCTAATCAAGTGGATCAACTAATATTCCAAAGAAAAGAAAAAAAAAAGGTAAATTGAGTGTTATCTTTTTCTGTACAAAATAAATGTTACTGTTCACTTATGGACTGTTAAGAACATGTGCTGCTGGCAGTTTTATTAATTTTGCATCAAGCCACCTTCCTTCCCTGTTTTTTTTTTTTATGTTCACTTCTTCCGGGGTCACCACAGTGAGTGAACATACAAGTGATTTAGCGATCATTTTACGCTGGATGCTCTTTTTGATCATCCTGGGTTCAAACTTGTGACCTTAGACCAGGATACCACTGACTTATTGCGGCCGACCTGCCTCATTTATGTGTATTGTTGAGTTGTGTTTCAAAATTATTATAAACTTTTCATAAAACCTAACAACCTATTTTTGCTAGCTAGAGACTCAAGCTGCGTTCACACCAAACGCGTTCTGAGCATCTAAAACGCGCCTGACGCCTCAAATTGGACGCGCTACGTTCAGAGACGTTCAGACCAGAACAAAACTAGACGCGTGTCTAAATGGGAGGAGCGTCTTGTTTTTTTTTTCCGGTCTGTCTTTAATATCAGATGAAATAAAGAAAATGGCTTTGATTTATTTAGTGAGCAGCAAGCGAACGTGGTGCTAACCAGATAACTAATTCACCAGATAATTTTGAGGCGCTTTGTTCGGTGAGTTTATCCACTCCAGGAGCTGCGAGCTGACGAACTATTTTTGTTCCGAGCACAGTTTAACACCACGGTCAGTTTAACAAGCAGCTGACCCATTGGTTGATGTGGCGCGTCGAGCAGCGAAAGTTCAACTAGCTGAACTCGAGCGTCGGCTGCTTTGGACGCGCCGCACCCACGGAAAACGTTCAAACCGCACCTACCGCTTCATTGCGCGCTGCTCGAAACGCTCAAAAAGCGCCGCGAGAGACCTAGACGCACGTCCACCATTGACTTTGCATGTAAACTGGCTGCTTCCGCTGCTCAAAACGCGTCCGGTGTGAACCTAGCTTAACTAGTCTCAGTAACTAAACTAGGATTTTTTTTTATTGTGTTGTATTGCATTCAGTCTCATTGTGATGAATCAAACTTAAATTGGATTACATTGGATTGTATCAGGATTAGTGATTTAATTCAGTTGTTTTTTTTTTATTGTTAGTTTTGTTGCTTGTGTATCTACACGGAATCAAATGGTTGGCTATGTATTGAGACATCCTATCGGCTTTAGACGAGAGATGCCCAACTCTAATACCACCATGCAGTATGTAGCAAAAAACGTGTAGCCATTGCATTAAATTGTGTTTGTGTCAATGTTGAGCATAAACTTCATGCAGTTTGAAAAAAAAATCCCCACTGTGTTCACTTCAGTTAGGATCAGCTGGTCACAGACCCATGAAATTTGCTTTCAGCATACTTATACCTGCTCAGTCATTTTGTCACCCAGCTGATCCCACACTACTGCTCTTTTCCCCTGACTTTTTGACATTTGCTGCTTCTTTTATGAGCTTAACTATAGTATAAAATACAGATTACATGCAAATTCAGCTTTACTTTTCATTTTACAAAAATTAAACGTATTAGAGTCTGCCTTCTAAAAATGGTAAATGCTCTGAAAGACTCAGAAATAGAAGAAAGCACATCAGAAAAGAAACTTTTAAATGAGGTTAACAGATATACATGTTTGATTTAATACACTGAACCAGTAAAGTTTATAAAATACTTAATTCATGCTGTCTGTGTGAAGAAAATCCTTTATTAAGGTATTTAAATAGCTTACATCATGACAGGTACATAAAAGTTTGGCAAGTTTTTTCTTTGTCTTTAGTTTCAAAGATGTAACTTCTTCTGTAACAAACATCTCCTCAACAATTTCTTGCCAGCTAATAGCTAATGTTCTATTCTTTCAAACTGATTAGCACTGTGAAAAAAAAACTATATAAGGTTAAATCTAACTGGAAAATAAGAGTGCATCTTGCAAAGGCCAAATCAGGTCATGGTTGAGTGGAAAATACAGAAGGCTTTTGGGATTTTGCACGGATGACTCCCATGTTTTCAGCTGTGCCTAAAAATGAGTGATGGTCTTGAGGAAAAACTCCCAACAGTGCCCACCACCCACATGGCCCTTATTTGACTCTGGGTTTTACTACCATTTGTTCTTGTACTAACAGGTATAGCAAACCAGGAAACATTTTCTGAATAACACATTGGACTCTAAAGGTAATTTTGAAATGTTTTTAATGTATTCTGAAGCTTTTGTTGTTCCAAAATACCCTGAAGCACTTTGATTTGACTCCCAGAGCTTTCTTCCATCACATGCCAATGTAACCAGGAAACACAATGACTTAATATTAGGTTTGCATTGCCCCAAATAAATTATAAGCAGCAGTTCTGCTCACCATTCAGAGCCGATGGGGTCTTTTGAGAGGACAAAGGTGCAGGAAATCCTTTGTGTTTTGGGACATTAAAGCTTTTAAACCAACAACACAGAAAATTGTCAGTTTTATTCATCTCTTATCTTGGTGAATGTTTAACACATAAAGTTAGTGGTTGTATCTCTGAAAGCAAAATACTGGAGTTGCATTGTTCTATTCATAACTTACACATAATCAACTGATGAAATGACAACAAAGTCAATCATTAAAGTGCGGCCTAGGGTGTCCTGGTGCCAAGAGAACATATGGACACCCTTATGTTTGAACATGGTGTTCGTTATGGACAATCCATGGCGAGCACAGTAGTCCAACAACAACACACCGCTCGGGGTTCAGATCGAGGGGGCCGTTCCTCCCAACCACACCCCTCCAGGTCTCACTGTAATTGTCCATGTGAGCGTTGAAGTCCCCCAGCAAGACGAGGGAGTCCCCATCAGGAGCACTCTCCAGCAATCCCTCCAAGGACTCCAAAAACGGTGGGTAATCTGAGCTGCTGTTAGGCGCATAGGCACAAACAACAGTCAGGACCCGTCCCCCCACCTGTAGGCGAAGGGAGGCTACCCTCTCGTTCACCAGGGTGAACCCCAACGTACAGGCACAAAGATGGGGGGCAATAAGTATGCCCACTCCTGCTCGGCGCCTTTCAGCATGGGCAACTCCAGAGTGGAAGAGTGTCCAACCCCTCTCAAGGAGACTGGTTCCAGAGCCAGAGCGGTGCGTCGAGGTGAGTCCAACTATATCTAGTCGAAACCTCTCAACCTCACACACCAGCTCAGACTCTTTCCCCACCAGAGAGATTCCACGTCACTAGAGCCAGCTTCTGCAACCAAGAATCAGACCGCCAGGGTCCTCGGCCACTGCCCATCACACATGCACCCGCCCCCTACGGCCCCTCCCACAGGTGGTGAGCCCATGGGAAGGGGAACCCACGTCTCCTCATTGGGCTGTACTCAGGCGGGTTCCATGGGCAAAAATCCGGCCACCAGGCGCTCGCCATTGTGCCCCACCTCCAGGCCGTGCTCCAGAGTGGGGCCCCGGTGACCCATGTCCAGGTGAGGGAACACCCAGTCCATCCACTGTAATCATCATAAGGGTCTTTGGGCTGCACTTTGCCTGATCCCTCACCTAGTACCTGTTTGCCTTGAGTGGCATGAAACCCCCGACAAAATAGCTCCTAGGATCATTGGGACACTCAAACCTCTCCACCACGATAAGGTGTCATCCCAGGGAGAGGGTAGTAATGTAGTGTATTGTCAAATTCATTTATTGTTAGTTCATAATGTGTTTTTTTGTGTCATCTGTGTAGTGTCTTGCAGGAGTTTTAAACCAGTTGATTTACATTTTTGAGTGGATGTTTCTTGTTTTTGATAATTGCACTGGCTTTTAGTTTTATTTTATTTACATTTTATATAATTATACTTTAATTTTAAATGTATATGTTTATTGATTGTGTTGTTTTGAAATTTTATTTTGTGTGTTGGGCCCCAGGAAGCATAGTCTCTGCAGAGACAGAGACTGATGCGGACCCTAAACAAAAAGTAAAAGTGGTGTACCACAGGATTTACTCAAGCCTCTACAAGATAAGTGTGTGTTCATAGGACATCTTGTGCTAATGTTAGACACGCTTTTTTGACTCTTAAAAATTAGCTGCATTTGTCCTAAAAAATCTATAACACTATAACTGTGTTGATGTTACATTACTGACAGGAATCTTCATGGAGGTCTGCAGTGTTTTCAGGGGAAACAGCTGGGATTGGGACATTAGCTCCTGGGTACAACTGACAGGTCTATTATCGCCTTCCTCCTCAGCAGGCAGACATACAGCCTTGAGCCAATAATTAGAACTTCTTTAACAAGCCCCTCAATATCCTTGCAGCAAAAGCATGCATTTAGCCTCACAAACATACAGACACATGCTCCGCGATTGATTTATGAGCCCGAGCGCTAGAAGATAGGAAACAGTGCTTACTAACTCAGACATGTTGACCAGACGGGAGCAATCCAAGGAAGACGGAGATGAGGGCAGCACTAAAACTGACACTTTAAATGCATCAGAAAAGATAGCCTAGTAAATCAAAAAGAGAATACAATGAGAAATGATTTGAATAATTTGTCAGATAACATCTTTGCTAAAAAATAATTGTGGAAATATGGATGCTATCCAAAGGAAATCTGATTCATAAGGTCCTGGCAGGACCTGAAAGCTTTTTTGGGTTGTGGCCCGAGTATGAAAAGGATTTGGATTTTTGAAGCTTCATTTGTTAAAAAAACAACAGAGAAAAACAATCTTTGTCATAACATAGGTCATTTATAGCATTTTAAAACATTCTCAAATAAAAGGTTCACAGGCAGAGCTTCAAAACTACCTCCATGACCTCTGCCTCAGTAACTGATTTGTTTTCCACTGAAATCCCAGACTCTGTCAGCGGTGGACAAGGTGTTAGAAATAAGGAGATTTTCAATGTGCTCTTATCATTGCTCAGCAGTGTTCCCCAGTCAGGTCTGCACTTCCTCCTGCCAACTAAGCACAGCCTGAGATGGACTCTGCCTACACTGTCAAACAAGTTGACATGACTTCTATGAGGTCATCCAAATATCTTTCTCCATGACCTCCCCATATTTGTCCCACTCCTGAGTTTTTGCATTCACACTCACAGTACCCATCAACTGCAGCTGGGTGTAAACTCCTCTTTTAGACTGACGACTTCAGACGGACTTAGTGTCCATCTGTAGACCCTCTAGTTGGACCTGTGATGGATACCAATGATTTGTTGCCCTTAACCTCAAAAATGACTGATAAAATTATATTAAAAAAAGTAATTATGAACTAAACTTAACACTAAAGGTAAGAATGTTTGTGTTTGGTAGATTATTTCCTTGTTGTAACAATGCTTCTTGGCAATAAAACTGACTAGCAGCACCTGGGGTTACCAGAAGCTCAAAGCAATTTTTTTTTTCAATGGCAAAATAAGCCTTTTGGCTGAGAAGATTTTTGTTTTGTTTTGTTTTTTTGAGTGTGTGCAACCCACATACTCAGCTCAACTGCTCATACCACAAATATATGTTCCTTACAAATGTGTCTTCATTTAAAAAGTAAATGAACAGGCTTTCCAGCGGTATACAATTTTGAGGCATTGTGTGAGTTCTGTTACCTGTTTTGTTTCTACCTGTTCCTGATTGGTCTGACAGCATAATCATCACCAGCTGCAGTGGATCTAGCTCTTCAGCTCTTGCAATTTATAAGGCTGCTCTGTAGATTAGATCTTCGCTGAAATAGATTCATGTCCAATATTTTAGTATCCTTACATTCCTCATTGGTAGTGATGGTGAAATGAAGCCTCATGAGGCATTGAACCACTTGAGCCAACTGGTTCGAGAAAGGGTTCATTTCTTG
>JARVJO010000330.1:10397841-10436627 GCA_031762555.1 Cynodonichthys magdalenae
TCTCTCTCTCTCTCTCTCTCCTAAACTCTCCAAACACCAAACTAACTGTCTCAAACTAAATAACCACTATCCAAACTCTGCTATCCAAACTACCAAAACTCTATCCACTCTCTCAACTGACCAATACTCGCCTACAACAACCCACATTTTGAATGGAGCCTGTGGGGTTTATACAGCTGTCAAACCCCGCGCCAAAATCTGAACCTCTTCCCGAAGCAGTCACGTGGTACAGCCGGGCAGCGAGGCTTCGGACGTCATCGTTTTCGGCTCCTCCCCTAAATGAAGCAAGCTTCGATACGCGCTTTACGGAAACGCCCCCTCCATTACTCGACACACGCTTCGAAGCCTCGGCACATCACGTAACATCACTACTCATTGGTTATTTATTAATACCGCAGTTGACTTATCTTTGCATGAAATAATCAAAAATAAAGGTAAATGTGTGCCAGTAAGTTATTTAGTACAACAATTCCTAAAAAAGTGACATATGAATAAAATTATATTATTTACAGATGGGTCAAAATCTCCAGAATCAGGACATAGAGTTTTACAGCAGTTTATATTCCATATCAAAACATAGAACTGAAAAAAAGAGTAACAGATAATTAGTCTGTATATACAGTGGAATGGATTGTTAAAGAAAATGGTCAAAAATATGTCAATGCTTCTGATAGTATGGCAGCCTTAAGCATCAAATCAAGTAACTCTAAAAGAAAAGACATTATCAATCAAATTTATAAACTCGTCTTAAGGAAATTATTGGTATGTATTTATTTTGGTTCCAGCTCATGTAGGAGTGGAGGGTAATGAAAAGGCAGGCATCCTTTCTAAACAAGTCCTAAAATGTAAAAATATTGATTATCAAATCCCTTTAAGTAAAGAAGAATGCAAAATGATAATTAAATTAAGAAAATTTGGCAGGAAAGTTGGGATATAAATGATAAAGATAGACACCTTTTTATACTATTCAGTAACGGGTAGGAAAATCTAGGAAAACAGGAAGTAACAGGAAGCTGGAAACAAATATTACACATATCAGAATAGGACATACAACCTTAATAAATCTCTTAAAATTATCGGTAAACATTCAACAGGACTAAATGTAATTTACCAGAAACAGTTCAGCAAGTCTTTATGGAATGCAATGCTTATGAATCAGAACGGAAACTATTTAAAAAAGAAATAAATGACTTGCATCTTAAATTTACAATTGATAAAATATTTGGAAGTGATATTAGCAAAGTAAAAGATTCAATTCTATCATTTTTGAAAAAAAACATTGCTATTAGAAAGAATATAGTTGTGTTGTTTTTTTTCTTTTGTAACTTTACTGTTTATCACCTGTCCACACTCCAGTCCAGTTGGTGGTGGTAATGCACCATTACAGTTGGCTTGCCAGCCACCACTAAACCCAAGAAGAAGATCTTCACTGAAGCATCGCTTGCTCTTGAAGTTTTACCTCCTGAACCATCTGAGATTGATCCTTGTTACCAGCCTGAGAGCTACTCACCTGATCCCTCCTGCACTGTCGCCTGTCTGCCTCCAACCTATCCTGGAACCAACTTACCTGTCAGTACTCACCATTGGAACCTGGACCCTCTTCTCTGTGCCGAACCTCCTTCACCTCCCTGCAAGAAAGACTTCCTTCAAAAAATTCACCTCACCTCCAAAATTCCTCCCTTCCAGTTCCGGACTGTTTCCACACCACCTGTAAATAAAATCACTTACCTTTTTATCTTGGCTTCTCGAGTGTGTCTGTCACTAAGCTGCTCACATTTTGACAGTTTTGTAAACCTGATAAATTTATTTCCAAGAAGCATTAACTAAGTAAGTAAATAAGTACATTTAAAAAAAAGTCACTAATGATGAAAAAAATTAATATTTACTTATTTATGTTTTCTACTAAAGGGGGAAAAAGTACTTTTACTTTGATACAATCCTTTTTTTTGAGATTTGTAATTTTACCAAGTACTTTTTTTACTGTATCTTTTACTTTTATTTTGCTACATTTGACGCATTAAAATGCAACTTCTTCTTCTTTACTTTAAAATTTAACACCTAATTACACACTACAAATTTAAATGTGATCAAACTCCTCATTAAAGGAGTTATTTATGCACCCTAAAAAAAACGAAGTGTTGAATTAACTTGATCAAGTTATGTCAACTGGTTCCACTAAACTGAGTTTAGTAAATGTAAAGTAATTTACTCAACTCAAATTGGTGGAACCAGTTTGGTTAAATGAATTCAACTCAACATCCTTTAGTGTGTAAAAGTACTTTTATTTTCCTGATTATTATGAGCAGTTTTATGAGTTTTACTTAAGTACGTTTCTTATCAGTTAAATTATTTTTTACCAAAGTCATTTTCTGTTAGGGTATTTTTATTTTTACTTAATTATTTTGTTTAAATACTTTATATACATCTGGAGTGTTCTACCAAACACTAATGTCCTTACTTTTTGTGCTAAGTTTATTTACATGTGGGTCCGTAACAAAAAAATATTGCTAAATACCATTAACATTTGTCTACACAAAATGATGGTTCATCTTGAAAGTAATAAAAAATATAAAATAAATAATTATCTCAGTTGTTTTATTTTAGGATATTCTTTGGAATTTTTTAATATGTAAAAGATCATGATTTAGTAAAGAGAGAATCAGTCAAGATTCACAAGAATTTTACATAAAATGTCTGTTTCATAAATTGGTAATTTGATAAATGCCTTCAAAGCCAGCTGCTTCTACTTCTACCCACACACGAATCATAACAACTACAGTGCAGTCAATAAAGGAAGACGGTTATCTTTCATTGCAGATGGACTTGTATAGAACACAATAGGGAGCTTTGTTGCAGAAGGCATCCGCCTTTAATGACTTAGTCAAACCCCGTTGTGCCTGCACTCAGCGTTCAGAGATAACGTTTGCTGTGATCTCAACAAAACAGCTGAAGCACTGAGTGATGACCACTCCCTGCCTCACTCCAAGCCCCACTAATTACCTGAGCATACGCTAAGCTGACAAGTGAGGGTGTACGGAGTAGAGCTGACACCACAACATTCTACTGACCCACAGCTGAACTTGGACCTGTGAGAAAATAACAAATTAACTAATTAGGTTGTTACTGTCTTACCTTGTTGTTTTTCCCCCCCTCTCTAAGTTTTACCTTGCCACACAACCATTAGCCCAAAGGAGCACCATAACTTGTAAAGGCTTGCACAACATAGCTCCATCTAGACCTGCCTCTGTGCCTGCTGGCTTGAGCCAAAGTTTGTAGGAGGATATTTAACAGAAACACATTTCACTCACCCCCTGCAATTAGATCAAAACCCTGCACATGCCCTGAGTGAACCTTTAGTCTTAGTTTAAGCCTGCGGAGAAACGGGAATTACAGCTTATTGTACGGAAACTCTGAAACTTGTATGAGAAAGCTGAATAATCTATTTAAGAAATGTAACCTTAACATATTGTTGGAAAATCAACAAGCGTTAAGCACAAAGTTTGAATGAATTTGTGTTAAACATTTGCCTGCATTGGTTAATATTTGACCTTTACAATTTTGCGTTACACCAACTCATCTGAATGTTTGTGTCGTTACACAAATGTACATGCACTGAGCATAGATCACAGACAATAAATTGTTTGTACTGAGGCTTCAAATATACCAGTCCAGTTGGTCAAAGGTTTCCTCAACTCTAGGTGAAGTGATACATTCAGCAGACTCTCAGCACAAACACCGTTTAAAACATGACTGTTCAGTTGAAAACCAGCAACAAACTGAAAGGTGTTGAACAAAAGTATAGAGCAGAGGTCTTTAACAATCTAGGACCCCCAAACTGATGGAAACAGAGAACTAAGCAAAGCCAGCCATTTACTGTGAACCTGACCTGCCCAGTATAATGGGCTCGACACACAGGAAGCGACGTCGCTCGCTCTCCATTCATTTCCAATGGTACCTGTGCGATGAGGCGGCAATCGCTTGCCATCCTCCAGCCAAGTGACCGGCGAAACTCGTGCATGTGAAATTTCACGCTCGTACACGTAGACGTGCACACACGAGCTTGCAACGCGACATATGAAAGTTGAAAAATGTTCAACTTTTGTCGCTGTCGCCTGGCACTACAACCAATCAGCGAGGGTTTCATTGACTGACCAATGAGTGGAGAGTATGCTACACACTACAGTTAGCTAACACTTTCAACATTATTTTAGTTCTGTCAAACTTTCCGATTTTATATGACACTTCACCATGTGATTACTAAAAAAAGGCAGCTTTATGGGAATTTGTTGGCGCCAGGGTGAAGTTATCTGGTAAGTTTTTTTTCTCATAAAATTGTATTTTGATGTGCGTTTGTTTTTCAACATCACCCCTTGAAGTGTCACTCATCTGTCCTTTGCCCGAGAGTGATGATGGTGGATGCAGTTCCATGTCCAAACACAAGTGGCGCTAATTAGTCCAGCATGACTCAAGCTTACAGAAGTCTTCTTCTCTTCTGAAGATTTGACCGGTCCTGCAGAAAAAGTTTTTCAACTAACAAATTTTCTCACATGCTGTGTGTGTGTTTGAGAGTATTTTATCTACGTACAGTAAAACTGGTAAGGAGAATTTACTGTGCACCTTTTATTCCTTATTTACTACATTACATTACAAATGTTTGAACATGTATGAATAGTTAAATGTATACACCTCACCAAAACCAGGGATTTGTGTGCAAGGATGTTAAACTTGCACACAAATAAAATAGTTTTTTAAATCTCTTCTTAAGACTCATCTCTTTTCTTTGGCATTTGTCACAACTGGGGATGCTTGACTTTTGTTTTATTGTGTTTTTATTGCATTTTACTATTTTTATTTTCTATTTTGATTGTGTTGTATTTATTGATTGTGTGCAGCACTTTGGTCCTGTAGGTGTTTTAAAGTGCTTTACAAATAAAGTTGGTATGGTATGGTAAACAAATACCTGTTCCCTTTATGAATATGTTGGCCCCTTGATGGCCCCTTACTCAGAAAAATCCTGGATCCGGCTCTGCAGTGAAGCAAAATTCAACTGATTTGCTCACTGAATATGTGCATTTCTGACTGAAATACATTATTTTATCCCTCAATCAATTAATATCAATTCATTGATATATCCATTATCTATTTACTACAAGTTGGATTCACCAAAATGTGTTTAAAAACATAACTTGGGGGGGGGGGGTATTAAAAAGTAGTTTTTTTTCCCCCTTAATTTTCACAACCCCATCATTGGACACCTCTGCTGTAGAGTTTATAATTAGCTTTAATATTGCTTTTTCACTCTAGGCTGTTGTTTTTAGTATGTTTAGTATGCTCTGTGACTGATATGGCTGATGAGGTACCAACTACTGTTAGACTATATGCCAGAACGTCACTTCAAATTTGACCAGACTGTTAAGTAATGGACTCAAATCAACAGTAGTAACTCTGTAAGATGTGCTATATAGCTTGAGAAAAAGCCATGCTTAAAATTCATGCACACAGTGTGCTCATTTGTTTCAGTAACAAAACTGATTAACTTCAGTGCTATAACCATTCAGAATTATTAGTACTGGCAAATTACCAGGGCTAAAAACAGCCTTTTCAGAGTGGTAGTTGTTTGGGTTGATATTGTGTAGTTTCCCTGCCATACATATAATACTTCACTTGTTTTTATGTTTGACAGTAACAGAAAAGAGAAAGAAAAGGCAATAAGAAAACAATTAGAAATACATTACACTTCTAAATAAATTAAACTTGATTGAAAGTCTGTCTCTTTTCTGAGCAGCTTGTTTCTATCTTCGACTTTCTCAATAATTAAATCGTTCAGACTGGAAACAAAGAAAGAAAATGTTTCCGTTCTTCTCAGAGGTGAGGGGCTTTCTGCCGGTGAGCACATACAAAACATGCTTGGAATATTTACTCAAGGTGTTAAAGCACAATGCGCATTACTCAACGCTAACCTACACTGTTTGCTTTAGAAGTCATCCGTGTCTGGTATCAAGCACTAAAAATACACTGTAGCTGGTCACTCACTCACCCAGGGAAACAGGATTCCACCAGTGCACTGCAATGCAAATTTCTCTTTTTAAATGAAAGAAGAAAATATAATAAATGTCACACTGTGGAGTGTTCAAATACTTTGTTCACTTAAATATAATCTCTTCAATGTGATTTATGGCTTATTTTTGACATTTTTAGACCTTCCAAAACTCCATTAGTAATGGATGTGTCTGAACAACCTGTTGGAGCTACCGTAACTGTTTGATTTATCGCTCCCTCTGCACAATGACAGTCAATTAGAAAAAAATCCAGCAGATGACTTATTTATGTTGCTGAATTGCATTCATTAGTGACACACTAGAAACACAAACAAGCAGAGCCAGTTTCTGGTTGGATAAACAGTAGGTTAAGTTGGAAGTGCTTGTTAAAACTACAAATTTGAAAGTGTTTGCAGCAAAGAAAGTCCAAGCAGCATTTAAATGACAACAGTTTTTTTTTATTAAGTGCATTTAAATACATAAACACACACTAGCATATACCAAAAATAATTTTATGAAGATCTAAAAAAAAATCTGCAAACAATCTTACCAAACAAGCATAATTTACATCTGAAAAATACTGCACTTTTTTATACAAACGTAACAACAAAGACAAATAAAAATAATTTGTTTCATAATACAAACAGCTACTCCTTACATTGAAAAAAAGTGAATGTGAAGAGTTTAGAGTCAGCGAGGGGCAACCGGAGACAGCGTTATGTCAATGCAGGTCTGACATACCGATCGGGGTACTCATGCAAAGCCTGCAGGCGAAAAACATCTTTGAGACTTTTAAATGTTCAACATTTGCCGTGTACTGCTGGCACAGGCTGTGATTTATCCCCTCAATGAATCATTGACAGCTTAAGAGTCTTAGTGCCCTCGTAACTGAAAATCATCCCGACTCCCTTAAAAAAAAAAAAAAAAAAAAAAAAAAGATTATAGCTCAGGCACGGTGGAAATATTAGACATAAATGATCTTAATCCAATTTAAAAACAGCAGTTTAAATATATGACTTATACATTTAGCTTTAAAAAAAAAAAAATGCTGATTTTACTGAGCAAATAACATTTTTGTCTACATGCTACACAGTATAATCTCAACATGGAAGTTTTCTTTTAACCATAAAAATTGATCTCCAAATATGGCACTTTGTTGTAAAAAATATACTGTATTTCATGACTGTTTTACCAACAAGTTAAAAGTTTTCCTCTGAGACCAACAAGGCACTGTAGCTTTTTGACCTTACAGCTTTTTTTGGCAGCGAACTGGTTTATAATACAAAGAGACGCTACAATAAGGCAGTGCTGGATGCTTGGCAGCTTTGAGCGTTGAGAGTGTGAGATCCCTCAAAGGTGAAAAGCACAAAAATGTGAATGTGTCATATAGGTCGTTATGTTTTGATAAAGGCTTGACTGACCTGTTTGGATTAGACAGATTTACACTCCTTGTCATACTGACCAAAGGTCGCAGGATTACCAGTGCAATCAGTGTGTATTAAACTTAGGATTCTGTATAATACCTAACCCAGTACATTAAAAATACAAGGCTGCACTTGGTAAAGACTGGATACCACTAATGTGTATCCAGTCGTCGTGCTAAAGCAAATGGCTCTAAACACCAAACAAACTTTTTGTACACTGATCCTGAGGCACTGTTTGTTGTCAGGTTGGCAATAGTCTTTGGTTGCTTTTGTTCTCGTTTAGCTGGCTGAGTGAGTTTCTGACATTAGGAGTGGCTGCTCCTGCTCAGGTCCCTCCATTTCTCCGCTCGGACTGTGACTTTCGGAACTGAGATCTTCAGGTTCCAGCGGAGACGCTCCTGCTCCTTGAGCCAGCGATGCTTCCTCAGACACCCTCCTCATCCTCTCCTCCAGTTCTATCTTCATCCTCAGCTCCTCGGCTTCTATTTCCTCCGTAGTAGGAATGGAGTTCTTCTTGGGTCTTCCCTTGGGCTTAGTCGGGGCTTCGTGACCTCCTTTAAGCACCTAGAATATCACAGACAGCATTTAGTGGACTGCTCCGGTAATAAATGGCAGAACAAGTCAAAGGCAATGCCTGCTATTATAGTAATTATTGGAAGACGTATGGCTGCTGGCTCTGCCTTGTGCACTCATTTATCTTCAACGATTTCAGATCCGTTTTTGTTCTGTGTGTTGTTGACCCTTCTACAAAAGTGTTTGCTCTCACTGCAATCATCATCAGTCAAACCACACTTAGTTGCACCATCACTTCCTGCTATCTACAATTTGTTGCCCTCATTATAGTGACCAACTGTGGTAACGAAAAAATATATATGTAACACTTGGTCATGAAGCTTACATTATTTAACACAATAAAAAAAACTCTTGAGGCATGAATTATATTTTGTTAAAGTGAGGAACCCAAACATATTATTATTATTATATTTATTTTATTATTACTTCTAATGCTACTTTTACTACTGTGGTTGTTTTCTGGTAAAAAAAAAGGTAAAAATGCTAGAAATTTTGAGAAATTATGTACAGCTTCAGAATGATCTCTTAAAAGTACCAGAATTATGAACACATCGAGTTTAAGCTAAATTATTCTTTTTTTCTTAAGACATTGTGGGAAAAAAAATAAAATTTTTTTTTACTAAAGGCAAACGACTGTATGTCTTTGTATCAATGTATAATTGTTTCTTAATCCTAAAATAATTCTTGTCATTTTGACTTAATTCTTGAAATATTTCCTTTTTTATGTTTCTTAACATTTTGACTTTAATTTTAAAACTGGAAACTAATTAAACATTCTTCCTCTATTTCATTTTTCTGAGTGACCCAAATATATTGTGGTAAACTAAACGAAAAGAAAATTAAAAATGCTATTTTAGTTTAGCTAAAAGTCAGTAAATTAAACGTCTTACTGAATTTAACTCATCTGAGCAATTTGTGAACAAACAAAAAAGGTCTTGAAAACAAATAGAACAACATGTGTTCTAAACATTAGGTATTATTCTTGAACAAAACCAAACTTACCATTTTCTTCCATTTCATGCGCCTGTTTTGGTACCATGTCTTGACCTGAAGCTGTGTGAGACCAAGAGACTGAGCCAAATCTAACCTGCAGGATAACAGAACAAGCTGCAGATCAGTCATATATATTAATAAGGAACTGTGCACATGGAAAAAAAAAAAACATTGGTTCGGGCATCTTCATACCAAAAAAAATCACTTCAGCAATATATAATAATAATAAAAATTCATTTTAATAAATTATTAATTCCTGTGTGATTTCTATAACTACTTGTTTTATTGCACTTCAACTAAACTTAATTGCAATAATCTAATTGTTCAAGAAATTGCTCTTTGATTTTTGCTCCTTACATATTTTCATGTCGAATCTTGATTTTAATGCCCACAGATAAAGAGTCGTACTTAAAATATCTGCACTGAGTGCAGTAATCCCATCACAACACTTTAAACTGGATGATTGGGGCTGTCGTGAATGTATCCACCACATGTGGCGGCGCGTAACTAATTGGGCTATTGGCTGGTGTGTAACGCAAAACCTGCAGGAAGGGACAGATAAAGTTAACAAGGAATCCATGTGTATGGGAAAGGAAAGGTTATTGATTTTTATTAAGTGGGATTTCCTCTTCCCTGGTCTTCAAAAGGACTTTAAAACAGATGAAAGTTTCTGTCAGACTTTCATTTTATGGCTGAAAGTAGAAGCTGAGACAGAGACGAGGATCTAAAAAACAAAGCATTAAGGGGAAAAGTGTCTGAGATTTGCAAATCTGTTTTTGTAACTTTAAATATACAGAAGAGTTCTACAAGAGATTGTGTGTATTATGTGCATTTACATGTTGCCAAAATATCTAACACAGGCAATCAGGCTGTCTGTCAAACTTCACTTTCCATGTAAGCACCAATCTATAGCAGAGCAACAACTGGAGGCAAGAAACAGTAATTGCACCAAAAGAAAAAACACCCATTTATTTACGCTCATTAGTTATCAATGGAGAGAAACTGCATGCTTTCAACAGCAGAAACAGTACTTGAGTCACTCCCTGCAGGGCTTTTCAAGGCTGCCATTTTCTTCCATTCCCACACTTTTCACAAGACAATTTTGTGCTTTACTGAATAATCTTCTTAAATCATTGATGATGAGGATAATGATGATGAGGATGAAACTAGTTATCATTTGAAAGCTTCATAAAACCATTAGGGCACATCGTAACAGAAATGATTATGTTTTTAGGAATATTTTGGGTTTATGTTACACTCGACCTCACACACACTCCTGCATTTAGGACTAAAGAGACTCCAAGCCAAAAAAAAAGAAAAAAGTGTGTGTGGGGGGGGGGAAGAAAAAGTGAAGTTATCTTTCGATCATAACAAACCAGAGCAGGAGAGCAGGGAGCACGCCTCACCTTTGAAGTGGGGTTTAAAGGGGGATTTTTCTCTGTTGATGTTTTTTTGCTCCAGCTGGGTGTTTAATTAATTTCCACCACGGTGTCAGAATCGGATATTTTGACAGGACGCAGCAATTTGGCTCAGCTATTCAAACGGATGGTTTGGTTTGATCACTGAATGGCGCTCTGCCTCGGGGCTTCTGCTTTAAGATGAGCCGTGGCAACTTTCCAAGCAGCTACGGGCGAGCCAAGATGTGATATATTTAATAATGCATTGTGGGAGTTTTTAACCCACGAGTAGGATTTAACTGGAGTAACAAACATATCTGGTTGATTTCAAACATGCAAACAGGGTTTTCAAAGTGGAAGTGGTACTCCACCACATCGCAGTTTGCAAAATCTTAAAAGTTGCAATTAGCAAATAATCAGTGTAAAAATACAGTAATGCATAATTTTCATTCAAGTATAAGAAAATAAATGGTTATGAGATACTAAAAATTAAACCTAAAGCAAAAGTTCACAAGAAGTTTAAAACTCCTATGAAAGTGAAGGAATGTTTTATATATTTATGATTGGATACCACTCTTAGTAAAAATGGAAAAGTAGCCTGCAGGCCTGAAAGCGGGGTCCACAATACAACTGGAAAATATAACCTCATGACAGGTTTCAAACATGACCCACAGTATAGATTTAAAGCAGATACATTAACGTTTCGATTACTTCATCTTATTGTGGATTGTTCTTTTCTATCCACCAGCACATGAGTGAAATGATTGGTAGTAAATCAGTGTAAGACATTCATGTTTGCTTGCGTTGGCCATCGTCCCCGTTCTGAATAAGGACGCGTTTCTTTGTTGGGGCCACTTTTTTTTTTCTGCTGTTTTAAGAGCTCAGGGTTGAAAAACGTTACTCCTGTCTCAACTAGAAACTCTGAGGTAATGCTCTGGCTCACATGGATTCACATTAATGAGACATTCCCCACAGGATAAATAAAAAATGAATAAAAAAAAAATTACGAGGTTAAGTTAACCACCATTTGATAGGTGCGTTTACAGCTTTAGTGGATGTCCTTGAGCGTTTGTGCGTGTTCTGAACTTTGCCAGGTATAATACACAGGTTGTCAAAATGTTCCAGATGATTGACACTTATATAACTCTGGTAGCTGGTACATCAAGTTTATTTAATTACTGTGTTTCACCACCAAAATATTTTAGGTTAGAGTTTGTGTTTTGTTTTTTTTCTGTGGGCACAAAATCTTATCTGACAGTTTTATCATTTTCCTTTTAAATGTCTGGATTTGACGCGTTAATTATTTAATCACCGGATTTATGTTTCAATAATTGTTTATTTACAGTGCATTTCTCCGGCAATTTTAACCGATTGCAGTGATTTGTGTGTTTGAACTAGAACTGACCTGTCGGGTGTGGACAGGTACTTCTGCTTCTGGAACTTCTTCTCCAGGCCCATCAGCTGCAGCTCGGTGAAGATGGTGCGGCTGCGGCGGGGCTTCTTCAGGCGGGGCGTGCTGCGCTCCGTCTCCGACTCGCTGCTGATGCTGAGTGGCGTCTGGCTGGGCGAGGGCTCAGAGCCACGCGGGGGCTGGGGGGAGATGAGGGGCAGGTGCGAGTGGACTGCGCCCGGGGAGGACGGCTGCGGCAGGTGGGGCTGCAAATTGGGCGGCTGCCGTGTGATGACTGAGAGGAGGGGGTAGGCACGCAGCGACGAGGACCCTGGAAATAGCACAAACAGCAATGCGTTTACATGACATATTCTTCTGTATGACTAAGTCTTTTGAACCCCCCAGTCACCTCGGTTGTACCATTATCGACTGCCTATAATTCTCTCAGACAGGTTCATTTTTATTTGACCCATTGTGAAAAGTGTTTTGGCTTTGACCTCCTGCATGTAGAGGGCTGTGATCTGGATGACGCAGGCAGTGTTTTACTCTGATCTCCTAAAACTTTGAACTGAATGATGATTTTTCAGTGGTTGTTAAATATAGCAGATGTCACAACACAAAACCAGAACACAGACGCAAGGTAGTAAAAATCTATCAATGAGATTTCTTTTCTTTTACATTATTTTAAAGGATACACATTTTACCGCTTCTTCCATACAAATACATACAAATATTTTGACTCTTTACGGGAGCTCTCAAAAGCTTCAGACGTTCTAAATCAATAAGAAAGTATCACTTGGAGCCAAGGCTCGAGGGATGGAGACCCGAAGGTTGGCAGAGAGGAGAGAGTAGGTCAACCAATAAGAATATTTGCCAGAAAAATCCTCAAACGTTCAATTCAGAGAGTTGTTTTTTACAAGTAAACAGTGCAGGACTCTACAGAACCTGGACACAAGATAAAAAGGATATAATGTGATTACATATAAATATAGTGACTTTTTTGAGATATCCATTTTAAGATGGTAACGATCTACATTAGTTGTAGCCCTGCTTAGAGCAGCTGTTAGCTACAGTAACAGTATTTGTCCAAACTGAGGTTGTTCAAAGCGTGATCTGTATCACTTTGAAGGATATGAACTAGTGTTTCATTTTTTTTTCTTGAAAATCATGTCGCAGAAAGAGGAACTACCGGTTCATGAAGGTAAAAATCTTTAGACTTGTGAATACAAAGATCGTACAGGTGTCAAATCTACAAAAATTTAAAGTCGTAGATGCAAATCAGAAATGAGGAAGAAAATGACAGCATGCAGGTAGTCACAGTTGCTCTGCTCACACACACATGCACACACACACACAGAGCCTGGGGCTCATCATGACATCATTTTAAAGGCACTGAGGTCATCGCTAATCCCCCCCTCCGATGTTAGATTGCAGCTTTGCAACAAGTCCAAACAAGAAGCTGCCTTTTCACTCCTTGTTTGTTCCTGCCCTCCTGTTCTTCCTTTTCTGTTTATGTTAAGTCTTTCTGTCTAAATCAAATCCACGTTTATGCTACCAATGAATCATTTAGTTCAACGCTGGAATTTATTCACCTTCGACTCTTCTCCATATTGTGAATGAAGAACACTTTGTGTCCTCACAATTTGCAGGAAATGTCCTGTCAGCAAAGAACTTTGAGGGGAGGCAAGCCAGGAGGGGGTCACTGGACAGTCCCTCCGCCCCGCCCCATCCCCCCAGGCGGAATGCGCAAGGAGAATGAAAGTACATGGAGAGCAAAGAGGGAAATGTCAGCCCTCGTGGCGACTTTCCACCCACAGCGAAGCCAGCTCTCTGACATGTTGTTGACAAGCACCAGTGTCCTGTCAATAGGCTACAAATAAACTGTTTGAGTAGCTGTAGGAACACAACTAAGTCCCCCCACCCCCACCCCACTCCTGCAGAAGTACATGGATCCTCTTGATAATCACAGTTGGAATGTAGGAACTGGAACAAGTGCTTAGAGTAACAATTACAGAAGACATACCTGCCAATAATAGATCAAGAAGAGCAGGTAAAGTTTTACTTTTAACATCAGCTAATTATTCGACTGAAATCATGGCATCTTTTAGCTGTGTATTTTCTGCACATACCTGCACTCTATTGTAACACTTCTCAAATGGTTTGTATTATCATTAAAATCTGAAATGAAAAATTCATGACATAACCACGATACTCTTACGTGACGTTTCGCCGTTTGTTTTACAGTAAACTATGACGTGGCCTCATTGCTGCTCAGTATCTGTTTTTTTGGGGTTTTTTTGTTAGGATCTATGCAGGTGCAGCAGAAATCAGCCCGTAGCATAAACTACTTCTTCACATCTGATTAATTGCTTATCCCTTTCTGAAAGAGAAAAAAAATGTGACGACAAAATGGGAATGGCAGCAGGATGACAGGCTGTCAAAGGTTATCCCTAACTGAAGATGGAAGATGTGTGCACATTCTGGTTTTGTGTGCGAGTGAGTGTGTGTGTGTGTGTTGACACGGGCCTTATCAGCCCTCTCATGTCAACTTCATGCTTAATGGGTGTTTTTTTGTCTGCGGTGGATTTAGACTTTAAGATGAGATGAAAACTCTTTAGCTCACTTTGGTTTTCTTCTAAGCCCTCTGCCAGTGCTGCACGGGGCTTCATGCACTCCTCGCTACTTAACGATATTTGTCATTAGGCTGTCAGGTGAGATTACACCACAGTTGATCTTAATCTCTCTCACCTCTTCCAGAAAACACCACTAAGAGCTCTGCCCTGGGTCCTGCTGAGAGACGGGCCGCCAAATGAAATATTGTAACCTGCCATTATGCTGTTCAGCTCCAGGTCAGGGCTCATTGTCTCTGATCCTTCTAAAACTGACAGGGAATTACATCCATCAGGGTTTGGCACATTTAATGTAGTTATAAAGGTTTTGTTTTCTCATCTGATTTAGAGAAGAGGAGAAAAAACCAATGCACATGGAAAAAGGGATGTTTAGTTTGGGGGTTAAAGGGGTTTGCAAGTGAAAATAAAAACATAAAACTTTATTTAAAGACTAGCATCACTGTCTCTTAGTGGCCTCCGCTGGTGGCAAGATGTTATAACATCCCCCTTTTTTTCCAGAATGCAGAGATAATTTGGGGGGCCATGCAGGGGCCACTCACCACTTTCTCTGACCCAGGAGTTGAAATGGTGCAGGCTTCTATATCAAACATTAAAAGTCATTGATCTTAAGCGATATACAGTGTCTCACACCCTCCGTAGCTACAAATAAGCAGTGCACAGTGTGTTCTGATATGCGGGATGGGTTACTCTATCCATCTGAAAAGAGGGGGTGCCAAAGCCCAGTCAGAGCAAAACACCGACCAATCTATATCAGAAGGATGAGGGAATCGCTTCTCCTATTTCTGTCCGTCCAATCGCAGTTATCATCGAATTGCAGGGGATATTATTTTAGACTTTAGAGCAATTATCCTAATGGTTACTGGAGTGCAGCAGTGTGTAAATTGTTTGGATTCAGATTTGCAAATCAATAAAAAGAGTTCCATCAACTTTAATAACTTCTTTAATACCTATCCATCTGTGTGAAATAAAAAAATATTTTTTTTTTTGGAAAACAAGTTAATGAAAACGTAAAACCATATATAATTTTTAACATTTGCTCTGCATTTTCCTACAGTTTCAGTCCACCTGTGAGCTGTCAGGTGGTTTAACAGACAACACTTTGACCTGCATGTTTCCTAACATTCTGCTTTAAGTCACGTAGGCTACGTTTTGGTGTTTAACAAACCATCCTTCTGTCTGCAAATGTCCAGCAGCAGCGGTAACACTCATTACTGGGAGCCGCTGGCTGAAGCAGATTGTTCATATTAATCAAAGCAAATGAGATGGAATGGATCAAAGGGCACAGAGCTCCTTAGAGGACGGAGATTTTTTTTTATCTCCCTCATCTG
This sequence comes from Cynodonichthys magdalenae, assembly GCA_031762555.1. Taxonomy (NCBI): domain Eukaryota; kingdom Metazoa; phylum Chordata; class Actinopteri; order Cyprinodontiformes; family Rivulidae; genus Cynodonichthys; species Cynodonichthys magdalenae. Next base: position 10,413,615 of record JARVJO010000330.1, read on the forward strand.
TCCTGGTGCCTCTTAGTTGACTTTTAACCACACCACTTATCAGTTCACTCATTTATCTTTTGCGCCAAACAAAAGCCCCTTAAGCATCCCTGACGTTCACCGACTCCGCGGCATGCCTTTGATTTATTCAACTCTTAACGCTCAGTTGGTTCCATGAGGGACTGATGGAGTCCCTGATAAAATTAGTTTTTTTTAATTATTATTATCTAATGATTTAAATCAATATGAAAATATGTGACTATAAATTTTAGTAAGTGGGGCAAATAATTGGCAGGAGCCTGTAATTTGCATGTGAAATACGATTAATATTATTAAAATATAACAAATAAACATTTGACATTTTTTAGTCAAGAGAAATAGCACGTCTTTCCAAACTGACCTATTAAACATTTTATACTTATTCAGAATAAATACATAACTTCTTAGCAATGAAAACTAATAATAAAAAGAAAAAAAATAATAATCACTGGTGTTTCAAGCCACTTCCAGAGAAGTCTAAAGGCTATAAAGAAATATATTTCGGATAATTATTATTGCATGTCTTTATTATTATTATGTGCTATTATTAATAAAAAAACAGAGCAGTCTTACCCGAACATGAATGGAGAGGCTTTGGTCGGACAATGAGAGAAGGACACACGGAGTACAGAGAGAGTTTCTCGAAATAATCACAAGTTTCCCTGGAGAGGATCTCGTCGATCATAAAAGTCTTGTAGCGCCGCCTGGCCGCCTTCAGCTGGCCGGGGGAGGAGAGCCTGAGCTCGGCCTGACAGTGCATGCTGCGTCCCTCTCTCTCTCTGCAGTGCGCTCTTCGTTGAGCTGTAAAAAGAAACAAAAACTTCCCGTCTGTTCAGGGGGGGTTGTCTAAAAAAAAAGGCGTTCGGTGCAGGTAGAACAGCAGGCAGGTGCGGGAAAAAGGCGAATGTTTGAGTTCACAGTTAAGGCATTGTTTTTATCTTTGGAGAACGCAGTGTCGTTGTCCCTGCCCCCCTGATGCGTCGCACGGAGCAGATCCGCAGCCTTCAACTTGAGCGCGCGCTCACACCCACCGCTATATAAACCATGGCTCTGCCGCTCATTGTTCTCTCTCTCTCTACACACACTCCTCCCCACCCGCCTTCCTCCTCCAACACACACAAACATATATTTTATAGCCTACATCGTAATTTTTTTTCAGTTTTTATATTTTCCAACTCAAATATAATCAAGGTTGATATTATATTACTGAATGAATTATGACTAAAACCAAGTGAGTAAACTGTGAAACTGCTTATTTTACAACTTTTAAATTGACATAAATAAAGCTGACATATTGTGGCGTTTTATTTTTTAAAATGGTTTTAGATGTAATTGCCTGATAAGCAACCTGCTTTTTCAAACAACTTTGCCCTAAAATAGCTACAAATCAAAATTTTATGTAGTTGAATAGGTCGTTGAAACTGTCTTGCAGCGTCGGATAAATCTTTTACACGATTAAAATCAAATTTGTATTAAATTAAGGTTGTTTTGCTTCGCATAAAAATATATCAAATATAACTATGAATGTTCATTCTTTTTTTTTTTTCCTAGCAGCAGTTTTGACTCAAACTCTAATGCTTTGTTTTCTCGATGACTACTCAGCCACAGGTGAAATTTATTGATAATTAATTGCACGCGCACCTCCCGCTTTAAAATACCCCGATTCAACTGTTTGACTATTTGTGTTTATTTGAGTATCGCACAAGGCCGAGGCAAGTTACAAAAACTTCTCGTTTGGTACAAAATATTTCTCATTACTTCCACTTTAAGGGATTTCTTTCACACGAGAAAAAGAAAAAAAAATCGTGTCGGAGCGGTGAGGTCGGTCACTGCTGATAAAGTTTACATTAACCGCAGGAAATATGTCGGAACTCTTTACTGAAACTTTGAGCTTTATTTTAAATTTAAGTTAATCTTTAAAAGATAATTAACTAGTTTAGAATCATGTTTTAGGGTACCTATTTCAGTCCGGACGGGAGTCAGGTTTACCTTTGGAACTTTGAAATATTGACGAAGAAACAGCAGGAAAAAAAAAAAAAAACAGAAGAAAAGACCGAGTTAGGAAAATAAATTAACATTATTTTATCTAAAAACACTTTCATTATGAGTTGAGTCATTTTTAAACTTTATTTCACAAAACTATAGTTCAATTAGGCCTTGCTGTTGAATTTTTTACTTTTTTGTAATATTGGCTGAAAAAAAAATCTCTTATTGTAAAATTATTTATGAATATACATTCTCTTAAAATTAAAATGTGGACAACCAAAACAAGTGACGCGTATTAATGCAATTATCATTATTTATTTATTAATAGCCATATTAGTGTCGGCTACTAATTTTTCCGTGGCACCGGGAACACTGGGTGTCCGGTTGTAGGAGCCTCATCTCCTGGTTTTACATAGCGGGGCTGTGACATCGGGGAAGGGAGAGGTTTATAGAGGCTTTCTGTGTTTGGAATTGGATCGTTTCAGGAGACGAGCTTCCACACAAGCCCGCACAGGAGCGGCTACCGAGTGGCCCCTCTAATCCAGCCGCTCCAGGGTTGGAGACGCCAGGCAGATCAACCAATTATAAGAGATATGCCCCGGCCAGAAGCGCAATAAGGATCTTCCTAATATACTAACAGAGAGGATACTCTCTGTTAGAACAATTTGGGGGCATCAGGATGCAATCGGAGACTAGGCAGATTATACAGGCAAGAAATAGAGCTTAGTTCAAAGGGTGCAAATACAGCTACAGTTTTGGACACTGGGAGGTTTAGGAAGGGATGAAAGTTTCAATACTGCTTAGGAGCTGTTGTTCGTGGCATGAGCGCTTTGGGAAGAGATTATGATACACTCATACATTATGACATTTAATGATCCCTTTGTTATAAACAAACACTTTCTGAAGACTGAGGTAGCAAAGCCCTGCAACCTGAGATGTGCTAATTTTGGCATGGGACGAGAGCCAACTTCTTTTCAAAAACTTGTGCCATTTGTCATGTGTTAAGAAGAGCCGAGGCTCTTGTGATCAAAATCTGCTGGGCAAGAAATAAACCTGGACATAATTGCACGTTGTCAAGCGAGAAGAATGGGTGTCAGACTTGAAAAGAATCCACAACAGAGAGGGTCAAACATATAGGCGCTGATCGTGTGGCTCTGTTATATTTATCACCTTAATTGATTCAATAAATGAATGTTGTGTGGCGCCACCTGTAGATTACTACATGACCCTGCTGTACAAGCATATTGGTTACATTTGGTCCATTTATAGGCGCAGATAGGCCATGTATGCATGCATTACAGCGTGTGGCATCAACATACAAAAACCACTTTAATAAACTTAGACAAGTTGAGCTGGAAATAACGTGAGGTACAACTGAGGCCAGATGAATGACAATGCAGCCATCAAAAGAAAAGGAGCTTTATAATAGTGGAAATGGTCATTTTTAAAACAGCATGTGTACAGATCTGAATTTAAGAAGTAAAAACCACCATAAAACAAAATAAAGCCTATATTTCTGGAAAGAACATGGCATCATAAAAAAGAAAATTAAAAAGGTTGCTGCTCAGTTGTAATTCCAGTGTTGCTGGTGAAATCTATAGCTGAAACTGTTTTTTTTTTTTTTTTACAAAGTACCTGAAAATCTTTTGACTTTTGGCAGCACCGTTTTACTATTTGCATAACAGAAACTGGCCAGTAACACATAGCTCCTTTTTTAACTTCTCATCAAAAATTTACAGACAAATTATGTCTGAGTTTTGTCTTTGCTCCTATGACAATGTTTAGGATACGCATTTGTTCTAAAAAAGTCGAAAGAAAGTATTTAAATTTAAAAACCCTTTTTAAAAAAAAGTCATGTTACTAAATCCTCTTATTGATATGATCATATATAAATGACCTGAGTATACATAATGATTTAGTACATTTCTCAGATTTTTTTTCTTCAGAAAATAGTCCATAAAATTGCAAAGAACTAAGTATTTTACAGAAGTTCTTAACATAACTCAGTATCGTCTCCATTTGCTGTCATAATCTCGGTTGCCACGGTTGTTTCCTCTGTCATCGTAATGTCTGTTTCCACCTCTGTTGTCATAGTGACGGTTGCCACTCCTGTCATTTTGGTGGTAGTTTTCTCGCCCGTGGCCGTGCTGCTGCTGCTGACGACCGGAGCCTTGCTCGTCCCCGTAACGCTGGCCTCTGTTCATCTGGGATGGATGGTATCGATAGTGGCTGTTGTCTTGCTGCCTTTGGTCACCTCTACCAGAATTCCCTCCTGCGGAAGAGTGCCGCTGCAGAGGTTTGGAAAAGACTTCGCTCAGCTGCTCAACTTGAAACTGCCACAACATGTTGTTCATCTGTAGATGGAAAAACAAACAATCCTTAGCTTTAAGCAGTTTAACACCGTTTCTTCTATTCTCATGATTCTGCACATTTTTTTAAATAATCAAACTCTAAAGGGCTTTGATTCTTTTGGTAAAGCAACGTAATATTGTTACCATGACGTTCTTCTGCAGGCTATCAGGAGATGAAAAGGACCTCTGCATCTGGTGCGGAGGAGTGTACGGTGGAGAACTGAACTGGACTGGGGTCCTGTAAGAGTGCAGCAAACCACTGGTAAATATTAAAATACTGTATGAAAGACTTTAAAGTTTTAATATTCAAAAAGACATGTACTTTGTGTCTTCATTTTATATCTAAAGTATCTGCTTCTAAAGACAAAAAAAAACAATCTAATTTTCAATGAAAGTGAAACTTGGGAAAACGGACAAGACCAAGATCATGTTTACTATGTTAAAACAATTTTTAAAAGAAAAGTAGTTATCCCAACTGTGATTTAAATAATCAATAATTAGATTTTAGTGTTGACAGTTAGAAAGCCTTTACTACCCCACACAAACAAGTCATATGAAAGAACTTAAACCAAAACCCAGCTACAGATTCAATGAGTCAAGGGTCAAATATTAAAAAATTATTAACAACTATCAATGATTACTTATTATTTGTGAGCATTTACACATCAACAACAAACATCCCCACATTTAAGCTAAATAAAAAAACAACAAAAAAAAAAACACTTTGAACACGTTCCGGTGAGGGGTTGGGGACATTGAGTCCAAGTGGGACATGTTTTGTGCCTCCATTGTCAAGGCGGCTTGCCTGAGCTGTGGCCGTAAGGTTGTCGGTGCCTGTCGTGGCGGCAACCCTCAAACCCGCTAGTAGACACTGGCGGTGAGGGATGCTGTCAGGCTGAAGAAGGAGTCCTATCGGGTCTTTTTGGCCTGTGGGACTCCGGAAGCAGCTGAAGGGTGTTGGCAGTCCAAGCGGATTGTGGCTCGGGTGGTCGCTGAGGCAAAAACTCGGGCGTGGGAGGAGTTTGGAGAGGCTATGGAAAAAGACTTCCGTACGGCTTCGAGGTGATTCTGGTTCACCATCCGGTGTCTCCGGGTGGGAAAGCGGTGCGCTGCTGACCTCAACTCGGGACGTTGTAGGTCCGTGGGCAGAATACTTCGAAGACCTCCCTAATCCCACCGACATCGTCTTCCCATGAGGAAGCAGAGCCTGGGGACCCTGGGTCGGACTCTCCAATCTCTGGTGCCAAGGTCACCGAGGTGATTAAAAAACTCCTCGGAGGCAGGGCACCGGGGGTGGATAAGATTCGCCCAGAGTTCCTTAAGACTCTGGATGTTGTAAGGTTGCGTTGGTTGGCGCGACTCTACAATATCGCGTGGACATAGGGGCCAGTTCCCCTGGATTGACAAACCGGGTGGTGGTCCCTCTATTTTAAAAGGGGGACCGCAGAGTTCCAACTATAGGGGGATCACACTTCTAAGTCTGGTTTGGTCTATTCGGGGGTCTTGGAGAGGAGGGTCCATCGGATACTCAAATCTTGGATTCAGGAAGAGCAGTGTGGTTTTTGTCCTGGTCGTGGAACACTGGACCAGCTCTACACCCTCAGCAGGGTCCTGGAGGGTACATGGGAGTTTGCCCCACCAGTCTACATGTGTTTTGTGGACTTGGAGAATGCGTTTGACCGTGTCCCTCGGGGACTCCTGTGGGGGGTACTCCGGGAGTTTGGGGTGCCAAGCCCTTTGATACGGGCTGTTAGGTCCTTGTACGACCGGTGCCAGAGTTTGGTTCACATTGCCGGTAGTAAGTCGGACTCGTTTGGGGTGAGAGTTGACTCCGCCAAGGTTACCCTTTGTCACAGATTCTGTTCAGAACTTTTATGGACAGAATTTCTAGGTGCAGCCATGGTGTTGAGGGGATCCGTTTTGATGACCTTAGGATCACATCACTGCTTTTTGCGGATGATGTGGTCCTACTGGCTTCATCAGATCGTGATCTCCAGCTCTCAATGGAGTGGTTTGCAGCCGAGTGTGAAGCGGCCGGGATGAGGATCAGTGCCTCCAAATCTGAGACCAGGGTCTTGAGCTGGAAAAGGGTAGGGTGCTCTCTCCGGGTCGGGGAGGATGTCCTTCCCCAAGTGGAGGAGTTTAAGTATCTACGGGGTCTTGTTCACGAATGAGGGAGGAATAGAGCGGGAGATCGATAGGCGAATTGGTGATCCACACAAGTGATGCGGGCGCTGTACCGATCCATCGTAGCCAGAAGGAGAAACTCTCGATTTACCGGTCGGTCTACGTTCCAACCATCATCTATGGTCACAAGCTTTTGGGTAGTGACCGAATTAAATTGCGGATACAAGCGGCCGAAATGAGTTTCCTTTGCAGGGTGTCTGGGCTCTCCCTTAGAGATAGGGTGAGAAGCTTGGTCATCCGGGAGGGACTCTGAGTAGAGACGCTGCTCCTCCATGTCGAGAGGAGCCAGTTGAGGTGGCTCGGGCATCAGGATGCCTCCTGGACGCCTCCCTGGTGAGGTGTTCCAGGCACGTCCCACTGGGAGGAGGCCCAGAGGAAGACCCAGGACACGCTGGAGGGACTATGTTTCTCAGCTGGCCCCGGGAACGCCTTGGAATTCCCCCGGACAAGCTGGCCCAAGTGGCTGGGGAGAGGGAAGTCTGGGTCTCTCTACTTAGGCTGCTGCCCCCGCGACCCGAACTCCGGATAAGGGGAAGAAAACAGACGGACGGCCATAAAAATAAAACTGTGTCACATCCACCCAATTAAAATGAATAAATAAACACTTTTTAAATCCAGAAACTTTCTTAAATAACATTCTAACACTTTGAAGCTCTATCACACTTGTAGGTTTTAAAACACAATACATGTTTCATATTGTCACTGACCAGAATTAATTACAGGAGCTTTGAAAATATAGTGTTGACAATCAAATAAGATTCTGCCAGTTGTAAAAAAAATATAAACAAAAAAATTTGTGAAATATGATTCAATTTAATCTTTTATTCAGGTACAGTTTTAATGAGCTTCATGGCTATTTTTTAATTATATCAATTCAAGTGTGCATTTTAAATATTTTACACACCCCTTTTACATCAAATAGTTAAACCGACTGTGGAAAACTTTTTATCCTTTTATCCACACATTTAACTGCAGAATCAACTCCCCTCCTCTCAACACGTTTTATTGCCCTGCAGCTCTTGCCAGCTGTTAATAAGCAGTCAGGCTTTAGCCACCATGCTACATCATAGAGTAATTAGTAACAAACCATTAGAGACACAAGAAATTAGTGTAAAAAACTGCCTCGTGCTGGGTTTTAGTTTGTTTACCTTGTTAGCATAGTTAGAGTACTTAAACCGAAATGAAGCACTTTTAGTGATGAACTATGCGGGACAATAAAACGTTCTAGCTGTTGTTCCAGCTGTGCTGCAAAGATGATTTTAAACAAACATACTTGACAAAAATATAAACAAGTGCAAAACTGACAAAAATGGTAAATCAACAAGCACTGTTTCACAAAAAAAAAAAAAAAAAACAAAAAAAACAAGAATTGCATTTCAGAATCAAGCTACCAACAACTGATTTTTTTCCTTCAATTAAAAACACTGTTTAAAGTGAAACGGGAGTTGAAAATAACATATCTACTCTAACTCTTCTGATGCTTATTGTGACTCCTGATTCTATCAGATAAAAATGTTTCTAAGACCCTCTCACCTTTGACCGTGGGGATTTGGGGTACTTGCAGGGCTTGAATTTTGTGAGTTTCCAGGGCTGCTATGACTGCTACCTGTAATGGAGTGAAACAAGGAGTTTATTAATAATGTTTGCTATGAGCCTTATTCCATTTCACAACCAGTAATGTTTCTTCTTAAATACACCTAAAACAGTATTTTTTAAAATAACTACTAAATACTTATGTTAGGACATTAAAGCTTTGTATCACAAAGGACACTAAAGCTACACTCATGCAAAAAAGTGACCAAAATTCCACTTTTATTTATTTATTTATATTTTTACACATGACCCATATAAATTATTTTATAATTGTCTGAACGTGACAAATCCGACCCACGTTTTATACAAATTTGATACAAAATTGGACACACATTCATATCGCATTTTATGACATTAACATCACTGAGGTAGAGATATACAGATCGATCCAGATACTGATATTAAATGTCATGCAGTTTTAAGCTTGGAACATTCCACGTCTTCAGCAGCTACAGATCAGAAATACACCTGCTTTGTCTATTTTAAACTTTCTAGAGTTGTCATGTCCTTGATGACTGAGAATGTACATTATTTGATGCTGATGGTGGTATTCTAATGTGTTGGACCATACTGATACCAGCATGATGAGATCAATACTAGGCCAGGATTTGATGCAATGACCTTCTTGCTGAGAGGCATCAGCTCTACCAACTGAGCCACCAATTTAACTAAATATTTATTTAAATGTTAATAATAAATGTACATCTTGAACTAAATATTTTGAGCTCCATACTTTCGTTTGGCCCTTCTCTAACATAAAAATATAAAGAAAGCTGGAGGCCAACAGTTTAGGACAAAGACAGTAAAACACAAAGCTGGTTGTGCAGGTCACAATTTACCAGTTATTTTTTAAGTCATGAATCAAAAACACACCCACTCTTTGCGTTTGGCCAAGTGAAAGCAGAAGTGACTTTATCATTAATTATAGATAGGAGAGTAATGATTTTGTATGAATCTTTATGCTACATTATAATTATTTTATCTTTCTGTCTTTGTAAACCTATGTTGGAAACACAACCTCATAAAATCTAAAACCCACGAGTGGGAAGACATGTCTTGCAAAATGTTAGGATATGACACAAAATCTTGAGACTTTAAATTTAAATAAATGTTATTACAATACTCTCACATTTTTACCATCTTGACTGAATCATTGATTTGATTACAGTAACCATCTCAAGCTTAGCTTACTGTATCTTGTTTATAGAAGGTGATTTTTTTAAGACAAGGCAGCCTGTAGTAAAGTGAACACACAAAGCCAAGTCTAAAAACAGAAGTGGTTTATACAAAGTGTGCAAATTAAACATTTTCCAAAAGCCTGTTTTACAACTTTAAAATCTGAACTCAAATTTATGATAGCATTTGTTCATTATTTGATAAGCAAGAATTTAAGAGTGAAAAATTCTATTTAACACAATGACTTATGTTCTTCCCCTGTATTTTGTATTAAAAAAATGTTTGAAGTCATACGGTGAGCTTAGTTGAAAGTTTTTTCCTAAAATGGTTGTACCAATTTACTAACCAGGTCAGGTTCCTTGATGAATTTGAGAATTAAAGTTATTTGTTTAGCGCTGATGATACCAGCTCGTGTTTACGGTGTGAATGTGTGTGTTACCTGAACGTAGGACTACCTGGTGAAAGTAATGACATCAATATACGCAAATAACACAACACACTCAGTGTTTGCCAAATTGCTAAGTTGTATACATGTGAGAAATACCAAAATAAATGTATAAGATCTATAAATTTATTTTAAAAACTACTGTGAATAAATAACCTACATTCAACTATTCAAGCAGTTAGATGGTTTTGGATAATCAGTGGTTATGTTTGTTACTCAAGCTGTTTCTGTAAATGGCTACAAGATGGAACTGATTGAATGGTTCGCATACAGAGTTTTTCACAAAGAAAAATAACCAATAAGCTTTTATTCAGAGAATTTCAGTGGACCTCTTTACTTCATCTTATCAAACAGGTTTTAAGAAAATGGCTTCATAAAACCTAATTGAATAATTATGTTTTGGAATGTAAATTACTCTTTATATTATGATTTACTATATAAATTTACTGTATTCATTTTCAATAACATATACATTACCCCTATTGTATTTTGGATGCTGATTTTATTCAGACAAAAATACTTCAACTATAAGCTGAGGTAAACATGAAGAGTTAACGTATGTTTTGTTTGTTACACATTCCTGTTTGCTACAGCACCATGACTAAAATAAACAACCTCGAAAATAGCAAACCCCTTTATTACAGTCCACATCCAAACATGCTTCGACAATGGGGGGGCTCACCTGTTCTGAACTGCACCTGAAGGCTTTTCCCGTACAGAGATGTGCCATTTAGCAGTTGCATTGCATAAGGCACAGAAACTTCATGTTTATAAACTGCAAAACCGAATGTTTTCTGTTTCCCATCTGCGTCTTTTGGAATTTTTGTTCTGACAAGAGGTCCTGCCTGCAAAACACCAACAAATTGTGTTTAAAACGTGAACACGATAGCTGGCTAGTCAATGTAATAAAATAAACACTACCAACACAGTTAATGGTAAGTTTTTAACCAACATCAGTGTGCAGTTTACATAATAAAATAATAATAATAGAGAAACTGCATTTCCTGCAAAAATGCTAGTGTGAATGCCTCCTTGCTGAAAACGTAAGCTGAAATCTGCTGAAATTAAGCTGAAAATATTTAATGTTAATGTGAGTTAAATTTGAAAAGCTGAAAGAATAAATAAAAAAATAAAATAAAATAACTAACTTTGCAGAAAAACACAGAGAACAGAATAAGCAGAACAGCAGCAGAAAGAAGCAGATTTTTAGCCGAAATAGCAGAAAAAAAGATAAATTAGCAAAAAAAACAAACAAAAAAAACAGCTAATATTAGCCCAATTAAGTGAAAAAGAGCAGAACCAGAACAAAATGTGTATGGTGCTGTAAAGATTTAGAAACAATCTAAAGGATTTTTAGGGTGTTAAGAAAAAACATTCATTTTTAATAGCAAAATGGCTAAAAAAAAGTGAAACAGTTAAAAAAGTATAAATAGCTGAAGTACCAAAGGTCATAGCACCCCTCACATTATTGAGCTGAACGTTTTGATATGAATTGTTGAAATAGCATAAACACTGTGGAACGAGTTAGATGCCAAACAACGTACGGACGAAAATTGATCTTAATAGTGAATGCTATGAAGCATTCACACAATGCATGTTATACAGCAGTCTATTTCGGCTTAAAAACACAAGTTGCGCCGACACTGTTTCTAAAGCATTAGCATTAGCCTTTATTTAGCATTACGTTAGCCTCATTTCGACCGCACCTGTAAAAACAGCTCAAACAGAAGCTCCTCCGATACTCTTGTGTCTATATTTCTTATGAAGAGCGTGCGATCCGCTTCGTCCTCAATTCCCATTGTACTGGAGCTGTTAATCAAGCACTTTTTGTTATACAAACACTAACCCTTACTCTAACATAACAAAAACAGTCGCAATACTGCAGGCCTTCCGTTTTCTTCTTCTTCGAAATTGAGCGAACAGCAAGCTAACAACACGGTGTATACCGCCACCTACTGTACCGGCGGAGGTAACTTAAGGAATAAAAAATATAAAATAAAATAAAATAATTTGAATATTGTCACATGTGTTTTGCTGTTTGAAATTACACCGTAAGGATTAGGATAAAGACTTGGGAGATAAGATGATCACATAGCACATTAATAAAAAATTATGCACTTCTTGGCCAAAATTTAAAAGATGAGATGAATGATGCATAAAACCACAGATATAAAAAAAGCACTGCACATAATATGTTTCTATTTATCTAATATCTTCCTATTAAATACAGATTTGATTTGAACTAAATATTTTATTCTTGAAAAAAAAAACATTATATTCGCTTTTAACTGACAGAACAACTCTGTTATACTCTATTATGCTTATTTTAAAGCAGTTTCTTCAATATTATGATTATCACTTACTGCTGAAGACAATGATGTTTTAACCATGTAAGACAAATTTTAATGAAACTCTGATAAAAGCAATCAATAAATACACATCTACAAATAATGAACTTTTGGAATCAAGATGGTCGCCACAGCTAAGCAACCTTTGCAAACACAAAAATGGCTTAATGACTTAGCCAGTTTTACAAATATTGTGCTTAAATTTGGTGTGGTAGCTGAGAGTTATCCCTATGTTTACTCTGAGCACTGACAAAAACATGAGATCCATTTAAAAAATTTTGGCACTAACTAATAGGGTTAATTATGCATGCCTGTTAGCAAAATATTCTTCATGAACCACAAGATAGATTTTTAAAAATGTTCTAAAAGTAATTATTAGTGTCATGTCTTCAACGCAGTAGTTGAAGGGAGGAGCTGTGGAGGGAGGGCTGCAGCAGCAGCAGACAGCAAAGGGGAGGGACCTGTAAGATGAGTTTTACATTTTCAGGCTAAGTCCACGGTTTTCTCAAAACTTCCTACTGTTCCTTCAATATGATGCTTAATGTATGGAAGTAGCTCTATGTCGAGTTTTACCATTATATTCAGACAAATCAGTTTGAGTTTCTGGCAGCTTTGTGCTTTGGGCAAATAAATTTTAAAAAGGGCTGTATTTGGCCTGTGGACCAGTTTTTGAAAGGCCTGATGTGATCAGTTGTTGTTTTTCTTCACTTCAAACTCTCACTGACGGGGTTAGTGGTTGAAATTTAGTGCTTCTGACATCTGCAACTGCTCTGAGTGTGGAGGTCAGCTGAACCATGTGAGAAGTTCTACTTCCACCCTTTTCAGATGGATTGTGTTCATCCTTTATAATAATTAGATCAGTTTAATTTCTGATAAATTTCTTCGTCTTCCGTGCCTAAGAAACATCCTCCAAGGTTCAGTCATGGTTTGGATGAAGACGGAGCAGAAAAAGAGGGAAACAGGCTACAAAATGAGGACTATGAACCAATTAAATTTCTTTAGGCTCAATTTCATAAAGGAAATATTTAAATGGAGAATATCCATTATTGTACTTATATAACATTAAGCTTGGCACTGCAAAACTTGTAGCATAGTTGCTATTAATGCAGCTATTTTCTTCTAAATGTTAAAGAACAAAATGGGACTAACTGTGCTCAAATCTTTAAAAAAAAAAAGCTGTAAAACATAAAACCAGCATTCCTTGAAGGAAAGCCTATTGCCCATAGTCTTACACCTTGAATGCAAACATTTTAAGCAAAGACCACATGTGACATACAGTATCAGTACTGAAATTATGTGTTGGAGATGCCCCTCAGCTACTACCACACCAACCTTAAGCTCAGTATATGTAAGATTTTTTGAGTTAGAGCCATGTTTGTGTTTGCTGTCAATAAACTCTGATGGATATCTTGAATCAGGTTGCTTTTAAAAGTTAATTACTTGTAGTTATACACTTGATAATTACTTAATGAGATATTCAATCAAATATGTTGGCTGGTTCAAGATATTTCGCTAACAGACAAACAAACGTGTATGTTTTATAGTTTACAATACTAAACAATAAACACTATAAGGAAATGTGTAAATAAATAAAAGCTGAAAAAAATTACCCATTAATAACTCCATAAATGTTTTTCTTTTTCCAGGAAATATCCACATTTTGATTTAGTATTTAATATGTAATTAAAAAAAAATTAAAATACCTTGGAATTTTTGACAAAAGATGTTTTTGCCTGTCGCTCACTCACCTGTTCAGTAACCATCTGCTTCAGAGTCTGTAGATGGCAGCATCGCTCCACTGGTTCTACTTCCATCTTCGTTACACAAGGAAATGTTTCATTTCTGTGGGCATGTGAAATGGTTGCTATGCAGTATTTAAAAAAATAGATATTTTAGAGGAACTGGATTTTATTGTCGTTATAGGACCTTTTTACCTGTTTTACCCCAGGCTACATGAGCTGTTATGTTTCTGAAGGGGTCTAAAAGAACCATTTGTGAGAGGATATTAGATTTAGTAAAAGGATTGTTGTTTGAATGAATGTCAGTGGTCTACAAGAGAATTAGCTTTTTTTTTTCTAACTACTATTAATACAAAACATTAGGAACTGCTGTTTCCCAGACAACCATTATTGTTTTAACTGAGGAAGCTCATTTTTTCGTTGTCATTGTTTTCTCTTTTTATGTGGAATCCAGTTCACTGAAGCATGACGTGCTTAGCAGTAGTTGACCAATTATGGATGTCATTACATGTATTTTACCACTTATTATTTTCCATAGCAGATGAATCAGCCGTTGCTGTGTAATGTCCCGTAGAAACTCACAGAACTGCTCTGCCTCATGAACCGAGACCCTGACAAGCACTGTTATGACTTTAAATCTGTCTGGCAGAAAGAACAAAAGACATTCTGTTAATTTAGGACTATTTTGTTGGACCTCTGAGCTGTGTGTTAATTTTCTGTTGCATTTGCCTCAGAAGTCAGGTTCGAGATGATATGACATCATCAACGTAGAGTAAAATAGAAACAAGAACATAATGTGGAAGTTGAAAAAGAACGAGCTGCCCCTGTAGGCTGACTGCATTATTGATTTAAGTAGATGTAAACTTATTTTTGTGTTCTGGTTCTTATTTTTCTCTATTTATCTGTATTTATTTATATAAAACCACCCTGATTATTTTTGGGGGAGTAGGCAGGGTTTACAGGTTGTCAGCTAAGCAACTTGGTTGCTATATTTAGCAACTGTTTAGATCTGTCTAGTAATGAACATGAAAGCACATATCCTTGCTCTTCTCAGCATGCAGCAGGTGCTGCTTTGGGCCCCTCCTCAATGCCAAAGCTCTTACCCAGTCCTCAGTCTGCAGCGTAGCATGCCTCCCAGCTGCAGTCAGTGTAGGAGATGTTCCCAAACTGCAAATGAAATGTGTATGCACAAAGCTGCATTGGCTTACAATCAAATGTAAATATAGTTGTGTTATCCATCCATCCATCCATCCATCCATCCATCCATCCATCCATCCATCCAGTCATTAACTTTACCTGCATTTTCCTTTCCGGGTCACAGGGGTCACCAGTGCCCATGTCCAGCATTTACTGTGCAGTGGGAGGGGTTTACCCTGAAAAGGTCATATAGGATACATAGAAACAAACAACCAATCATGCTCTTACTCACACCTAGTGACAGTTAACCTAACGTGCATGTTTTTGGTTTGTGAGATGATAAGCCCACAAATGCATGAAGAGGATATGCAAACTCTACCCAGAGAGTTTGCATATTCTCTTTGGGTACAGAGAGAATTTAACTTGACCACAATGAAGTTACAAGTCACAAAGTTGCATTTGCTAATTGTTGTCCTCAGTAACCCAAACTAACTATAGTTAGCAATACAAGCTCATAATCATAACATTGTATTTTTTTAATTCTATGACTTCATTCACTGTCTCTCATACAAGGCTGTACAGTATTATGTGTGTTACTGATTTACTGAGAAACAAACTGACAGAAGTTAAAATAAAATGTTTATTATTGCAGGTATCATTGACTTTAACGCGCAGGGCAGCCATATTGGGTTGTGTGGCTGGGGTTGATCAGGGACAGCTGACTGTTTAAGTTAAAGTTCTGAATTCAGGGAACATTCCTGCTGTCATGACTTTACATGTTAAAGGATGATTGAAAACTAAAATGAAAAATTCAAATAGAGAGCAATGTTGCGGGCCATGACAGTAAGCCATGGAAGGAAAAAGGAACATATAGACCAAAATGTCACCCTTACCATGGGTTGATCATTTATGGTGTACATTTCATGGCTATTTAACTACACAAGACAGCTACAATCACACACATCCACAGTGTAGACACACTGCAGTATTAGTTACTGTATGACCTTGGTCCTGGGGGTGTTTGGGGGAGCTGCAAAGTGACCGACTGGTGGCTTTAGACGCAGCCTTCATTAACCTCAATAGTTCCTTTAGGCTAAAACATATACACCCAATCCAACTGCCATTCCCTCCTGTTCATTAATATTCATAACTCATGTGGAATGAAGTAATTCGAGATCATTAAACGCGCATGAATGTTTGTCGAATGAAAGTTTAATTAAGCCATCCCTCTTTGGTGGAGTGATGTCACAGAGCAGCTCCCCATTCAGTGCATCTCCAGCATACAGCTTAATGGCCTGTGTCCTTTTAAAGTGCTGCACAGTGCTTCTCCAGCTACAGCTTCCTCCGATACGCAATTTTATTTTACCCCCCCTTGAGTTGATATTTGATAGAACCAATTGATGAGCATAGCCTTTGAGTGGTTCCTATTGTTTCATTGGCAATATGGGGATCGATCACACTTAACTCGGTGCAGCAGGGGAAGGACTTTTGCGGTGGATGTCATTTATTATTCAGGACTGCGGACTTATATATAGCCCATAGGCTCAGGTTTAGATGGGAAGTGGCATATACTGCAGCAACAGTATAGAGTATTATATAGTATAACTCTTCTCTAAATTTTTTTTGTTTTATTAAAGATGATCAAATCACAACAAAGTTTAAGGGTGACTTAACTTAGAAGAAAAGTTTTTCACACACCTTTTTGAAGCGTGATATATTTTTAGCAGTGAGTTTCCGAAAATTTGTTCTTTTCGTTTTTTTTTTTTTTTTTGTCAATTGTCCAAGTTCTATTCTGGAGGACACAGACACTCCCCCACACATACGCAGAGTTTATCCCTGGCACCGCGCCACCCCCAGTTCAGCACCCTCTGGAGACAAATAGACAAATAGATTCAAAAATCTAACGAGGGGTGTCCACGCCACTTATTTTCTTCACTGTCGGTTCTCTTTCCTTTTTTTTTTTTTTTTTCCCGTGCGCTTTTTATCCCAATATCAGTGCTGCATGTTGCGTCTGGCCCTGACATGCTGGGACTTCATTTTTCGTTTGTGTGACTCTCATTTTCTGATTCCCCCCTAACACACACACACACACACACACACACATTAAGAGGGAGATCCATCCTGTTGGTACAGTGCTGCAGTGCTGAGCAGTACTATCAAAAAGAGAGGAAGGGAGAGGAAGAGATACCTGGCAAGGACCCCACCAAAAAAAAACCGCAGGAGACTAAAATGTCCCCTGCCTATCCAATATACTTTTTTGTTTTTTAAATTGTCATTGACCACTGCTGAAGGTGAAGGTAGAGCAAAAATGTTTTTGCTTGTGTGTGTGTGTGTGTGCTTGTCTGTACTGTTAGCAAAACATCTCATGAATCAATTAGCTGTTATATTTTAATGAAATGTTTGAGAAACAACCATCAGGTGGATATTTAACTTTTGGACTAAGCCTAATTAAATATGGATTCCATAGAAAGTCAAATTTAGCAAAGACAAAATGGTAACAACTCAGTTTTACACAAATTGAGCTCAATTTTAATGTGAGAGCAGCTGTGACTGATCCCCAACTTGTATTCTGAGTTTGGATTGATTGCGTAAGATATATTTGGAAAATTTTGGCGATTAATACATAACCAAAATAAACCAATTTAAGCCCTAATGGCTGTGTAGTTTTTTAACTCATCAATTGTGTTTCCACTAACAATTAAACATTTAAACCTAGATCCAAGCTGAAATTCAGAGGTGATCAGACTTTTGTAGTTTCTGTCCCAAACCTGTGGAAGGATTTAACTTTTTGTATTCAGACCTCTGAGACCGTCAAGGCATTTAAATCTATGCTTATGATGCATGTTTACTACTTGGCTCTTGATTCTGGCAGATAGAGTTTGAAATTCTTTTAGAGCTGATGTTGAACTATTAATTTTACTTATCTTTGAACATTTCTGTGTTTGTTGTTGTTTTATCCATTAATTTGGCTGAATTGTGAAACATTTTGGTCAACTTTGTTTTTTCATGTGTTATATAGATAAATGGATTGTGGGACAGAGGCTCATTGTTACAACAATTAAAGTTTCTATACATTAGCAAAATATCTCAAACTACTGGATGGATTTTGAATAAACTTTCAGGAGCTGATATCCCTCCACAGAATGATTAACCTTACGAGTCTATCTAAATTAAAATGGCTGCCACAATCAACTGAAGTTAAAATAAACAAAATTGGCAACAATAGAGTCAATTTGGCAGATTTTGTCCTTACATTGTGTGTGTCTGTAGGTAAAATTTGTTTTCAACACACATTCTGATTCAGGTCTATATTCAACTAAATTTCTCAGGGATCCACTTGATCAAAGCCAACAGCTCAGGGGCCTGATAATGATAGGGAAAATACTGCATGTAAAGTAACAAATAATATTATATTTTACTTAAATTTATTTATTTTGCTGTGTTGAATCATGACTTTAAAAAATAATAATTTGATTTAAAAATAAAGTAAATAATAAAAAAAAAATTTCTGAAAATACCTCATTGGTAGACCAGACTAAAGTCACCAGTGGGATAGATGTGGCCCATGGGACACCAGTTGAATAGCCCTGCTCTACATGCTCCTCATTGTGCAGGATCTTAAATAAAAGCTTTAGCAAAGACTTTTGGACAGCACACTGTTGTGTCTTTTAGTAAAATATCTCCTAAACTACTGAACAATTTAAATAAAATTGAAAAAAAAGAAAAGAATTATTGGATATAAATCTATAATTGATTAACTCTTAGAGGCAATCCAACTCAATTTGACCTACAGCTGTTCAGTCTTTTCCAAAACTAAAGTATATGCATTCATTTAGAAGATTGCTAGTCTTTTATTTTTGAATAATTGAAGTCAAAAAGCACCTCTTTCCCCTCCAATCAGGGTGCCAAACGAATTAGAATAACTTACTATTAGGAGCACAAAAAGAGCATCTGTTGCAATAAAAGCAAGAAAAGAAGGAACGTTTGTTTTGCATCCAGTAATCACTCGACCCCCCACTTCTCCCATTACCCCTGCCCCTCTGGCATTTGCAAGAAGTGCACTGTCAGCACATTTCTAACAGCTATAGGCTGTGCCTGCCTGTTGAGGAGCAGACTAATGCCCTTTGCCAAAGGTACCATATGGAGGATCATATACAGCAGGGAAATAACGCTGCAATTACTGTTCTCAAGGAATAATTAGGAAATGGATCTTAATAGCAAAGTTCACAGCATCCAAAAGCTTTTATTTTCCATTTTGCCTTTCTTTCTAGAACTCATTTCTTCTTTTTCTTCTTCACCTCCTGCTGCTTTTTCAAGCCTCAGACACCTTTGGAAAAGATAATGAGCTCTATCAAAATAAGACTGCTCCTTTTTTTTATTATTATTCTCCTCCCCTCTCTTCCAAAAGTAAGCTTTTGCCTTTTCTCCGCTTCATTATAATCAGCCGAGTGTCCCATATTTCCTGCTGCCGAGCCGAACATGCCCTCAGAGACAGTCAATACTGCAGCTTATAACCTATAACGCTCAGCTCAACCCCCGAAAAAGAAACTTTTTCCCTTTGAAGATTCTCATCACTATGGTAATCAGCTGATCAGAGGGTGTTATGCCAACTTCTTGTTATGCAAATATTTGCTTTACATGCAAAACCTCCAGATTAGAACTTTCATTTGCACTCGCGCTCCGTCTGAGAGTGCCATCAAGAACGGAAGTGCGTTGAGGAAATTACACTTATTTGAAAAAGGACCCTGCAGACTGTCTTATTATGGTCTGTAAAGTCCTTTTTATTAGAGATAAGATACTAAATTATCCTGAGATTTAAATGCTTGGAGATAAGGGAATTCCAAGCTGTTCTCAAATAATTTCCTGAAATTTTTTTAGTTTCTCTTAAAAATTACACACATCATTTTTTTAAAAGAAGAAACAAAGTAGAAATTGGTGACATAAAACATGTTTTAGGACAGAATCTCATTTAAATTTGACATATTGTAGATTATTTGCAGATTTTTATGGGTTTTTTTTTTTTTGAAAAAGATGATGTATGGAGCCCATCTGGATAACAATAAATAAATAAATATTGCATGCCCCTGCATTACTGTCTTGTAGCCACAAGATTGTTTTGCTATCAGGCTCATGAAACAATTTTTTTTTACTAAAGAAAAATGAGACCAGTGTGAAAGAGCACCACGCTATTATTAAACGTTCACATTCAATATTATATTTTACATTTGCAAAATTTTGTGTATGTTTTTTAAACCAAATTTCTGTTACCATGCAAATGTATTTGTGCAGAGCATCCTTACTCGTTGTTGAATTGAGAAGACTTAAAAAAAAACAGTTTCCATCAAAAGTGTAGTGGTTGAATAATAAGGCCCTGTTACATTTTAGACAACGCTTGTCAACTTATGAAGAATATTATCCAACAGTAGAGATGTCTACATTGAAGATGAAGTTGAAAATAGTCTACTGGAAATCTGAGTTCAATAATTATATGTATATAATTATATGTATAACCTATATGAGTAATTTATTTATAATGAAACATTCATAAGTAAGCAAGTGACCAGGTCTGTTATGATCTGTGTCTGTGTTAATGTTTTATTCTGGTTTTCTGTCTTGTCCCCCTCTATTCTTCCTCCTGTCTGTCTTTGCTCCAGCCCCGCCCACTCTTACCTGTTCCAGCACTTTTGATTTTGTAAATAAAGTCTTTTTTCAATCTTTTTTGAGCCATCAGTCCTGCATCTGGGGTTCTACCAAGCCTATTATTTGTAACAGAAAGCTCTGACCAAACTTGAACCCCGCAGACTGAGGTGATTTGGTTTCAGCACTAAGAGGAACCATCATGAAGGATTTTTTTTTTGTCGTGGTCCTGAGTTCGCCCTGGCAGGCTGCACTCCTCCCCAGGCTAGAATCCTGAGAATCTTGGAGGAGATGCACCGCAAGTTGACTGGCCTGTCAGGGCTCTTCTCTTCAGGGTGCCCATCACAGCTGGTGGCACCGGAGGTTTCTGAAACCCACCCTCCACACCCCTTCTGCTCTGGTTCCTGCTGGGCCCCCTGCTCTGGTTGGGCCTCCTGTGGGCCCTGTTCCTGCTCCGGTTGGGCCTCCTGCGGGCCCTGTTCCTTCTCCGGTTGGGCCTCCTGCGGACCCTGTTCCTGCTCCTGTTGGGCCTCCTGCTGGCCCTGTTCCTGCTGGGTCCCCTGCTCCATTTCCTGTTGGGCCTCCTGCTGGTCCTCCTGCGGTTCCAGGTCTCCTGGGTCAGCTGCCGTCACCTCCTTGTCTCCTGGATTGTCAGCCATCAGCTCTTCGTCTGTGTTCGCCATCGTCTTGACTCTGTCTCCACCAGACTCCTCATCACCTCCAGCCTCCTCCCTTGGCTCCTCATCTGATCCCACCTCCTCCCTCTGGCTGCTCTTGGCTCCTGCGACCTCATTGGATGTGGGGGGGCCTCTAGGTCGCCCTCCTGACAATGGCCTCTGCGGTGGGGAGGTTCATGTTCATCCACCTGAACTTTTATTTGTTTCCTGGACAGGACCTGTCTGTTTTTGTTTGGGAGCCGTCCCTTAATGGGGAGGCTATGTTATGATCTGTGTCTGTTAATATTTTATTCTGGTTTTCTGTCTTGTCCCCCCTCTATCTTTCCTCCAGCCCCGCCCACTCTCACCTGTTCCTCATGTTTCTCTCCCAGGTGATTCTTGATTCAGCTGATTAGTTCTCCTTTATATTCTGTTCTGTGTCCTATTCTGTGTCTGTTCTGCCACACCAGCACTTTCGATTTTGTAAATAAAGCCTTTTTCCAATCTTTTTTGAGGCGTTATCGCTCAGTCCTGCATCTGGGTTTCTACCAGCCTATTCATAACAAGGTCTTTATCTTATGTGGGGTTTATTTCTACCATAGCCTGGATGAAGATTTTTGCCTTTTTTTGTGTTCCATGACTGATGTCACAGCTGAAAATGCACTAGTGATATGATGAAAGTTTATGGATTTACTTCTTTTAAAAAAGCATTTTGATCAGGATGTTTTTTTAATTTCTTGTAGTTCCTTCTGAACCACTTGAATCCACCCTCCCTTTAAACATTGATTTCACATTGACAAAAAAAACTGCAAATCTAGACTCTAAGTTTACAATTAACTTTTTGAAAAACTTTAAGTTGTTGTCTAATTGTCTTTTTTTGTTTCTTTTGCCCCCTCAGCTCAGGCACTTTATCGTCACTGTCTGGGTAAAAAAGGCCATTACGTCAAACTCATGCAGGAGCAGCTCCTGGCTTATTGTGTTCCTCACCGGAAAATATAAAAAAACAGACAGGTGGGGGGGGACATCCGGCAAGACAGGGCCATGTCAGATCCACTGAAGGCTGTTCCTGGGCTTTGGATCGGTTGTCACAACTGATATCATGTGGTCGCTCTGTCCCCAGCTTGTGGGTTTTTCTGTATGAAAACGTGCAGCATTTGCCTTGACATGTATTGGAGGATTAGTGTTGAGTTATGAAACTACTGCCGTACATTCTGAAGGACAGGTACTTTGTGGGGCTTCATGAGATAATAAACACAAATCTTGTCACACTCCTGTCACTTGAAGGTTTTTATAATGAACAAACTTCTCCTTTAGGTTCTCTTTTTGTTAAGATAATTAGTTATTAGCAGTAAATGCATCTCATAAATCATTAGTCTTAAAGTAAATAAAGTAAAATTTGTCTGCACATTTGGAAAATCCATTCAGATTTAAAAAATAACTGTAGTCCTTCAGGCAACGCTCTGGGCACATATCTTTGGACCTGCAGCTGTAAGACAAATGTCACAGAGGCAGAAAGCGCACATGATCATTTCAGCTCATTAATCTTTGAAAACACGCTCAAAGAGCATTTCATTTTCAGGACTGGTTTGCGCCGACATTCATGGATCTACACTCACCGGCCACTTTATTAGGTACACCATGCTAGTAACGGGTTGGACCCCCCTTTGCCTTCAGAACTGCCTCAATTCTTCGTGGCATGGATTCAACAAGGTGCTGGAAGCATTCCTCAGAGAGTTTGGT